>LR990082.1:5752724-6352724 GCA_905147235.1 Erynnis tages
TACAACTAGAACTCTACGAAAGTCGTTTTAATAATATAGAGTCGTTTATCATAATTTCTCGATTAAGGTACATATTGTGAAGGCCACAGGATTACCCTCTGAAATCCTTTTCAACCGTAACCACTTATGTCTCTTTCAAATTGGTACGTTTACAAATGGCTCCCAGTGACCTTTAGGGGCCCCGAGCGAAATGACTTTCTGATTACCGGACCTTTTATCAAACGATTTCGGCTCGACAGATCTGTGACGAGACCCTGAAATTTCCGATTTAAGAGCTTTTGCAAACTCATCAGTGAATCCCTAACTTCTGTTCCGCGTTGCAAATTGAGAAACAAATTGATGTTTTATGAGACGTGAATGCCATGGTAAGTTATACTAATTCGTTATTAGGTCTGACTGCAATTTTTTATCAGTCCCGTTTTTAGGTACGTGGCATATTCCACCACGTTTCTCCAATGCAATTATTTGTGGTAAAAGGACACAGGGGCCGTTCATAAGGTCTTCGATGAGATAATACAATCGTTTTCTATCGGTTTGATCGGAAGCAACGCATGAGCTTAACGTGCCTTCCGAAACACTGTACTCGATCGCTTTCTAGACCGGGAAACGTGCGAGTCGTAGATTTGTCGTATTGGCCAGCCTGATTATCCACATATACATAGAATATTAAACAATTGATAGTTTCGGTAAAATTTTCCAAATAGATCTAAATCCTACTAAAACACTTAAAAAATCCTATTTCCTTTTGTATAAACTGGCAACTTTTTCGCTTAGGGTCATGTATGCATATTTCAAGTGCAGTAGCTGAATGAATATGCAGGTTTAGAGTCTGTCGCGTGCATTCACTTCATTCGTATTCTGGACGTCTCTAGCGCCAATCTGTATGAGAGGAATGAATACCGCGGTGAATGAATACTCTCTATTCAACTAAACGAATCTGTATGTGGAATCGGGCTTTCAACTTTGTTTCGCGACTTTTATGTTTTAATTAAATTTTGCCAAAATCTCTGAACGCTTTATATAGCGAAATTCTAGACTACCAGGATTAAGATCATAAGCTACAAAAATAGCATATTAGTTAACGTAAAATCGTATATTAAATAAAAATAAACTTTATTTGTGTCTAATGTCCGTGTTTTTTATAAAACTCAAGTACGAGTACGTTTAGAATACTGAATAATAAATAACATTATTTTTATACTTTTTAAAAATATTTAAAAATTCAAACGATGATCGCAGTTTGTGAGGGTAAGAGTTTTTATGACTGGATTTTAATAGGGTTTTCATAAATGCAAAAAAATCAAGAGCTATGCCTGCATGGTAAGCTAGTTATAAATAATCGAAGAAACTACATACAAGTATCAACACCAACAGCACAAGAATTTGTTTGTGAACGGATCGTTTTCACTGTGAACTTCAATACATTTACACCATATAACCCAATAATTTCGTGGCCTATTTTCGGTTATTTACATACATTTACAGTACACGCAATTTTATATTTCAGTAGAGCAGTAAAAGTGTCGCTTTTCTCTCGTTATTCGAGTAGGTACTTCGCACCAACGACAGCGACCTATCATTTATCTCACTCGGAGCTTAGTTTGACGCGAGAGAAGGTGACGCTTTTTTACCTAAAAGAGAAAGTTTTTAGATTCCCTGCTTTTGCCGATAATGATACTCCAATTATATGAAGTAGTTGTGGATTTTAATCGTTGAGTATGATATGAGAAGGACGTGTTATAAGTCGTAATCACTCTGGTACGGAGGTTTATGTACAATGTGTTAGTTAGTTACATTAGTGTGAGTTATGTTAATGTACAATAGCATCCATGGCTCACATAACAAAAAAAAATGGGTGATGAGTTGGCTGTTTCGTTTTGTTTATAAATGTTTAAAGATGAATGGAGAATATTTATTCAGGAATTCTTTCTCCGTATTTGCCGACATTTGCGGTTTAAGAGCGACATTTTAATTAACAAGACTATCTACTTGTACTTATATATATTTTTGCAATATTGCACCTGTTACTTTGCAGTTATCCCATAGCTAAACAATTTACAAAGATTTTTGAAAATGGGACATATTTGCAAAATTACCACATCCAGCCAAGTAGGTATAGCTTTCTCCTTATACTCGTAATTACAAAGTTTTTAACCAAACAATCCGGTTTGGTTTATTTAAAGTACAGTTACGGGTATACTCCTATCTAACCATAACACAGTTCTGGAACAACTTTGTGGCCAACACGCAGCGTAGAGATATATTGTCAAAACTCGAAATGGACGACCTCCCTAAGGGGCATTTAGGTATTTGCAAGTAATTCACGCTCGGTTGGTTTGGGTCTATTGGGTTTAATATTCATACTTATACATTTTATCCTTCACGATACCTATAATGGAAAAGGGACTTACATTCATAGAAAATATAAAGAAAAATAGAGTTCGGCTTATAAATTGATTTCGTACAACTAAAAATTGATTTTGGACCTAAAAATTTCTAGCATACCTACTTCCATGTGGGACGCCCAATATTTATTTAATTAATAAAAATAAATTAAAAAAATGTGAATCACTAAGTTCCATATTTATTTATTTTTTACGAGTAATTACATTATAATAATACTCTGGGCACACTTAAACGGGTTGGAAAACTTTACCCGTAGCACAATAAAATTATTTATGTACTAAGACACTTTCAGACGTTTACTTTTTAAGAACATAATAACATTTATCAACCATGACTGATGGTGAATAAAGTTGAAAATGTTGTTCGCGCTTAAGTCCCCGAACGGAAAATTTAAATCGACGCAGTCTTGAATATTTTTAACTCTACATATTTTCGTAACATGGTCGCGGACGGAGGCTGGCATATTTTTCTTGGCTTTCTATTTTTCTTGCTCAAGCACCGTTAAAAGACCTACTTGAGATTCATTGTTGTCGGTCGCACCGTTAATTAAACCACCCTTCCAAGCCCTGGCTTCGTTCACGTAGCTACGAAATCTCAAAGAGAACTTGAGTCGACTTCATTTACTTCAGAATACGATGTGATGGTCTCTTGTCTCGTATTATTGAATAACTTTGCATCAATTTTATGTTTTATTAAGGTACAACGTTGTTGTAATGAGAGAAAGAAAATGCTCAAAAGTTTAATAAGTCGCAGAATGCTTTTTATTAAAATCAATCTGCTACTGTAAATCTGCTGAACGAGATTACCCTTAGAAATAAATTGCCTTTTATCAGCAAGGTATTTATATTTATTAAATAAACTAATAGCGATATTGCTTTTAAATTGGTAGTTTGTTGTTGATGTTAAGGCACTTATTAATAATAATCCCTAATATACTATTTCATTATTATAAAGATGCTTTTTAAATTCATCGAAATTCCCTAAGGGGCAATGGCAGTTAGTCTTTATATCTTTAGTCGTATATTATGCGCTTCCGTTACCTATACTTAGTTTCGGAACTATTGGGGATCGTCCTTCGACATTAGACAGGACTTCTATCCTATTGGATGTTGGGACGTTGGATTTTAAATTGTAGCCTATTGAACATCAGGTCATGCTTGCTCGATTGTTAATCATTTACAATTTAAAATGAAGGTTAAACTGAGTTAAGGAAGAACATAGAGTTGTAACTGCTACACACATAAATATCTTTTATCCAGTGGCGTTATGCTCTACGAGGCGTGTAAATTTATGTGCATCCTGAGAAATGCTTCTTACTTTCATTATAATATTTGTTTATATATATTTTTTCCTTCGTTGTGATAAATAATTGATATGTTTAAGATAAGATAAGGATAGATTTTGTTTTATGTTATGTGAAGTAGAGAAATTGGCGTTCAATCAATGGACAAAAATATAGTCACACCCACAATTAAAGCCATTATTATCAGTTATATATTCAGGTAGCTCATTTCTCTAACCTTTTACCTACAAACATACATCTAAGCACATAAGTAGATTGCTTCATATTTGGTTTTGGGAGCATTGGAATGTTATTGTAGATTGTAACATAGAAAAAGGTAGGTAGTATCTTTTTTAAATTATTAGCTATAATTATAGTTAATGCGATTTATTAAATACCTTTTCCATTCAGTGACTTCCAGCGTTTTGTGTAGTCTACACGCGGTGGCAGTAATAAATGTCGCGGTTACATACAACCAACTATTGCGATGTTAATAAAACGAGTAATTTACGAAATCCCGCTAAATTGTGGGTTTTTATCATCAAATTTCCGAATTTCACATAAACTTTTTTTAGAAATAATAAAAGAAATATTTATTTTTAGCCTTTAATCTGACATGGATGGATGAATGTAGAATGTATAATTTATCTGTATGACTTTCATTAAGTGTGCACAAATTGTACCTAATAATGAATAAAAGCTTTTGAGTTTGAGTTTGAGTTTGACAAAAGATCGTTTGGGCAAAGAAAAAGACTTGATATTAAAAAGGTTTAAAGCTCCTGAATTCGACGGTTTTCTATTATAAAAACCTTTTTATTATATTGTACAGTCACGCTATTGGATTCACCGTTCAATAAATTCTGTAGTGACATTATAATGTACAAAGTCTCAGGAACAAAAGCGGGCTTAAATCTTTTGAAATGATACTTGAAAAAAGCAAAAAAATAACCATGAATGTATTTAAAAAGTATTTTAGAGGTACAAAGAGAGCAGCTTAAAATATTTTTAATACATTTACATAACATAAGACAACTTATAAAATTAAATATCGCCTGCTGTTACGGTGAAGGAAAACATCGTGAGGAAGAGTGCCTAAGAGTTCACAAAAAAATGTTCTCAAAGGTACCTATGGGAAGTCCACCAACCCGCAGTAGGCCAGCGTAGACCAGCATAGTGGAATACCACTACGCTGGTCATTATGTCCTTATCTTGTAAAGATTGTGAAATGTTGTAGAAATATTCTTCATAACTGGCATCAATTAATCAATTTCATATTTCAGGGAGATAGGTCTGTACGTTGTTGGATATACCTACGAGTACCAAATTAAGAGGCATCCAACATCTTTACGCAACATAATAAAATATGAATAAACTCTAGTTCAGGCTAAAATTGAACTCGGATTTCTAAGGGTTGCAGCAACTGTAGGTAATATAACTTAGTTGCATAGAACATGACTGTTGGATAGGCCGAAACTATGGAAATTAAATAACAATACTCGGTCTGCGGTCTAAACTTAGCCTATAGAGGTCGTAACTGTTGGGAAACTAGCATCGTATATGTTTCAAGAATGTATCACAAGTAATAATATGTTACCCCCTCGGGCGCGCTTTACTTGGAGCGTAATGCCCGGGAAACGGTTTGCAAACTCGCTAATATGTTTCCCACAGTACTGTCACTGTATCTTTCAACGCGACGTTTTCATACTAGCTGTGTAAACTACTGAGATACAAAATACCTATAAAATAATGGAAACGTCAAAAATTGCTCCAAAATTGACGTCTCTTACCTAGTAAGAATAGTACACAGTAACTAACACCTGTAGTCGCAGGGAGCTGCACAATATATTACTGTGTCCAAGAACTGTCCCTGAAAATAATTTGGAAAATGGACGGCACCTCAAAAAGCTTTTTTGTAAAATTCTGACTTACATACTCGTAATATATTAGTTTAAATTAGAACAAATGAGTAACTATGATTTTGATCAAAAATTTAAATATTAAAATGAGTTTGATTAATTTAATCCATAAAGTTATAGGTAATCTAAACTCGTAAAAAAGCATTTCAATCCATCAAAATCTCGATTTTAATATAAATGTTGATAAGGAAATATTACGAAAATTTAAATTGAAACAAAAAAAAATTGCGACCGCCTGAAATAGCAGCAATTAATCGCGATCGTTAAACGGCCAGTATGTAAGCGCCTATTTCACCACATTTTATTGGGTGCTTTGAACGTGGCCCTGAAACTGAAAACAAATTACGAACTTATTGCTTAGGCTGTAATGTTAAAATACGGTTTAACCATAAAAGACCTTATAGTTTAAAGTTTAGGTGAGGTTTATAGTTTAGTTTTAAGTGATGCTACTAGGGGGGGTTCAGATTTTATGTGTCAACAAAATTTGCATGCATCGTTAATTAGCATTAACAAAATTAGTAATAAGTTAGAATATTGTGTGTAACATCAATTAATCGTAAAAGTCAAGTCTAAAATAGGTACAGAAATTTAAGCTTTAAAAAATAAAATATTTAAAAAGATAATCATATTATTATTTAACATTTTAGTATGGAAAATCGAGTTCATTTTGCCAAATACTTACTGACCAGTAACCCATTAATGACTCACTACAGGGTCGGATCTCTTCTCACAGTGAGAAGGATGTAGGCCTTAGTCCACCACTCTGGCCAACTGTGGGTTGGCAGGATGGTTCAATGCAATTCTTAGTAACAATTTTTTATTATGATTTTGTTGTTCTACTTTTAATCAGTCACGTTGGATGTAATATTATACTCGTATTTTACGGCCAAACAGTGGATTGTGCGTTGTTCAAGGGTGCTAAAATAAGGTTAAGTTTATTGCTTGAATTGGAGAAAATTGAGTTTTTTATAGCATCGCTTAAACTTTTGAGCTTTGTGTTTATACCAGTCGAGGCAAACGTAAAATGGAGATTAGGTTCTTTTTGGATGTCTTCATATAAAAGTCTTTAAATCGTATAGACTATTTTTTACTTTAAACCGTTAAATTAAATCGTAAAACGTTAAAACTTGATATTGAAATGTTCCAAGACTTTTTATTTTCCTATTTTTCGGTTCTCATTATTTTCAGGAGACTCACTAGAGGACATTATAAAAAAAGTAATGGTAGTTTTTAAGCTAATTGTATAGATACTTATAAAACAAGTTCTTACTTAGACACTTAATTATGAGATTTCAATTATATTGAAATAGAAATAATAGTTTTAAGTCCACTGTATTTTTCAAGAGGCAGAAAATCTCCACGCAGATTTGTGAAATAAGCAAGAAACTTGGCACAAAATATTACTTAAAACTTGTAAAGCTAAATATAAAATGCTTGTATCAGTTTGACGGTAAATAAGTTTTTAAAGACGCCTGCCTACTTGACCTACATTCTTATGAAAGGGTTTTATTACTGCGACCGTAGAATGGACACTTCGGCGTATCCATTATACCCTTAAATTGAAGCGTGTGATGGAACCATAGTAAAAGGAGACCTTCTAGACATATAATGCCTATACGTTCAAAATTACTCTCTTGATTCTTGAAGGGTACAGCTACTCGAAGCGTATGTTAGATAATTTATGCAGTTTTCATATGGGAAAAAATATGTTTTGGATTTTAAGTGTAGCAATCCAGCGTGACGGCCTCTATTGTTACGTGTATGTATTTACTGTGTTCAGATGTATAATCTAGGTATTAGTAAGTACCTAGTTTAGGTATGTTTGTATGAAAAGGGAAGAATCATTAAATAATAAATGATAATTTATTGCATCAGGCGTTACTTTGCGGAAATCCATTGTTATATAAGTTGTATTTATATTTCTTTGCAACAATCTGCACACGTGGAACTTGTTTTGGTATTGACCCACCACCCTCCCTTATCCCTTATCCCTTGTAATGGTATATACCTGCCTGGAGATAAGGGAGGGTGGTGGGTCCATACCAAAACAAGTTCCACGTGTGCGGATTGTTGCAAAGAAATTTTTATATATCTAGTTACTATTTTCTTAGCATGTCATGTTCAAAGCATTGTCAAAAATAACATCTAAAATGACATACGAGGATTTTTTTCTATTTCCGTCATGTTAGAAGCAAATGCTATTAAAACATTTCTTCCCAAACCCGGCCCTCCCTATAAAACCTCGCAAGAAATAACACATGCTTTCAATGCGTAAAAAATATTACGAAGACATGTTTTGTTCAAAGCTTTTTCGTCGTAACTTTTCTTTTTCTATTTTGTATATGGAAGCCATGACAATAGAGTGAATACTAGTGAATAGGGTACGCTAAACCCTACATTTCACGACATAACACATGCACATATTTGATGTGCTTAAATCGATATGACTCATATGGTAACTTAATGTGGATGAGAACATAATAAATTACAACTCTTACTAGGGATTCTTACTCATGAAGGTTTCCTCACGATGTTTTCTTTCACCGTTACAGCAAGTGATATTTAATTTTATAAAACGCACTTAACTTTTTAAGAAAGCTATTGGTGCATGCTACAAGAATTCAACCTGGACCCCTCGAGTAAGGCCAAATTCTTAACCACTGTGCTATTACTGCTAATGTGCTTACTAATTATGTTATTATGTTACTGTACTTCTCAAAATAAAGCACAATACCTACAAGGAAAAAGTAATTCAACCCATACGTACAAACGTATCTAAGTATTATGAATTGTTATTTAAATGTTTTATAATACAAGGAGATATCATGTTCTATTCCAAGCTTATTAATTCATATCTCGTTGTTACTATTTAGGTAAAATTTAGTTAAACAAAAATATTTTGTTGGTGAGAAAGCACAGAGACGCGACCATGCTGAGCCATGTATGTATTCAGCGATGTTAGACATGCACATATTTGATGTCCTTAGATTTTCAATACAACTCGTATGGTAACGAGAAGTCGAGCAAACATTTGACTGGCTTCCTACTTAGAATTCTTTAGTTAACTTCAAATTATAAATCGTTGTTCTACTCGTAGATTATAAAGAAATCACAAACAAACCTCTAATTACCATCCCAAATATTGGCAAATTTTAAGTATATTGATATTGTTTTCTCTTTTTTGGTAGAGGTATTGTTACTCCATTTTTTGTATTGATGGTGAAAATGTTATTTTTTGCTAATTCGTGCAGGCAACTATTGGGAGCGAGGAAAGTCTTACTTGGGCCTCATAAAAGAGCCTACATGCACTGTACAGCGATCAACGTCAAAAATGCTTATATAACATAGACAGATTTTGGTAACCTATGTATGGATCCTGGTAACCTAATGCGATTCTTACGTATTTTGAGCGACATCGATATATTATAAGAACTGTTTGCTCTCGTATATCGAATCTTTTTCATCTTCTTTATTTATTCTTGTATAAGTAGCTGACAAAATTTCCCATTCAATTTACCCATTTAAGTTCAAAATTCCAAATCCGTTCAGCGGATTATTACCAGTACCTATGTCATAAAATAAAACTTGTTCTATTATATTCACTGTCCATTTTGTGGCCTTCTTTTCACGAAAGCCGCTTTCGGCACATATACGACGTAGGTACCTACCTAGATCTTCAATACAATTTATCCGATAACGTGGCGTAGAGAAATAAGAAACAAATATTTTGTATGGATATTTTGGTTTACCAAGGACGCTTAGTAAGAAAGTATTTTGCTGAAATGAATCGGAAAATTGTAGGTTGTGTAACTTTGTAAAGTCGATACATCCAATAAAACGTTTATGTACTCGTACATAGTATTTATTACCCATTGACTGAATTTCTACTAACTGGTTAGAGCGAATTTGATAAATATGTTTATATAGATTGCATTATGATCGGGCTTCAAAAGTTATTTATTTAAAAAATATATATTCGGGCAGATCACCATCCGCCGGATTCGCTATACAGGAAAGTAAAGAGTAAACAGTGATGTTTGGAAAAATAATAAATGTTTGTTATTCCTTTTCTTAACTGAAGTGTATTTTATATTATAATTTTTGCCAAAGTAAAGCTTCATCGATCGTAAACAAAATTCGTCACGAAACATTACCCGTCGGAAAAACTATCCTTTATTTCCAAATCATTTAGCAGACAGAATCAGGTGAAAGAAAATCGCTTTGAAACATGACACCTGTTAGCAATCGGGAGTCAAAGGGGAAAGTAATAAAGGAACATGGAAAAAGGGTATTTGATCGCTCCTTTTCTTATGTTAGCATATTATAGGTAGGTAGGTACATATAATAATATCTTCTTTACCTTTTAGGTAGATTCTAAACTCATCTTTGTTACATAATTATACGAGTATTTTTAATATTAAGTATACGAGTGCGTAATGATGAACTCCTCGCGTATCTAATCAACACCTTCGATTTTAGTTCATTCTTAAAATATGCAAATAAGATTGTTGCTGAAGCAACGATTATACCAGAATAACACATGCAATATCACACAAGTGGTCAATCCACTAGGTGCATAGTACTGCATAGATAGATTCACAGAAAAGCATTAGGTATTAACACTATCCGATGTGTTGCTACATCAAAAGACTTAGACATCGCCTCAGTTATGTTTATTCAACAACTACCAGTCTCCAATCGAAACAAGAACATGATAGAAATAATTCTCCATAGAAAGATATAGTTTCCCCATAACATGTTTCCTAAGTTATGTAGGTATAATACCTAAGTATTATGAAGGAAGCCGTGCGGCAGCCGTATTCATAAATATCAAAGCGGCGACTTCCTGGGTCTATGCTCTTAGAAAAGATGACAAAGAAAGTTTAAAGGATAACATTTATCTTGCACCAGGCCTTCAGGCGCGGCAAGAGTCGACAGAGTTTCCTTATCGTCAATTGATAGTCTAATACCTAAGTAAGTACCAAATTTGTCTCAAGTCTTAAGGAAAATGTAAATCATTTTTTTAAAAGACCTGTATTGAGGAACCTTTGTCAGTAACCACACAGTTTTCCGGTATTGACCAATTTCTAGATATTTTCTTTTAAACAAAATAAATACCAGCAAGATCGTCTTTGTTGTTTGTAACAGATATTAGGAAATTGTTGTGCCAATTCTTATTATTTTATCTTCTTACCACAAAAAATTTGTTGACAAAGCCATAGCACGTGCTTCCTGGCACGAATCCAGAGGATGTTGGGGGAAAGACAAAGAAAATAAATCTCCACATATGTTACATATGCCTATGGTAAAACTTATCTAACAGAATAAGTTGTGTCAATTTCCTGTGATTTCTTTTAAAATGGGAGACAACAGACTCGAATTCCAAATAGGTCTGAAATACTCTCGCTTGTGAATAACTTAAGAATAATATCTCTATTTACCACTCTACAAAACTCACATCCTCAACTCAATTGCTTTATGAGAAGAAATGAAAGTGGCTATGAATACGTGTGTATGTATTGGTTTCTTATTATCTCGAATAATTGGTATGTTCCATCTATTTATCCTCGCCTGGATAAGCCCGATAAGGTTCCCGAGCTGGTAGAAACTAAAATTTTAAAAACTCAGAACATTAAACTGACAGACATATCAAGGTTTACATTAAAACTCGCAATACGATAGGGAGATTAAAGGATAAAAGCAACTTCAACTGTCATGTTATTTATCACAACTAATGTAACGTAAAGACGTCAACATTTTATTGTTCCTAAATAAACAGCCAAAGTCAGCGATAGTAGTTAGTTCGAAAGATAAATTAAAAGTTGGCAAGATCATGCGGGAAGTCTCCTACGATCGGAAAGCGTAGTCGTTACAGTATGTTACACAGGCGATTAAATCTGATTTGTTGCGACATCATTTAATAAAATGGGGTTGCCTAAATATATGCGTCAAATATTATGCATAATAGTCGAGAAGAATTGTATAGGAAACAGTATAAGAAAAATATAGAAAAATAATAAAGAATATGTATGAAGGGATTTCTGCTCGAATGCTTATATTTTTAAAAATGTCGATAATGGCTATTTCCTACTTTTAGTGTGAAAATTTACGTTAGAAGAACCGTAAATATTCCGTAGAAGGCGGGTGAAAATTTTATAAATTAATTTTAAGTTGTAATTGAGGATAATTATGTACATGATTAACTTTTTATAAAAAGTTAAATTTATAAACGACATGAATTAATTAACCACTTGATACTTTGTAAAACAACAGTAGTAGTATATCATTGCATTTCTCCACAGAACACTTTAATACTAAATGCATCAAGGCCAGCGACACTCGTATGCGGCTTCTGCATATTGCATGTTAATGTTTGCCGTCGAGGAAAAATTACCCACAGGCAGCCATTCTATATGCTAATGGACTGTGAAAAGTCCACAGGTTAATATCTTCTTAAACAAACCTTAACTCAATTCGTTACCTTAACCTTACCTTTATATAGAAAAAGATTTTAAGTTATGAAACTTTTAATACCTTTTTAAACCTTTGTAAACTTTGTAAACCAATTTATATGAACTTATGATAGTTAAGGATTGATAGTTAAGGTTATGTAGGTAATTTTTCATTCCAAAATATATATATACCTATCTAAGAAATTTACGAAAAAGGCTGCAGTAAGCTTAACTACTCGCTTAATTTTTCAGGACGGGAGCATATCATATTTTGATAAAAATGCACAAGTGGTAGTGGAAAAGCACGAATTTCACCGTCAGAAATCGATTGACCCGAGACGAGGTAATGTCTTGAATATTTTAGTCGTAAACTTTTTACCGGAATTACCAATTCGTTTCCGAACTCTATTTTGCATCAAATTCTAAAGCAAAGCACATATTTACAACCCAAGATGGTATTTCGATCTGATAAAGTCAAAGTGGTTCTGTGAAATATCGGAGAATTCCAATGTTGTAACTGTATAATAGGAACGGATTTGAACACGCACTATTGTTTTAAAGGGTCCACTAGATGGTCATGTCAGGATCTGGATCCGTAATGTCATGGAATAAATTAAATTGTCAGATCCCGTGTATTTTCATGTGGAAATTCAAACCAGGGATCTGCTTTACATACAGCATTTTCACCACTACCTGAAAATATAGAGAAAACTGAAGTGTGTTTTATAGGTAGGTTCGCACCACAACTTTTTGTAGATAAGAGTGCCATGGTTGTTGGTCCTAGAATACTATAGCCACCCTAATAACCCAACTATAGAATTTTTTTTCATACGTCGTATTTTGAAGATTGTATTAATGGTATTGGGTAAAGGGAAATCTCCCACACGACTTGATTATGTCCTGCACCCCTCTGTAACTGTGTCAACTCCGACTCCCGTATATACGACAGCTGTTTAAAGAACTTCGATAGCGTGATTTAGGCTACCCTCGGCGTCATCTCTGGATGTTTAATAAAAGCGTTTTATTCAATATTGAGTGGTTTCTACTGACTGATTGCAACCTAAATTAAGAATCTTTTGTTGCACTAGCACTATACAATGAAAGAATGCACCCTGATGGCCTGATTAAAAAAATATTATTTTCTAGAAGAAGACGTTTTTCCAACAATACGAACAATAGGCAGGTGAATACCCATTGTTCGAAATGCAACAAGGTACCTATCTGTATTTCCGTATTTCTTTTCCCTTTAGAAAATGTCTCTGGAGTTGTTTTAATTTTCTCACAGCAACGCGTTCGCAATATAGAAGTTTATTCAGGTGAATTTTTTTTACTTTAATTGAAATGAACTGGTATTATTACATACCACATTGTATTTTGCATGGTAGATACTTGTACTAAGATCATTAAAAAATCGGTACAAATACTGCGTCACAATCATAATAGTCAAAATTAAATTCCTGCGGTATATACTTATACTAGCTGACCCGGCAGACTTCGCTCTGCCAATTAAGTTGACTAATATCCAAAGCTTTTTGAGTCACAAACTATTAACACCAAGTCCCATGCGAAAATCCAAAGAAATAATTATCAAAGGCACGCTCCCGCCGCGCCGCCCCGGCCGGCCTTGACCGCCGCAAACGCTGCGTCCCGCAATTTTTAAATCTGTAATATCTTCGAAAATATTCATTTAAATCATATGCTGTAAAGGGCCATATAGATGTATGTTAAATCAACAATGTATTTAAGGTATTTAATTGAATAAGGATTACTGCTGTATTGGTTAAAATCGCTTTGAATATTAGCCATTGTTTGTCGTAAAAAATAAATGACAAAAAATGTTATTGTGGGATATCCATAAGAGATAGACATTATATAATCGCGGAGTTTTCTGTAGACCTTTTCAATGTGTACTTAGTACATTATTTTGATAAATCTCGTAGGGTTCAGCCTGCGTTTGCAATGTAAGCGGAAAAATGTAATTATTTACGACATCACATTAGAAACCTAAAAATAACAGTCTATTTAATGCGTGTTATTATACACATAAACCTTCCTCTTCAATCACTCTATCTATAAAAAAACCGCATCAAAATCCGTTGCGTAGTTTTTAAAGATTTAAGCATACAAAGGGACAGAGAAAGTTTGTTTTATACTATGTAGTGATGTTCTAAATTTTTTATCAGTTATGCATTGAAAATAATTTTACGATATACATCTTGCAACATCCAAAGAACGACTAGTTTCTATACAAAAACTAGGAATGAATACAATTTCAGCTACGTTTAACATGGCAGTTATTTGAATTGAATCTTTAATTAGGAAAATCTAAAGGTAATCTGAGTATAAGAGAGAACACCATGCGAAATACTCGCTACATTCAGATTAGTTACATAATAAATATCGTAAAAGCTCTTATATTTACCTATTAAAATCCCAGGAAGCGAAAGAAAATACATTAGTGGATATTACAATTTACGTAGCTTTTCTCTCCCAGTCCCTGGAGGTGCGATACTAAAATATATTGCAAATAGGTAGGTCAAAATAAATACCACACTAAATGTAGGCTTAAAAAGCGTTTTCATTAACCTAAAATATTTTGATTCAGTGTTTTTGCATTCGTTGAGTTTAATTCCAGAAGTTGTTTTAAAGAGTTTTAAAGGTTTGTTTTTCATTTCTAGAGTATAAATCTAAAAATATTGTTTTAAAAAATGTCAGCAGTTATTATTACCATAAAAATATTCTGAAATGTTACGAATTATCTAATAAAAATGTGAAACAAAAACAAAACTAAATCCAAGCCGACGAATCCGCGTGCAAAGCATAACGACACAAGGTATTGTAGGAACTTGTACAGAGAAGTCTCATCAACTTAAAATATCTTGATATTAATAAGCGAGAGCTCGTCACAGTTCAAATGTGCAGCGAATGTGAGCACATACAAAGTAGAGCTTCGCGCTTATTGTCAAGTTACGAGTACATGTGTGTGTGTGTGTGTGTGGGAAGCCACGTATGTAGCTACTGTGTGCTACGTTCAACTGCGTATTTCGAGTGTACAAGGGATTTTGTCAAATAAAGCAATTAGGAAAGAAAATGTATAAATAGCCCAAGTTATAAGCAATGTATAAGTAGCACACTCAAAAGGTTATGTAGAAAAAGCAAAACAAGTCAATTTAACGGTGTATCTTTTAATTTTTCTTTATTTTTAATTTCTATTTTTTGTTGTCAAAGTATTTTGGTGGTCTGTCACTCTTCTTTGGGTATTCTTTGGATACCTTTGTGTAAGCATTGTACGCAATTCTTAAATATTTGTAATTGTGTCAAACAGAAGTTGAATCGCAATTACAGTTTGCATCGCTTCGTCAGGAAATCAAACGAGATTAAAAACATAGTCATTTTCATCCACGGGAATCGAGCTTTTGGACAGAATGAAACCCATTGACTCTTCTAACGATTCGTACATCTTCATCTCTACCAGTAGGAACGGGATCAATGATGAACGACTTAGAAAGAAGTTGTAGTATAGTTTTATCATGGATGTATGCAGTCCTACTGTTTGATGGAACAGTGCGATTATAATTACGATAAAACATGTTAAAACTGTGTAAACAACAGTGATTAGTATGTCATATGTCAGTCTGTGTTGACATCTTACTTACCATAGGTACTAATGGCAGCTCGATAATTTAGTTTATTTACGTTTAGTTTAGTTAATTTGCTTGAAGCACTGATTAAAGTGTTTAATAAATACTTAACTAATCTATAAAGACGATGGAACTTGAATGACTAGGATCAAAATCAAGGCGCATAATCTATCAATCACTCGAACATGATTGGTTGATTGCTTCAGTTAGGGATGTTAATATACATAGTAATTAATTCAGTTTGATCTGTTATAAGGAGAATTATTGCTCTATCAAGTATGTTACGTTAACGTTTATTAAATTATTGGCTAGATCAGCTCATGATCCCAGGAGCATGCCAGCCATTTATACAGTTGACGTTGCACTATGTAATAATTTAATTATGACAAGGTCAGTCTACGATTTAAAGGTCGTAGTGATTTGAAACATTGAAATAGCTGCTAGAAACATAATTTTAGGATACCTTTTATCGTTCTCTGGACCAAGTTTTTAAAGCCGCGGAGTAAGTCTATAAAATACTAAGTAGTATCGTAATTTAAATCATTTTATTTAAACAGTATATCAAAAATTTGTATATACAGATGATCACCACACGTAAACAACTATGAAGTTTTCACCTTCAAGCATTTTAATTTACATGACACGAAAGTTAGGCATGAATATAGGAGTGTAATTAAAATAGAAATAACAGCCAATAAGCAAGATAACAACACTAAGACAAGTGGTAGTTCATAGTACTCTGCGAAGGACATGTTGGCGGCAGGCGAG
Source organism: Erynnis tages (assembly GCA_905147235.1). NCBI lineage: Eukaryota > Metazoa > Arthropoda > Insecta > Lepidoptera > Hesperiidae > Erynnis > Erynnis tages. Next base: position 5,769,190 of record LR990082.1, read on the forward strand.
CGTAGGTGCCGCGCGCCCCCATGACGTATAACGTGCTCCACCCACCACACTGCTTGCTCTAACGGTGGCTGCGGGTGGTCGTTCATAAGTGTTTTCAGTCGTATTATATTTTCCTTGTAGCTGAAATAAATACATTGATCAGACTATACTGTTAATAGTCTTAATGTAATAAGATTGTAATAAGTTCTTAATGTTGAGTCTATGCATACTTTATATAATTGTTATATAGTTATATAAACAGAGGTAATTTTAATAGTAAATAGAGCTGATACGTAATAATGTTTAATGTTGATACAGTCATAATAAAATAACATAATACATCTAGAAGCTTTGTTAAAAGAAGGTACTGGCCACAGTATAATGTAAAACTTGTATGTTTGTTAAAGATATTAAGATAAGATCTGTATAAGAAATTATTGCGAAATGTATCTTTAAAACAATTGTTTTATTGAAAAACGAGTAATTACAATAAATGAAATATCTTTACTTTCAGTTAGTATGACACGACACGACCATAACTTCAAATACTCACCTGTTATTTTCAATGACTGACTGAATAGAGTTTTCAAATATTTCTTCAGTTAATGATTTGAAATCCAATTGAATGCCAATATTAAAATGCACATATTTCTCGGTATTGTATTTTTGATCACCAACCATTGGGATACCAATAAGTGGAACTCCAGCATCAATGGCTTCATCAGTAGATTGTAGTCCACCTTGTGTTATAAAAAGTTTAACATTCGGATGTTCTGAAAAAATAATGAAAAACGCCGGTTAAGGGTATAAATTTTGATGCTCGTTTTGTTAGTTATACACTTACAGGCTCTATATTACAAACGGCGCATAATGATCGTTTCAATCAATTAAAATTCAACTACACGTTGCTTAAATATTATTTATACCCTACAACAAAACTGATCTTTCCTCTTTGTTCCTATATTACAAAACATTTTTTCTCTGTAGGTATCGACAAAAGAATAAATAAATATGTATGTAGCTATTATAACTTACTCAGAAGGTCAGTCTGTGGAAACCACTTAGATATTTTAATATTGTGTGATCTTCCAGGCAGCTCATCCGTGTCCCATTTCCATAAAATATTATAGGGTAAGCGAGAAAATACATTCATAAATATCTTTAGCATATTTAGAGGAAAGGATGAAGTTTTAAAATTTGTTCCGAAACTAAAGTAAATGACCCCACATACAGACTTATTCAAATAAGATTGTAAATCCTGGAACAACATTTAAAGCACGTATATTTTAGGGTTACTAAAAGTATTATAAAAAATTGAAGTGGGAATTCTTAAATAATATCCATAATTTTCAATACAAATTAAATAGTGTTATTAAGGTAAGAAGAAAAAATGCCGGCATATAATATGCACAAAACATATTTACCTTCGAAAGTGTTTTCGCAGGTGTCTTATGAATGCCCCAGATGTATAAAACACTAGATGGCACTGGCTGGTTATCCAACCAAATCGGATGAACGTTCAGGAAAAGCATATCGACATTATTCTTCAATTCTTTAAACGAAGGAATATTATCATTTAAAAGAGTTGAAAACATTATTTGGTCAAATTTCTCCCTATTATGAAACACCCAATCAATGTTAATGTGATTGTACAATTCACCAATCTTCTCCAAAATTGTAAGATTATAAATCCTTTCATGACAATGTGTAGGATATAAAAACAGGTGTGTTACTGCACCCATTATGTCCAAATTGCCAGGATTGGCACCGAATGAACTCATCTTTATCACCGGAGCCTTAAAAATGTGTGACAAAATCAACGTTGGTGTTACAAAATCTTCTAGAATTAACAGATCAAATTTCACTGTACTGTCTTTAATAAGATTTTGTACTAATTCATGTTTTAGTTGTTCTGCAAAAATTTCCGTAAACGCTCGTAACCCGAGATCTATAAGGGACACCGTATCACTGAGTTTATTAGTTATTATTGTTTCTAACACTTTTTGCCACAACTTGTATGATAAATCATGAACGTCAATTTCTTGTAGATTTTTTGGATTTTCTCCTCGTACGTACATAGGATCTGCTGTAATATAAACAACTTCATGGCCACGGTCAAGAAGAGCTCGGACTAACGGTCGAAACACTACTTGGTGACTAATAGAAGGCGTTGGTACTGCTACCAAAATTTTTGACGAATCTATCGTCATTAACAAAGACGTAAAAACAACCGCACTGAGAATGAACATGTTCCTCGAAATCGTATGCTCGACTGATCGATGGCACATTTATTTTACAATGTTTCGAGTAAAGAAAATCGTAGTGTTTGAGTTGAATGTGTTTCTGAACAAGCGGCATATGTAATTTTATAATATATGATATCGTAAGCATAGCATAATTATCATCGCACTGGAAGTTAAGATCGTCAAAATCATTTAGGAAATCAAATGATGCCTCTTATTATTATGTTATACAATTTCGCATTTTCGATATTTTACAGTGAATGGGAATCCACTGCTGATTATTTGAAAAGTCAAATAGATAAAAATAGGTCTGTGAATAACATAATATTATATTTAATAAATGAAATCGATAGATAATTTATAACAATGAAGATATATTTTAAATTTAAAATAAATAATAAAGTACCAAAAATAGGTACGCTTTTTTAAAATCCAAAGTAAAAAAATATTTAAATTAAGAATAGAATAAATAAGAAAATTTTGCATAGTATGTAAAAAAAGCGTGAGTGCTTTTTAAGCTATCTAATGACATCATGCACCCCACGCTACTTTTAAAAGTTATACATTAGGTATTATTCTTAATTAAAATTTATTTTAGTTTGGATTTTACGAAAGCATGTTTTATTGTTTTTTTGAACTATTATTCATTTTTAAATTTTTAGATCGATAAGTATCCAATGTTTTAAATTGATACAACGTTTTTAAGTAGGTACGTCAAAATTATGTTTAAAGTTACCATTACAGACTAACATACGACCGAAACTAATAATAAAAGTGTGTTAAAAAAAGCGTGTTAAAATTGAAATAATTATCAGTGTTAAGAATGTATGTCATGTTAAGAAAAGGTTCATCTCATAAAGGCGCGCTGAAACTGCTTTGTTCAGAAGCGAAGTATCAGTTTTATTTCAATTGTCGTCGTGAAATGCAGTTACATTACAGTTTATAGAGGTTTCAAATAACCTACTTAACAATTTCATACATAAATTTCAAGTTATTTAAAATATTAATTACAATTACGATTATTTTGACATAATATCGATATTGGTCACTAAGGTTTAAGTGGTTTCAAAAAGACATTTTCTAGTCTAAAAAATGTCTTTTTGAAAGTCTTTCTACTAGACCCTTCCAAAAAGGGTGTCTAGTAGTACGTACGTAGTACTTCTGCCTCATAACTCGCCGTATGGACCTGCAATTGTATTTTTTCTAGGTGTGTTTGCTAGAGGGAGAGAATAAGAGAAGATTTTCAAATCTTTAAAAAAAGTAAACAACCGATGAGTAAGGAGGGTCCTCAATGGCGACCACGTCTAGGTAAAAAGAGCACAGGTCACCCTCCGATCAGTAGTTTGGTCAGACCAACGATCTGAAGAGAACGGTGGGAAAACGTTGGAGGATTCAGACGCCCCAGGATCTAGCGGAGTCGGGTCGATTAGGGGAGGCTTATGTCCAGTAGTAGACTTCGAAGGGTTAAAAGGAAAGAAGGTAGGATGTTATAAAAAAAAAACTAAAACCAAACAAGTGAATTCGCGGCAAAAACCTCGTACTTTTTTGCATACCAGTCGGAAAATGCGTAAAAAAATCCGAAGCATTTCCCTAATGAGTCCGGCCGCGTCCGCTGTGCTGAAGTACCGTCGAGTATTTCTGGTGCTCTGCTTGTAAATGGATATTACAATAAAGGAAAAAAATCTTCAGACAAAACTGGCTTCAAGTATAGTAATACTATTCAACGAATAAAAATTCATTCTTTTTATACATGAACAACACAGTGGAGCAGCTTGGTACAGTATTATCTAGGTTCTAACTTTTAAGATCATGAACAAACACTTTCACATGTGCCAATATATTTAGTGGGACATGATCAAAGTTTTTATATGTCAAAATACAGAAACAGAATATAAATAATAATGGGATCTTTTATTTTGGCGGGAACTGTTGTTTCTCAAATGTAATTCTTTAGTAATACATAACCTCTCCTAACATATTTAACTCAAATGTTAAGGTAATTTTCTCTCTTTTATTTTTTTCCTTATTTTTTTCTAGTATAAATCACTTTGTCTGTTGAAGTCTTTGGGTAAGATATAGTTAAAAGTTACAATAAAACAATAAATATACAATCTCTCAAGATGCACGTACAAAATGTGAATCGTTGTAAACAGCTGTTTGGTCGTAACTCAAGCACAAGCAGCGCGTGTCCCGCCAAATGCAGCTTCCCCTATCTGTTACCGGATCCCCGACTTCTCAGTTGGAGTCATGTTTCGGTTTCAACTACACATATAGTGCTTGTCAACAAAGATTTTAAACTGGTTACTGTCGCCTCGAAACGTCAAAAGTATCGACAGTGCGTTGCTGGCTAGATACACTTTTTTTACATCTTTTTTGAAGTACTTCATAAATTTTGTTCTACTTTTTATTTCCATGGATTTGTCGGATTTCATCTAACTAGTACACACGCCGATTGTAGGGTAATAGTGGCTCAAGGTCTTTGTTAACTGTAGAAGGCAGTCATTAAAATTGTTGGATGCCGACTGTCAACATCTGACATTTCTTTAGTATTACCCACTAGCCTAGCTACCACCACAGATGTGGCATGCTAAATTTTATCGTTTACTTTCCCTATTATTAAATTCCCGTGGAATAGATAAGTAGGTAACAGATGGAAACATCTTTGCGCTCATAGAGTTTCTACAAATTCGTACAATAGTTAAACACAGGACCCTGCTGTCTCTCGCAGCCTTGCAACTGGTTTTTGATTAGTAACAACTTTGTAAGTCAGAGTTTTGGTACCACCATAAAGAGAATAATAGAGAGACCCATGTCTAGGGTACCTCGCCTAGAGTACCTCGCCTCGTAATATTAACAACTTTTAGTGCCCCATCTAAACAATGTAGATCTATGCGAGTACAACTATAAAAAATCTAATTAGCCGAGTTGAAAAGAAAAGGATATTTTCATTAAGTTTGCAGTTTTTAATTTTGGCTTTTGGTAGTCGCCTTAATTGGGATTGTGTTGACATTGGCTGTGTTTGCGCTCGTCGCAGCTGTCGATAAAATGCAAAAACTGACTGAATTTTGCGGATAATTATGTTTTAAACTAGCCAGAAGACCGCGCTTGGCTTTGGCGAGTTGTTATATTAATTATCCATTGAAAATTTCAGGTTGGGACGTATAATAAAAGGAAATGAAATTTGTGATATATATTTTTTTAATTTTAAAAATTTTGTGATGGCTGCGCATATTGCGATACAAGCTAAAATTTTATGTACCGGACAGTGATTTACCAGTGGATAAAATCAATTTTATGTTCTTCATGAATCAATTATATTAAAGTGTTTAACAGTGTTTGTGCCAAAATTTAATAAAACCGGAAAGCATTGACTTCTCTGTGTATCACAACATGAATTTTTAAATATGTTATAATATCTTCGTCCTAACATCATAATATTACAATACTAGATACTAAGTAGTTAGTAGGTATCTATAATACGTATTTATAATGGTATGAATTAATGAAATCATTCATTTAACTTCGCCCGATATTCAAAAGCTGTAGGAACAGTATTTCATGTTAGTTCTTCAACAAAACATTATCCGTTAATTACATCGGTTGGCGGTTAACACGTTTTTGTCCAGAAATTCCCGTAAGCGGATGTTTTGCGATCTTCGTGAGGCGCGTGAACTCACGCAATCATAATTTATGAGCTTGAAACCTATTTCCGGGTACCCAATATTAATATCGAAAGGTTTTTGATTTTTTATCATAAGTTGTCCTAAGAAACTTGAACAAAAATCCTTTGTGTTTTAAGAGAAAACCTAACAAATATTCTGATACACCTAAAGAGAATCTAGTAATATAGTCTAACTCTAGGACATTATTATTCTAAACCAACAGAGCTTTCGTGAATTTTAGACAATCCTAGTGACTTATACCCTTTACCCTTTCCAATCGTTTATTTAACTTTAAACTGACTTTTAAATAGAACAATTTTGTAAGATTTTCCCTTAAACTTATTTCTAAAAGAACAGACTATTTAAAACAATTAAATTACACCACTGGATTAAAAGGCTGTAAGTAACATAACACTCAATATTTCATTAAAATAATTTGAGAGCTTCAATCACGGGGATCTCCGGTTCCACGACCCATTAGACAAAACAATTTACTGTAACTTTATTCTACGGCTGCTAAATACCTAATAACAAAAATGTACTGATTAATTATCTAAGTACCTACTAAATCCAGCGATACATAAATAATAAATACAGCGTAAGTAACCTGGCAGGGCTGGGTCTTCTAATCGTGTAAGAAGAAGGCTTTAGTCCATCACAGCTGCTCAAATGCGGGTTGGCTCCACAAGCCTTTGAGAACAGGAGGATTCTCAGGTTTACAACCTACAGGGTTTTCTCACAATGTTTTCAAAATCAATAGTGTTAGTTAGTATCAGTTATAGTAAAAAGAAAAGGGAGAAATCTAACATCACTTCTGAAGTTAAATTCTAATTGGAAAGCCATTTTGGCTACAGAGTGTGCCAAAAATGTACATAAAAATCATCTCGAAAACCATAAACCCCCTTCTGGTGCAGTCATGTCATGTCATGAAATATGATATAACTTTTTATGGATTAAATATTTTGTGAATTTTTATATTACTTAAGTATTTTTTCACAAAAAATTGCAACCCTACAATTTTTTCATTTTACTTTTAGAAAAATGGAGAATATTTTTAAATCTCATCACAGGTCACAGAATCAGAATGTCGACATTTTGTATGACATGTAATGAAAGCGAGTGACTCGTACCTGGAGTCAGAAGATTGAATGATGCTCTTGGGAATGGAAAGCTTATTATTTCAGGAGCTTTTATTCTTTTTATGTAGTCATAATGCTTGGTACAAAAATATTGTAACTGAACTTAGACCCGGCAACGCTTCATCTTGTTTTGATATTAATGAACTTATGGATAAAACTGCCGTCACAAAGAAAAAGGGCACAACTAACATTTTTTCCCAAATTGAGTTATATACATATTCGGAATCAGAAAAAAAAGGCCCATCTGCCAATATTTTTTGTACAATTTTAGGAACAAGATAAACAAAAATACCGTAAGCTTAAAGGGCACAACTGAGCCACTTTTAAAATTTTTGTACGTAAAAAGAGCACATCTGACCTATAGTAAGTCAAAAGGTCACATATGCAGAGATGCGGCTTTTAGATTTATCACGATACATATAATTTATTTACTTGAAAAGGCATAATTGACATGCATTAAATATTAAAGGCATAATTAACACAGATGTGCTCTTTGATTTAAAGATTACCAACTAGACCTTGATATTTAATTTAAAAGAAAAGTCACAACTAGCAGTTATGCCTTCACTATCGAAATTCTTTGACTAGATGTGAAGTGAGGGGATAGAGGTACGAAGCGGATCCCGCCAGTTGTGCCTGACCCTAACGTGTCTAGGCGAGTCCACGTTGGTCTGTGCTGTGCTGGTAAGATTAAGTTTTTGTTACATTTTAATTGACACTTTAATTGAATAATATATTATTTTAATATGTAGTAGTAATATGTAGTTTTTTTCAGCAATATGCAATCGCGAAGCGCAAGATTAGTTAGTGCTGCGAAGAAAATCCGCTATTCTCACAAAACTTGGCCCACTTATGCCTACTAATAGAAGGAATTTTTGGGAAAACTTACCCGTGAATGATGGCTCAGCTGATCTAACTCATATTTATGAAGAATGATTATTTTTTTAGTTTGCTCATTTTGACCAAAGTTCTAGTTATGAGTTTTTGTTTATTCTTATTTTGATAATTTTAATGTTGTTTAAAAGACATGGCCAGAATTGTTGTTATTGTGATTACCTTAAAAGCTGATTAAATATCCATAATGTGATTTTTATTTAATAAAAATAAGTTCCTTGATGAAGGTATTTTTTTACTTTTGAAATAGTTTTTGTTTATTTTATTTTGATATTGTTTAATTTTAATGTTATTTATAGGACATTGCTAGAATCATTATAATTGTGACTGACAACCTTACAAGTGCCATATTTAACAAACATTATTATAAAACTTCTAGAAGCTGATTGATTTTCACTAAAATTAAACAAATACCTAAGTTCCTTGATGACTGATAATAATTAATTAATTAATATTATTTTTTTAAGTTTTGATACGATTGTTTTTGTTACCTTTTTAAAATGAAAGTTTTATAAATATTCCCTAATCGTTTTTTTACCCCTTTTTCTTGTATAATATTAGTAAAATGAAAAGGCAAATTTTAATAAATATGCCTTTTCATTGTATTATTTCATATTTTTTCACAAAATGTCAGATTGAAAAGTCACAATTGGTTAGTTATGCCCTCTATACGTAATATTAATAAATTTACTTCATTTTTTTTGCTACGTTGAAAGAGAAAATGTTGATTATTTATTAAATGCAAATAAAATAAAAACTTATACTTCAATAGTTGTATAGGATTCGTGAAAATGAATTTATTTTAATTCATCTATTTTCGAAAGTAATATTATTGTCGATATTTTTCGCCAAAAACCAATAAAAACTTTAAACTCGATTTTCTCCATTTTTATAAAATGTCAGATGTGCCTTTTCTCATTATGACGGCAGAAAAATACATTATACAATCATAAGTAGAACATTTAGTAGATAAGCCGTCGAAAACTGTTTGATTTTATGGACTCTTATATACCTACAGGTATATAAATGTCCCATACATAACTATTTATATTTTAGGTACCTAAAATAGGCTGTTTAAAATGTTTGTTGCCCGTTAAAAAAAACAACTATGTAAGTGGTTTCGAAACTTATGAATCATGCATGACAAAATACTATAGTGTGTGACAAAATTATAGCTTAAAATTTTGTCACACACTATCGCATGCATTACAAGTTAGGTATTAAAAAAAAATTTTGTATAGTTTAAAAATCTATTTCAACTGATCATGTTTCAAACAATGTTGCAAAACATACAAAAGAAACAATTACGTAAAAGTAAAAAAGAAATTTCCTGAGGGAATATCCAAGTCGTATCCAATAAAGTTGAAGGGAAAACTGAAGACAATGGATCCTGGTCTTTCCACCACAGCTACCGAATAAGGGTTCTCGGAATAAACCCTTCGCACCACGTGAATATAAACGGAAATCATGTTTTAACTTTTTGTTTGTATGTTTTGGGTCTGGTTTTTTCCATTACTACACTTTTTAGCGTCCTTTTTTGGTATCGTATGGAATCTAAATAAAATATTTAAACATCATTGTTGATACATTGGGATATCTAGAGTCTTTACCAACTAAAACCCCTTTAGTGGCCCCTCAGAAAACATTTCAGTGCTGGAAGATATTTTGACCTTTTTGTGTGCGGCAACCAAACTTTCCGATTATGTATTAATTTCAGTCAAATTTTCAACAGATCTAGATGATTTAGGGTTCTTAAAAGCGTTTTGCCTTTTTATTTGGCATTCGTATTCGTATTCGTCTGTGTGTACGTTTTCCCGTATTTTTGTTTTTCAAAAAGCAGAATTCTATCAAATCTTAAATCTACATTAACAGAAGAAGCATGAAAAGTCGAAGAAACTGGTTATGTTTTAACTGTCACTGTAGCTACACTTAAGGGCTCTAGGGACCAATTCCTAAAATCCATACATTTGTTTACCAGGAAAATTCCGGCTTGGCTATAGGGAATTGCCGAGTCTCTGTACGTTGTACCTATGTTTGTTTTATGGATTATTTTCCTTTGAACCTTTTGTTTTAGCTTTTCGTTTAACATTATATTTTAATACTTATGGGTTAAAGCTCTAGCGGTATTCCACAAATTAATCCATTAAATAATTCCATTAATATGTAGTGCTATGGTTAATAAGTTAACTTTTTGGGATTGCAATTCGGGTAGTTTGGCTTTGCAACTCCAATAAATCTTTACTTGTATCTTCAGCATCTAAACATTTCTAATATCTATTGGTGTGTTTATGGAGTTTTAACACCGTCTTATGTGTATTAAATCAATATAAGTATAATAATGTAAAATAACGAACAATAATCCCATTCGTTAAGCTTGATACAAAATTTACGAGTAGCTGTTATATTAAATTTACTACAAAATATATTTAAAGCGAGCAGCGTGCCTGAGAAACCGGCAAATAACGATCTCCACTCTTTGCGTCAGAGTAAATCCTCTCTTTGACATCGATTAAGTATGCTTTGTAACAGACTCCACTTCCGGTTTCAAAGAATTTAACAACATAACTGCAAGCACCTGTATCTGTATAGATGAAGGAAAAGATTTTAGTCCAAAAAAATCCGGCTTCAACTCTAGCTAATTCAATAAAAAATAATTAAAGCAGCATGAATTATTTAATTTCAATCGTGTTACGTTTGTTATTACGACGATGCGATGGTATAACACGGTAAGATGAAAAAACTGTAAAAAACAAATGTTACTTGTTTCGGAATTCAAAGAGTTTTCTTTATTTTTATAGTTCCCTAACTATCTTTACTTAACTATTCTAATTAATAAACTAAATAATTACTGAATATGTTTTATCAAAAACAAACAAAAAGATGTTATTTATTTCAATACATTTTAAGCAGCTTTCATAAAATATTTATTCGCATTAACATTACGAAAAAAGAAACCGCAAAAACCCATTTTCACTTATAGTGGCGGTGGAGTGTGGGGACTTGTGATTTCACAGAAATAACTCTCGTCCACTATATACAAATATTTATTTACATATACTATTATAAAACAACATAACAAAATTATCAGTATCTAGAATCGAAGTAAGTAAGAATGACAGCAAGAAAAACCAAAAGAAAAACGTTGACTAAATTCGAAATTAAAAAAATAAACAAATCATAAAAACTTCTTGTTGCTACATCAGCCCCCCCGGAGACCGTTAAGGTCGAAAGTAGTCTGGGAAATGTACTCTTCGTCCAGACCGAGTCGTAGTACGAGTACTAGTCTCGACGGGTGGCGAACTCTGTGTTACCGCCGAGTCTTGTTGCACACGTTGTGTCTCCTCCTGTGGTCCATCGCTAAGCAAGAACGCTGGTTTTAGGCGGTCTATGGAAACAGATGTCGGTGTTCCTTTAAAATCTATTTTGAAAAATTTTCCGCTGCGTTCTAAAACCTTATAAGGTCCGGTGTACGGTGCCTGTAAGGGCTTGCGTACAGCGTCCTGGCGAAGAAAAACATGAGATGACGATGACAAATCTTTACTAATGAAAACAGAGGATGGACCGTGATGGATGACAGGAGTGGGTTGAAGTTTATGAATGTGAGCTCTGAAACGTGAAAGAAAATCGGAATGATCTATGACTTCCGTGGGGGTGCGATGAAATAATGATCCTGGTATACGAAGCGGTTCTCCATAGACCAACTCGGCTGACGACGAACCGATGTCTTCTTTGAATGATGTGCGAATTCCGAGAAGGACTATAGGGAGAACTTCGTACCAGTTGTCGTTCGCGTGGCACATGATCGCTGCCTTTAGTTGCCTGTGAAAGCGTTCAACCATACCATTCGCTGCTGGATGGTAGGCAGTCGTCTGAAGGTGATTTGCGCCTATCAACTTAGCGAGTTCTTTGAACAAATGCGCCTCAAACTGCCTTCCTCTATCCGTTGTTATCCTCTCTGGACAACCAAAACGCGATACCCAACCATGAACGAAAGCACTAGCTACAGTTTCAGCTGTAATGTCTTGTATGGGTATTACCTCCGGCCAACGAGTGTATCTATCTACCGCTGTCAGACAATATTTAAAATCGTGTGACGGCGGAAGGGGTCCTATTAGGTCGATGTGCACGTGAGCGAATCGGTGCGACGGAGGACTGAAACAATGTACCGGAGATCGCGTATGTCGGGTGACTTTGCTGCGTTGGCAGGCGAGACAGGCGCGCGCCCACGACCGACAGTCTCTTTTAATGTTCGGCCATACGTAATTTTGTGTCACTAACTTGACGGTAGCTTTGACGCCAGAATGACTTAATCCATGGAGGGAGTCGAAAGCTAGTCGGCGAAACTGGGGAGGCAGGTAAGGACGAGGTGACGGGCCAGACATGTCGCAGATAATTGTCTTCTTGGAACCAGGGACATTACATTCCCGGAGGTCCAACGAAGAACCGCTCTGCACTAGCTGCTTCAGTTCGTCATCCGCTATTTGTGAGGATGACAAAGAATCGAGATCTATCTCGCTAGCGATTGCCTCTACGCGTGAGAGAGCATCGGCCACGACGTTATCCTCTCCTGCAATATGTCGTACGTTAGTAGTGAACTGTGACACAAAATCAAAATATCGGAATTGACGAGGCGAACAATTTTCCGATGCTTTTCGAAATGCCGACACTATCGGCTTATGGTCGGTAAATATGGTAAAATTTTTACCTTCTACCATATGACGAAAGTACTTTACTGCCTCATAAATCGCCAGCAGTTCACGGTCGAATGGACTGTACTTTCTTTGAGCCGTGTTTAACTTTTTTGAGAAAAATCCAAGAGGTTGAGTTCCATTACCTATCTTTTGCTGAAGTACTGCCCCGATAGCAAGATCTGAAGCGTCGGTACAAAGTATTAGCTCAGCTCGTGGATTCGGATGCGCTAAAAGAGTGGCTTGAGCCAGACTTGTTTTACACGCATCGAATGCCTCTTGTATCTCTGTCGACCAAACGATGGCAGTGTTTGGCTTGACGGCGGGGCCCGAAAGGAGTTTGTGTAAAGGCCCTTGAACTTTTGATGCATTTGGTATAAACCGCCTATAAAAGTTTACCATGCCTAAAAACCTACGCAGCTCTCGGATGGTTTTCGGCTGCGTAAAGTTTTGTATAGCCTCCACTTTCTGTGGAAGCGGTCTAGTGCCTTCAGTGGACACACTATAACCTAAAAATTCGACCTGAGACTCACCGAATGAGCACTTAGACATGTTGATAACGATACCGTGGTCCTGCAAGCGTTGAAAAACTTGTCTAAGGTGTTCTAAGTGCTGGGTCTCATCCTGAGAAGCGATAAGTATGTCATCAATATATGGAAAACAAAACTCTAGGTCTCGAAGAATACTGTCCATAAAACGTTGGAATGTTTGAGCTGTGTTGCGGAGTCCAAAACTCATAAACGGAAACTCAAACAATCCGAATGGAGTCGTAATAGCGGTCTTCGGTACATCGGCTGCGTTAACCGGGATCTGATGGTACGCCCGAATCAAATCTATTTTACTGAAGACAGTGCAGCCTGATAGATTGTGTGAAAAATCGCAAATATGCCGCACCGGGTATCGGTCAGGTATCGTGCGCGCGTTGAGAGCGCGATAGTCGCCGCACAGCCGCCATTCGCTGTTCTTTTTTGGAACGAGATGCAAAGGTGACGACCATGAACTATCAGACCTACGTGCGATACCTGCTCTTACCATGTCCTCGAACTCACGCGTAGCGATGCGGAGTCGATCCGGTGGTAAGCGGCGAGGACGACCGAAAACAGGCGGGCCGGGCGTTGTTCGGATGTAATGCACAGTGTCGTGTTTGATCTGTCGCGTTGACAGATCGCCAGCTGGACGTGTTATGTCTGGAAACTGAAGAAGGATGTTAAGAAATGGGGATGAACCGGAAACAGTTTTAATGTGAAATGAGTCGGGTGATGCAGGCTTAGCGATGGCACACAGTGAGGTGACATTGTCTACCAACCGATGGTGCCTAGCGTCTACTAATAGGTTGTAGTGAGACAAAAAATCGATGCCTATTATAGGTTTTGTAACGTCAGCTACAACGAATCGCCAAGTAAACGCACGCCTGAGGCCAAAATCTAGCGATAGGTTTACCCAACCGAACGTATCTATGGCCGTACCGTTCGCTGCGAACAGTTTATAATCGGTTTTGACGTTCTTTCGGCCACGAACTAAGGAATAAGGGTAAACACAGAGATCGGAACCCGTATCAACTAAATACTGTATCTTCGACTTACGATCTGTGACGAAGACGCGGCTAGTAATTCCCTCGCAGTCACGTGTCGCCGCTGTTACACGCTGCTCGTCTAGTTTTCCGGACTCTTACGATACGAGCACGGAGAGCGACACCGCGTTGACTGTTTACCAAAACGTTGATGATACCAGCAGAGCACTGGGCTAGCGTTGGAGCGGCTCGGGGACCGACGACGCCAGCGTGGAGACTGCGATCTACTTCTAGAGCGCGTACAGGAACACGAGTCTTCGAAGCGCCGTGACAGGTCATCGAACTTGCTACATAGCACCTCTATCGCCGACGGCGGGAACTGGACACTAGCAGCGTTACACGAAGACGTCGGCGTCGATGTTTCAGCAACAATGGGTTGTAGGACAATCTCGTGAATTTTGTCCACCATTTGCGCTAACGAGTCCATCGGAACATCTACCTGGGTCGCTATGATTGCTTGAATGTGGTTAGGCAATCGACTCGTCCATAACGTACGGATAAAATCATCGGGTACGTCTGCGCCGGCTAGATTTTGTAGATGTCGCCAGAACTGGGAAGGTTTTCGATCTCCAAGCTCTTCATGTGTGAGTAGTTGTCTCATGCGCTGCTCCTTTGAGGTCGATAAACGAGAAATCAGCGCCGCCTTGATTTTCTCGTACTTATTTTCCGACGGCGGTTTGCTAACAATATCTTTAACTTCACACACGTATTTGAAATCTAGGTTCGATACTACGTGGTTAAATTTTGTCGTATCTGTTGTTATGTTTGCCAAGGCAAACTGGCTCTCCAGATGTATAAACCATAGCGCCGGCTCATTTGGCCAAAACGGAGGAACTTTTATGGCTATGCGACATACCTCGTCGGTTGCATCCTTTAATTCTGCGGTAGCCATCGGGGTCACCAATTATATAGTGGCGGTGGAGTGTGGGGACTTGTGATTTCACAGAAATAACTCTCGTCCACTATATACAAATATTTATTTACATATACTATTATAAAACAACATAACAAAATTATCAGTATCTAGAATCGAAGTAAGTAAGAATGACAGCAAGAAAAACCAAAAGAAAAACGTTGACTAAATTCGAAATTAAAAAAATAAACAAATCATAAAAACTTCTTGTTGCTACACACTAATCTCATTCTTTCCACGAAGAATCTTTGTCAATCGGGAAACAATTTTCTTGTGTCTTGGTAACGACAGATTTTGAGGCAAATAAATCAAGTTCAATGTCATTTTACGTTTTATTTAATTTTGTATTTAAATGTTTATTTATGTATGAGTGACTATACTTTATGAAGTCATTATATTTTTTTGTAACTTACAATTAGTTATAGATATCTACAATAAAGTTCGAATATGATATGAGACTTTCCTTTTATATCATTTGGTACCAATAAATAATCCTTGTCTAATAAATTACAAAATAGCGCACATAATGCCGTAGTTAGTGTAGATCGCAAGCCATAGAAAAAGTTGAGCAGTGATCGGCCTCCCCATTATTTATATCCTCAAAAACACCCTTGTTATTTTCACCCCTTGTCCCTAGTTCGTTACTTGTTAAGGAAATAAACCATGACTAAAAATTGACGTCAGAAATTCTGTTGAAATATTTTGCCTTTCAGTTGCAGAAACAATTTACATTTTTATGAACTAGAATAGAAATCCCGTAGCTGATTAACGATAAGATTCATAAGATCCATTCATCCAACAAGCCATTGTTTTTTTCACCGTATAATTTTAACACTCTAGGATTTATACACATACTACATACATCCATAAGTTCTTTATTTTGTACATATATTTATCGGAACATGTGTTTTATTAATTTTAATTTAAATAAATAGCTACCAACGGACATAAAATATATCATCTATTTTTTAAACAGCATATAAAAATAATGTAACTAGTCAAATAAGTTTAAACACAATAACTAGCTAATGTTTACTACACTAGTGTACCTACCTATTTTTTGTTTAAGTATGCGGACTATTTTTATGATTTTTGTCAAAATCTATTAAATAAATTGGAATATCAATAATATTATATCTCAGACAAAATCAAAAATTAAATTTTTATGTAAAGCAATCAAGTGTCAAGGAAGAGGGAAGCAGAGGTGACGAGGGTGGAAAGGTCATCGACCTGGAGGTTTTCACTTGCTACCAATAGGCTTTTTCCTCTGAAGGTTTAAAAAAAACCGCTAGGGGCAGCATTGGTAGGGGGGTAAGAATGTTTCGATGTTGATAATGTTTTGTCTCAACAAAAATAAAATTTGTATTATTTAAAATGCCCGTTTAAAGTAGGGTGAAAGTCACTATAAGCATATAGCATTATAGCATTCACGCTGGTAGCACACCTCCGCCGCGAAACCGGCAGTGATGCCAACTTTCAAAAATAATTTATCCCTAAAGTTTGTGTCAAAAACCTCTAAAATGGCCTTAATTATTTAGTTGTCCCCCTAAAAATATATAAATATAAATTCATAGGTAATGATTTAGAAATAATATGCTGTAATATGTTTCAAAAGCCTTTTTATTATAAGTTATTTAATATTTAATACATAAAATATTCGCCTTCATCTGAAGATTCAGATTTTTTGAAATCATACATGTTGACATTGAATAAGTTTAACATTTTATTGGATGGATTGGATTAGATGTTGTAAAAGATCCACCATTTCGATTTAATGTAAATCGGACCATCATGATGCTTTGCAACATTTTAATAGATAGAAGAATATTCAATATTCTTATTCTATTTTTTTGGCAATATCCTATCTGACACAAACATACGTTCAAGTTTAAAAAAATATAGGCTTATACACAACAATAACCGCCATATGAAAAGACAATAAAATGACCGCCATTGGCTACAGTATTGCCGCCAGTCACCACAGACTGGTTATAGAATTACGTTCTAGATGTTGTTATAAGTCGCTAGGTTAAGAAATAAATAATAATATTATGAATATAAAAATATGTATTAAAGAGTCAAAAAAATCCCATCTGACTTATTTACCTCCTAAATCTGGTGCGAAAATCCTAAAGCTGGCAACACTGGGGAACTTGAACTAAATGGCGCAACGCAGGAGAGGCGTCTAACGTCGATCGCGCGATACTCCGCGGAGAAGAGATAGAATTATAGCCAATAAACGCATTAGAAAAGGCAGTTTCGCGAATGTTTCGTCCGTCATACAACGGACAAACGGTAGCGAAACTTCCGCGGTTTCGCTACTTCAATTGCGGAGGTGTGCTAACGCGGTCAGAGACATTATTCCATCTTCCTTTCGCTAAAACTTGGCCGACAAACCATATTAACAACCTCTTAGATGTACAAAAATCAGATTGGAAAACCAATTCATATACGAATAGTTCCAATGATTTATATTTAATTGCTTCGTATTAACTTCGGAGCTTTAGTTCCAATATATAGAGCATAATAGCGTTTATAAACCCCTGACTATTCATCCCTTAATATTAATAAACCGAACACAAGCAGACACTACAAGTGCTCAGTTTATAAAACTTCTGAAAGAAATTGTATAAAATGAAAAGAGGGGTGGTTATTCGATTATGGAAAAGAGGTTTAACATTGTCTCATCCTGGCCCGCGACGCTTGAGTTATCGGGAGCTTACGACGAAATTCTAATATTACAATGAGATTGATTTAACTAGGAAATTATTCAAGAGTATAATTATGTACGTATTTTATTTACAGAAGGTCTCCGCAAACTAAGGTTATTGAAAGTGGATAAGATGGTAAACAAGCAAAGAAGTGAGATGAAATGTTTAAAGTTTTTGAGTGAAATGTAGCTATTGACTGGAGCGATATTGGTTCTCTACTCACAAGACGTGTGCAGAATACAATGCAATGAAGTTTTAGTAATAAAGTCTTCGAGTAACCGTAGTTTATAGGCAATATTTATTTATTATTTCTGCTGAGCGAGCTCTTTGCCACTCTAGTGCGGATTAGTAGAGATGAGTTGTAGTGGCCCTTCGACAAGACTTAGTCTTATGCCTAAATCGATAGATAGAAATCGTTACCATCTACTAGGTAACAATTGATAACAACCAAAGGTTTAATACGCCTTTATGCGGAAGCGCTCATGGATTTTGCCAGAATTATTTGCATAGACCTAGGTAACTTCTTACGATGCTCGATGTAGTGTAGATCGCTAAATTTTTCAGCGTTTACCATCTTTACCTACACACATCTCCAGCACACTGTAAAAGTATTAAGTACTCAAAGGACTTAGCCTCGTACACAGATTTCCCGCGCCGAAAATTTACCTTGCATGATTGATTCTACATGTAGGAAGCTTCGTGACGTAAAACATTGTTCCTCACATGGCTACAGACACGCCTGAGCCGTGATGAATAATGAAAGTTTATAAAAAATGATCCCGCCGTAAATTGTGAAGGTTCATTGAGGTATTCCATAGGGTTGTCAATGTACAATTTTAACGGGAAAAGATGGCAAAAATGCTGATACCAAAGTACCTAGTAAATCCTTGTCAAATTTTCATCAGAGTTTAAGAAATTCAATAAAATGATCTATTGTGTTGTAAATATTATTATAATAAACAACAGTTAACATATAACATTTCTGCCCAATTTTTTGCTTATTCAACTAACAATAAAGATCACTGAATCACTTGTTTACATCCCGTGTATTTTACATAGTAAGCTATATTAATATGAAAATCGATAGTTTATGCTTAATTGATCGTATGTAGTTCCAAGTAAAAATATTTTAATGCTACAGGGAAACAACCCAAAATATTTTTACTTCGAACTTGGAACGATAACTTAATAGATCATGAAATACTGAACATCCAAATAAGTTGTTTAATATAAATGCCTGTAGGTACAGCCCTACGTTTTTACATTGAGGTGCGTTCCTCCGACTACATTTATCACGAGTCCGTGTAAAAAAAATAATATGTAAAACGTAGGACCGATTATTTATTTTAAATCCTACAAGAGTTTTCATCACTTCTTTTTGTAATAGGTGTCTTATTTTGTTTGGTACGTAAAATTTTATCATCGATCACTGCTTTGTGTTGGTATCGTAATTTTAGGTAAAAATGATGTTCAGTTGATTACTGATGAAATTAATAAATCAAGTCAAGTCTATGTAGTTCAATAATGACAAACAACAAATTTAAGAACCAAACCATTATTTCTTAAAACTAACCCTTAATACTTCGTTCAATTTATAAGATTGATCTTATAATACAGGTGATTTTCATGGAAAAAAAATTGAACAAAATAATCAAAAGACGACGAATTTTGCTGCTATATTATATTGCTATCAAAATTAATATCGATCATAATCTACTATCCTGTGCAATCTAGAGAATCGGATATTACTCCACAAAAGCTAACAGCACAGATGAGTTAGTTCAGATAACAATCGCATTCAGCAGACATGGATATCAATAGAGATGGATATTATATAGATGAACGATGCATTTCAGTGAATTTCATATCGAGCATACTATTTGCAATGCAATAGCGTTACAAATAGCCCATTCGGTATGAGTATTGATTCGACAAAATAATTTGATCCTGATTTACTGGAACAAAGAATAGCATTATTTGAAACTCCATTGATGGTTTGATATGATAAATTGATATAAATTAATTTTTAGTCAAAGCCTGCCTAGGATATCTGCAAATAACGGAGCATCTTATTAATGATAATGTGCAAATCATGCATGGATGTAAAATGTATCGAGTGAGTGCTTTTTAGTGTAACTTGTTGACTAACAAAAATCCATTAAAGAGATAATTTTACTTTTTTACTACACCCACCTTACGTCAATTAAATTACATCAACCAATGCTTTCATTTCACAATTTATTTGCTGAATATAATCATAAGGTCAGTACCATCAAAATACAAAGTGAAGTACGATAAATGAGCCTATTAGCTCACCCATAATACCTACCCAGTTTATCAGAAATGGATCTATTATATAGATGAAGGATGTGCTCTAGTGAATTACTGAGCCAACTATTTGCAGTGAAATTGCGTTACGTAACGACCATTTGGATTGAATATTTACTTTACAACTGAATCCGATTTACCATTCGCTGCAATGTACAGAATGGAGTGCTTTTCATCCTTGCGTAGGGATCACATGCATAACGTATTAACACACCATTCGAAATAAACAACAGAAGACAAACACACACATTTGCGTAACACATTCTGTGATTGCTTCAACTCAGCTATATTTATTAAGATTTGTCAATTTACACGCCGTTAATTTTTGAATAAAAGAAAAAACTACTATAATGTCTGATCCTTTTGGATTAAATTAATATATCATTCATGATTGAATTATCATAAGTTCGTAGGTACAAGGTAACGCTTTTGATTATAACTTTTGGAACTTATCGAAATTATCTGTGTTTTACGCAGTTGCTAAGCCCAATTATTTCCAGAACCAGGCGCAGAGGAAGAAAAAGAAGAACACTGATGTTGAAAATAAGAACTGTCATTATTGTAATGGACGTAATATAGGGAAGATTTATTAGGTAGTTGTATGATTTCATTTTATTGTTTTAGATTCCACTAAAAGTAGATTTATCACATTATTTTCCTGACAACTTGAAGAACACACCGAGAAACGGAATTCAGGAGACCAATCCGAGTGGTGTCGATTACAGATGGCCTATATCCAGCAGTATACTTAAAAAAAGATAGATAGACCTTTAAAGAAAAAAGAAAAAAACAATTCATCATACTTGATACTACATAATATGTAGGTATATAGTTATGTACCTATTAATGGTGTGATCATTAATTTGTACGAACATCAATTTAACGTGGCGGACGGACGTAATAACATTTGGAATGGATATATATTTAATTCAGACTATTGGGTCTCTAAATTAAATCCAATTCGTGTTGAGTGACACAGAAATTAAATATTTAGCAATAGGGCAATGTTTGGTGAATGAATAAATTAATTACGTTATCAAACATCTATCCTCACAAACTTTTACATTTATTATGTAAAAAACAGGAATGGTTAAAGTAAAGCACTTACACCTAATAGGTATGTCTCTTGCTCGAAATTACTTAAAAATCCTCTGTTTTACTAACTCCGGTTTTTTTATTCTTTAACCGCGCAACATTTAATTTATTCACGTTTCTTTAGTTTGTTTCATTTTCTATACTGATTCTATTTATGACCAAACTATTATTATATAAACAACTATATTCTATTTGTTTATGAATTCTAATACATACAATCGACAATTACGTACTTTGAATTGTATACAGAGTGAGTGTATTTCACTGATCCGATGCTTTCATGCATTATTATGATTGCGTAAGCTCTCTATGCTAGGGTTTATTAGCATGATCATTTCAATTAAAATTGCATTAATTAGGCACATGAGAGGAATAAAATACGCGTTATTATTAATTTATTGTTTTTTAGTTACTAATTACTTATTTTATGTCAGTATTAGTTTCGATTGATACTAATTTAGATAATTGTAAATATCTCGTAGGACAATAATGGGTCTGAAACAGTCATTATACTTAACGCTTGTTGTTTGGTGTAATTTAATTAACAGTTTGCCACATACCTACATAATATATTCGTCTAATTACGAATACATTCCCTTTAATTAAGTAATCTAATTAGGACCCTAAGAGGATATTCGGGTTTCACTTTCTTTAAAAGCTGATGATTTAGCGTTTGATTTGTGGGATTAGAGGCTTATTACAAAATTTTCTGGCTTATAATCTGAATAGGCTTACGTTCTGTATGGCTATTTATGATCTCAAAATATGGTAATAAATTTAAAATAAAATGTTAGGTAGTATTTTTAACTTAAAAATATCATTTGGTACGTTCATTTATATCCAAAAGCATTCACACTAAACCTGAATTCAGTAGGAGTCCTATTAATGTACCCGCCAGCGGCTAAAACGAATGAGCCATGTCGGCCCACCGGTGCTGACCCTGATTCCTTTACGAAGTTCATTTGTTCCATCCCTGCTACGTACGTGAGTAACGTGAAAATTGGGCAAGAGTAAGTTTAGCATCAAAATATCACTAGTAGGCAAAGAAAATAATTAAAGAAAAAATATTGGAAACTTTTCTAAAATCCCGGATCCCAAAGCGTTATATAGCATATGTACGTCTGTCAGTTTATATGTCCGTCTGTTTGTCTGAATTTTGATGGCGAAATTCAGTATTATGTATAAAAGCCATGTGCCCGCCCGTCTGTAGGTTAACGGGTCGCCAGTAGGTTGTCGGCCCAACGTCGCTGACCCTGGTTCATTTACGAAGTTCATTTGTTCCATGCCAGCTACGAGTACGTACGTGAGTACCTAACGTGAAAATTGGACAAGGTGTCCAATAATGATTTGATGTATAGTCAAGAACCTACTCTACATTTATGATAAACCCCGATCAAAAGTAAGGGTTTCTGACTAACTTTTGGCCGGTTTAACGCGTCTGGCCGTCTATGTGCCTACCTGTCTCTACTGTCTCTGAGCTGAATTCAGTAGATATTCAATTGTAAGAGTCGATAGGTACTACTACGCCTAACTGTCATGTCAAATATTTATACAGCTTTCAGTGTTTTATCGGTTAAAGGAAAAACATACATCGTCTACCTATTTTCATCCAAATATAAAATAAGTACTAGACTTTTCACACGGCTTCATCCGCGTGCATTTAAGGACTTGGTCCAGAGAAGGATAAAAGGTATCTACCCTACATGTTACGACTATTCCAGGTTATAAACTACGTGAGTGAATGTCATATTTCGTACAAATCTGTTCAGCCGTAAATCCATCCATCCATACATACTTTTATAATAGTAGTAGTAGTAGCTGTGAAACTTAGATACTCGAAAATAAAATACTGCCGCTAACACTCCTTTAAAGACTTTCTTATTTCAGGTTCAAAAATGCTTTTCGTGTTGGAAGCTATTTTATACCGTTTACGCGTTCTTTATCGCCTTTGCGTCTTCATTTTAGAAGGTGATTTTCATAGCACGTAGCGAGTGTGAATTTGTTAAATAACGTGCTCATAGTTTTCACCTAGGAAATTTTAACCATAAATATACGGTTTATGACGAAAACCCACAGGATCAAAGATCGAATAGTTCTATCGCGTTTCACAATTTTTAAAATCCTTTTTAAATAATTGTTTTAAGACTTTCAGCCACACCGGATAGTTCAAATTAATCATGATATTGCAGTCAGTTTATATTTTCACCCAATTTATGAGGTTTTAAATATTCAATTGTAGAGAGCTTACCTAGTAATTTTACAACGTTGTAGATTTTTACTTTCTTAAATTAAGCAAGCTAGCAAAATATACATTTCCAGTACAAATAAAGCTGTTGCCATATTAAAATAACACCGTTACTACTAATAGATATTATTACTAATAGCTTATATTACACAATATGAAACTTGACCACCACACTTTCGATCCAGATCTACGTCGTTTAAATTGTAAAATCCTGAAAATAGTCCGCTACACTTATATCTTTACAATGAATAAAATTACACAAATGCGATTTCGGAGATGTTCCAACACGGTGACCGTGAACAATAATTCCCAATTTACTCCGCTCTAATTACGCCTTGGCAGCGATAGTTCCAGTAGAAGTTTCCAGAGAATTAACAACTAGAGACTTTTATATGACCAGATGCATCGATACTATAATGGAGAAGAAGTAATTGTGGGCTCATTTTTATTAAAGAAGCCTATGTTTTAGGGATATCATAGTAAGAAATTTACAAAAATAATCGGGAAAAAAATTTCGGTAGAGGTGCATACGAGTATCACTTAAAAGTGGCAAAGCGGTAACCACAAAAATAAAAGCTACTTAAAAATAAAATAATTTTTGGTGTCCCTTTTTTTACCTATCTTAACATATCGCACCTTGAAAATCAAAACGTCACTAAACGAAAAACACAGTTTTTGAATACGAGGGTTTGAAATTCTCAAATTGAAATGACGGCAAAAAAATGGTTATTTAAGATAAAAGTATTCGTTTTTTTTGCTGACTTGGCAACTTGAATGCCCTAGCTTACTACCAAATACAGATTTTTTTGTCTTTTTTAAGTAATTACTTCATAACTTCACTTTGAAAAAAAATATAGTGTCATTTTTCGACTTATTCTCACTAAACGCCACTTTTCCACTATGTATCTACTCGTAATTTAGCTACTCGTGAAGTAATAGTGACATTGAGTTAGATCATTTTGAATAAAAAACTTATTATTTTAGTAAATAAATGCAAATAAAAGTAAATAAATAAATCCTATCATTTTAAAGAACATTTATTGTCTTATAGTTATACATATGGAAGAACAAATTACTCCAAATTATAAAAAATATCATAACTAAATTTAAGAAATAACTTGACAAAGAATAATGAACTTCTAGTCTCTATTGACTAAGAAATTATGAGTTTTTATCACAATACCTACGTACCAAAAACTTACAGTAAGCACGCATAAATTTCAATTAAAAGCTTTAAAACATAAAATTTTGCTTTTAATATAAATAGAGCAAGCAAACAGACAGACGGGCCACCTGACGGTAAGTGGTCACCGTTGCCTACTGAATCCAGATGAGGTTGGAATTTCAGTCTCCGGCGGGTGGTGTAGTGAAGAAAGGGCGATGTCGGCATCATCCCGTATAGCTCCGCGGAGCACTCGACAAAGTAAAGTCCGACATCGCGGCGAAGGCTCAGTGGTTCTAACCTATCGGTCGATCTTGGGTCATTGACGATTCGGATAGCGCGTTTCTGGACGGAGTCAAATGGACTAAGCTGGTTTGTTGGCGCCCCCGCCCACAGGTGCGAGCAGTACTCCATGTGGGGTCTTACCTGTGCTTTATAAAGCGTAAAGAGTTGCCCCGCAGTGAAGTACCGCCTCGCTCTGTTGAGGACACCAAGCTTCTAAGAGGCCATTTTGGCCTTGATTTCCAGATGACTCCGAAACTGCACACCTCTCGCAATATTTTGTCAAATCACTGTCGGTAAACACTGCGACTTGACAATCATCTAACACTTGACATGATGGACGCATGCATGCATGTTTGGACTTCCCGAAGTATCCTGAACTTGGTCGATTTCTTTAGCTGGAGATGTAGGAGAACAGTTTGCTGCCAACCTGTCTTCTTGCGAATAGTCAAACACCACTGAAGTGTCCATTTCGTTCTCATCGGAGGACGAAGAGCTAAACGACGAAGGGGTAAACAAGAAGTACCTAGCTGTTGCAACGAAACCACGCTACCACGCTGGGGGACAACTTATTTTGAAGAGAATTTACAATTTTGGTCTGTATGTTCGGCGTATTGAAACATTTTTGTTTTGTTGGTGTTGCAGCGGCCTCGTCCAAACAATCAGATTCTGAGCTTGAGCGGATGAGTCGGATGAACTAGATGACGACGATGACGTTTAAGAGGAACTACTTGTACTGGATTTGGATGTCAAACGAGTTGTTTTCGGCTGTAGTTTGATTTTATTCAATACCCCTTTTTTAACGGCCAAATACTTTGCAACTACTTAGGTATTGATACCAAACATTAGGTATTTATTTTGATGAATGATAGATACATTATTCCCCACGAAAGTATTAACGAAAACAATCAAAACTGACTCTAAACGCAAAAAAACACCATTGTTTTAAGTTAAGAGTTCGTGAATTATAAATGAAAAGTGACACGTTAATTATAGATCATTATTCTACACAAAAATATTAAGGAGTGCTTAAGGAAAACTGACACTAAGCGAAAGAAAACACTATTGCTTTAAGTTAAGATCTCATTATGGTACTAGATCTTTCAAATCAAAACTGGCATATTTTTGATAGATACATTATTCCATAAAAAATAATCGTACTAACCGATAAATTTCATTGAAAAGTGTTCCTAAACGAAATATGACGGACTTCTTCATAGAGACCACTGCATTATGTTCGGCATCCCCGACACTAATGAAAATGTGTCGATGTTCCAATGCCGTACTCGTCGATTCCTGCCATTCGACAAAATGTCATTAACGTTCTCTGTCGCTTCTAGTGGAATTAGAGTGACAGGTGTCTTTGCATCGCAAGCTTTACAATAAGGATGGGTAGATGGCGTTGATAACTCAAAATACCAAAATTTGGCATAGTGACGTTTTGATTTTCAAGGTGCGATATAACAATCTTTGCTAAAGATATCCCTGCGCCTCTGGTTTACAAGCGCAAGTTTGGATACGAAACTGATAAAGTGGTCTGTGGAAACTTCTCGCGTTAGCTGAATAGGTAGGTAAGCCCTTTTCTCAGTTTATGGAGCCGTAATTTATAGACTCGTATAATTTGTTTTTCGAGCTCAGTGGTCAAAGCAAACCCAGACTTAGGGCTTACTCCAATAGTCAACTCAATGTGATGAAAACATGAATAAATTTTAATAATATAATTATAACGCAATTTATAAACCCTTATCTTACGGAAGTTATATTCGTAGCTCAAAGTAAAAACGTAAGTAAAATAATCGTAATCCCTGAGGAATTACTTAGTTTTTTAATATCAATAGAAGTAACTAACAAATGAAGTTTCGTTCCAGTTCCAGTTTCAGTATATTTTTTTTCTGACCTAAACTTATACTAAACCGTATGCATCATAAAATATTACATTAAAATATATACAATATACATTTAAATTCAGAAAGGAAATTTTAAAATATACATTTAAATTCAGAAAAGTAGGCCGAGTTTCCACATTGTCTTGGCGCAGTTATAATAATCGGATATAACTACGAACGACATACTCGTAAGTACAAGAACTCTTCACGTGCGGTTGTGGAGTGAGGTGAATTTGCAAAGCCATTGAATGTTCTGTGGTACGAAGTTGTTCTATCTTCCTTCTAACAAGATTGTAATGCGGAACTCCGTCTAGACGCTTACTAAAGTTTTGTGAATATTATCGTTAAATTATAATAATACATATCTTCAGATTTACTTCATGTCACGTCAGTACCCATTAATGACCCACTACAGGGTCGGGTCTCTTCTCACAATAAGAGGGATATAGGCCTTAGTCCACCACACTGGCCTACTGCGGGTTGGTGGACTTCACATGCCTTTGAGAACATTTTTTTTGTGAACTCTCATGCTTGCAGGTTTCCTCACGATGTTTTCCTTCACCGTAACAGCAGGTGCTATTTATTTTTATATAATAATTATTTCATATAGATCTATCATTCTATTAAATTCTTATGATTTGTTTTAGTTATGTATTATTATGTACCCACGACAATCCTAGTGTGGGGCTATGAGTGTGAAACGTTATAATTAGGACAAGGCCAAATATTCGTCAACAGCATTTCTAACTGGGAATAATGTAGGACACATAGCCATGAATAAATCGCCCTGTTGTAGGAAGAGACCATTACCCAACAGTGGGACGTAAGATTTGTAGCCAGCGATGAATAAATAGCAGTGGTAAAGTTGCAAGTGGCTTTGTAATGCCCAAGTTTGGTTTGCAAGGAGAGGTGCAAAGCTATTGAATGTTCTGCGGCGCAAAGTTGCTCCGTCTTCCCTCTAACAAGACTTCATTATTGAACTACGAGTAAGTATTGAACTAACGACGGGTCCGGTTTCGAATCCCAGTGGCACGCACCGATGACTTTGTAAAAAAGTTATGTGCGCTTTATAAAATTAAAGATCACCTGCTGTTAGGGTGAAGGAAATCATCGTGAGGAGACCTGCTTGCCTGAGGATTCACAATAAAATAATGTTGTCAAAGCCGAACCGTAAAAATTACTTTCGTACTTTCATTGGAAGTAAAGGGATTTAACTGCTGGTTATATAGACAGTGGACCTTAATGTTCAGTTCATCTTCACCGTCAACAACAAGGGATATTGTCCAAAATCTAGACGAAAGTATCTCCATCCAATCACAACTCTCCAAACAATCACAATACTCCAAATTTTATAGGTTCGTAAAAGGACTCTGTTACGTACAACGTAGTGTCACTCATGCCATAGATTTTATTAAAAGCGAAACGAATAAGAACGTACGGAATTTGCATACGTTTTTTTCGCTGTTCAGAAATATAATCGTACCTAACCGTGTCAGCACACCTCCGCCGCGGAGTAGCGAAACCGCTGAAGTTTGCCATCGTTTGTCCGTTGTAATACGGGTGAAACATTCAAGCATTTCGCGATTTCGCGCGCATTTCTTGATTTCGCGGAGGAGGTGTGCTACCGCTCTAACTAGTACCTACTTCTGATTTCAATTTGTCTCTGTTGGATAAAATATGAAAAGTAAATAAAACAATTCTGTTGAATATGGATTTGTTGAATTTTAATATATTTTGTCTAATTGGAATAGAATAGTAAGTATGCTGTCAATAAAAGTTACGTTTGCTAGACATAAGTGTACTTAACCTAAATACATAATATAATTATATTTATGTACTATAAAATGGTTTCGTGTCCTTTATTATTCCAGTAACATCACAGGAAAGAGCTGAATACACCTTATTATACGTTACAGAATTTCTCTTAATTTTTGAACTGAAAACTTCTTATAGTAGGGTAAACCGCTTCGTAACGTAACGCGAAACAAAAGGAAACATTCATAAACAAAGTGCGTCTAATTAGATGGAACTATGGAATCTGTCAAAAGGAAACATTGTGTATTTTGTTATATAAGCAAAGCTAAGAAGAAAAAGCTAAATATCGACGGTTCCCGGGCTATTTGTATTAAGCGACATTTTGTAAACTTTACACCAGAGCAGTTTAAAGTTTTGATTTTTGAAAAAAAATTCATAACTTCCGCAATTTGTAAAATTTTAGAAAAAGATGGATATTTATTGATAAGGTTACATAGTCTGCATAATCTGAATAGGTTTTTTTTCTGATATTCCTATTATTAACGAAGTTAGATGTCGTTTAATACAAAATAACCCTTTTATTTTATTTTTTTGTTCCAGGCTAAATGATTTAACCGCCTACAATTAGTATTTTTTGTTCCTGGCTAACTGACTTATCCGCCTAGGTTTATTAATTCTTGCTCCAGGCTAAATGACCTAACCACCTAGAACTGAAAATAATAGCTCCAGGCTAAATGCATTAAATTGAAGATTTGTTTTTACTAATTTGTTTCTAATCGTGCCTGAGTAATGAAGTTTACTGAAATGGGCGGTTAAAACATTGTTGAATTTAAAGGTACCTAGGAATTATTATCTTGTCAACAATCTCCCGGGTGCGCTCAAGGGCCTCTTTCTTTACCATGACGGCTTCACAGAAGGAGACCACTGCCTTCCAGTCTGTCTTCTCCGCCAGCATCTTTGCTACAATTGCAGACGGAGCGAAGTTAACCCCAATTTGGCTAACCAAGGCGGAACGCTCATATTCCCATGCAGGACACGCTTCAAGGGTGTGCTGAGCGTCGTCCTGATCTCCATCACAGTGGTAGCAATGGGGTTTTTCTTCCCGTCCAATCCGATACAAATGCTCACCAAAGCAGCCATGCGCGGTGACAGACGGAACGTAACACTACCCTCCCATCCAGGCGTCAAAATTGGACAGAATTGTTCCACCAGCTCTTTGACCTGCATGCTTCTCCTCCAGACGTTGGCGCCATTCAGTCCAAGCCCGTCTATGTGCCTGCTTTCGCAGAAGACTTGGCTCATCGTTATTTTCTCGTTGGGAGAATTGCCCGACTTTGCAGGTAAATCTTGTCATCCATGTCCGCCAAGATGTCGAGGGGTGGAAAGCGTGTCAGGATTGTTGCCGCTTCAAAGTATATCTTACTCTCAATCCTGCAATGTGTTCAGATCACCAGTATACTTCTTTTCTATTAGAGGCCCTACATCGGGGCATCGCTACGTCACATATAGATGTCATTACTTCCCGTACCCAGACTGGTTCATTCTCGGGATCAGAAAAGGTCAGGGTTTCTGCTCAAAATCCAGCGTTGGTAGCAGCGAGTAATAGATCCCTATTAAGCTGTTTAACAGACCATCGTCGTGCTTGACCAACGTGTCTGTTATTAGGGGGTCGCAATGTCACAGCGAACATGATATAGCGATGGTCGGATAGACTAACTCTTCTGCGACTCTCCATCCCGATATCATTTGAAGCCCATGTCAAATCCACAATTGTCTCCCCCAGCCACCGTACGCAGGTACTTATGCCCAGTGTTGAGAAGCCGAAGGTCCAACCCTGTCGCCCATATTTGGATAACTTCTCCTCTTCTGTTTCCCCTTGTGTCACCCCATGCTTTTGAGCGAGCATTAAAATCACCCAGCACTATAATAGGGCGTGGTAGGCATCTACGGGTAAAAACTGCGAGTCTATCTAGGTATGCTTCATAGGCACCAATTCCACAGTTGGTAGATACGAGTATGTAGCAGCCTACAAATGCGAGAGGTCCCCACTCCACCTGCCTAATCCTGCCCTCCATCAATGAGGGAGTACGAAGGGTATCTCTTTCCACCCCAGTAAATGGCAACAGAGCCATCGATATCCCCGAACCAAAGAGGATGTTTCGGCACATCGTACGGCTCTGCCACCACTGCCATGGCAATCGACCACTCCGCACAGGACCTTAACAATAAAGCTTGAGCCCCGCGGCAGTGATTCAGATTGCCCTGGAGGACCCGAAATCCTGTGAATTCTGAATCTCCATTGCTTCCTCAGTCGTTATTTGACTTTCTATGTCAATCCTGAGATGGGTTAGAAGAATCCTGAGAACTTCCAGCCAAGCTCTTGCTCTGAGGCGGAGTACATTTTTTTACCTCGCATTCGGTGGTCTGCAGGTAGGCCAATGTCAGCACATACGGTACATTTAGGTGACTTAGCTGAGCATTCCCTCGCTTTGTGATCGTCATCTTTTTCACCGCACATTTAGCAGCGAGAACTTCTGTCCACAGAGCTCGTGCATTGTTGTCGCACGTGTCCAAACTCCAAACATCGGAAGCACTGCAGCTTGCGTGGTGCTAGTACTTGAACTCTTGCCCTGATCCAATCAAAACGGATGTACTTTTCACTAGCCAGTTTTTTAACTGGAGTGAGTGGACAACGAGCCCATACCATTCCCAGTGCGGTAGGGTGAAACGAATATCGCCAACTTTTATGTCCTCCAAGGGCAACCGCAGGTCCGCAATCGCTGCCATAATTTCCTGGCGGCTTACGGATTCCACCAAATTCAATATTCTTATTTCTCCGGTTTTAGTGGGATGGGCTATTTTGACATCCATGTCACCGAGCGCCCCACGTAACCGTTCCGCTAGAATGTCCGCGTTTTGTAGAATTTCAGACCCCTTAAATTTCTAAAACTAGTCGCCCTGTTATAAGACGCCCGTATTAGATGGACGCGCCGCCAGCGCGCCCTCGCTAAAACCAATGTTTTAACCGACGCCTCAATAGTCAATCCATAGTCAAGTTTGATTGTATTAAGTGTATACTGCTATTATTAAATTTGTTTGAAGTACTAAAATTTTGTTTTTGTAGTAGCTGTAGCGACAGTGCTAGTTCAATAAAATATTAAGGAACATGGGTTTATTCGCCACATCTAGCAAATTCAAGTATCTAGCTAATTGTATTAAGCGACATTCTTACGTATTTATGGGGTAAAGCTAATTGTATCAAGTGACATTCTAATGTATTTATAAGGTAAAGCTAATTGTATGAAGTGACATTCTTATGTATTTATAAGGTAAAGCTAATTGTATGAAGTGACATTCTTATGTATTTATAAGGTAAAGCTAATTGTATGAAGCGACATTTCAAAATATTTATCAGGTGAGGCTAATTGGTTTAAATAACTCTCTGGTATTTCATAGTATAGCTTAAGTACACAGTTCCTAAATTTGTCAAAATTTTGTGTCGGTTCATACATCGTAGTGCAAAATGGGCTCCAAAAATGCCATTGTATTAAGCGACAAAAAAGTGCTCAGATCGTCACCAAACCCCGCTCAAACGACGCGGAAAAATTCGCTGATTCCGAATATGTATATAAGTCAATTTCGCCCAAAATGTCGCTTAATACAAATAGCCCGGGAACCGTCGATATTATAATTATTGTGATTTTGGATTCGACATTGCGATTATTGTTTGCATTAAATGTAGTTTCTTTTTTTACAGAAAAACTCAATTGTGTTTTCTTTGAACTGTCGTCCAAATCACCAAGAAAACACATCTTATAAGTTTTCACTTCTGCCGGCACTCCTAGAGTGCAACCCGTTTTTTATCCGTTTTCGCTTCGAAACATGTACTTCATAACAATTATCGGAACGGTAAAATAAATCAAGATAATCCGATAGGGCTTCCAAACAAATATAATTATCTAAACTCTTAAAGTGAATGTGTAATTTTTGTTCACGCTGCAAGTTATTTTGTTGAATTCGATTTCATTTTAAATATTTTGTCGCTGATCTATCTATTTATTTGACTTTTCAAATATCAACAGTGAATTTCCATCCACTGTTAAGTAATTGAAATGTGAAATTTCATTACGCAAATAACCCCCTATACGAGTATATGACGTATTTTATGACGGTTTATCAAGGCATCATAATTATGTTTTTTAGAATTAAGTATAAAGATTTTGACAACCTTATCTTTTTATGTTATAGATAGGAATTTAATTATGCTTATGATATGATATCAAATTGGAGCGCGAAATCTCAAACTCATGGTAGTAGTATGTTTACTCCAAATATCGAAAAATAAATTTAATGTGTCGTCGATTACTCGAGTAAACGAATTCGACGAACATGTTCATTCTCGGTGTGGTAGTTTTTACGTTTTTCTTTACGACTATAGATTCGTCTAAAATTTTGGTAGCAGTACCAACGCCTTCTATTAGTCACCAAGTGGTGTTTCGACCGTTAGTACAAGCCCTTCTTGACCGTGGCCATGAAGTTGTTTATATTACAGCAGATCCTATGTACGTACGAGGAGAAAATCCAAAAAATCTTCAAGAAATCGACGTCCATAATTTATCATACACGTTGTGGCAAAAAGTGTTTAAAACAATGATAACTAATAATCTCAGTGATATGGTGTCCATTATGGATCTCGTGTTTCAAGTGCTCGCGGAAGTTTTTGCAGAACAACTAAAACATGAATCAATACAAAATCTCATCAAAGATAGTACGGTGAAATTTGACTTACTAATTTTAGAAGCTTGTGTAACTCCAACGTTGATTTTGTCGCACATTTTTAAGGCTCCGGTAATACAGATGAGTTCATTCGGAGGCATTCCTGGTAATATGGATGCAATGGGTGCAGTAACACACCTGTTTTTATATCCTACACATTATCATGAAAGAATTTATAATCTTACAATTTTAGAGAAGATTGGTGAATTGTACAATCACATTAACATTGATCGGATGCTTGATAATAAAGAGAAAGTTGACCACGAAATGTTTTCAAGTCTTTTAAATGATAATATTCCTCCGTTTAAAGAATTGAAGAATAGAGTCGATATGCTTTTCCTAAATGTTCATCCGATTTGGTTGGATAATCAACCAGTGCCACCTAGTATTTTATGCATCTGGGGTATCCATAAGACACCTGCAAAAATATTATCTGAGGTTAAATAATTATGTTTTTGTGCATTTTATATGACTGCTTTTTTCTTCTTACTTTAATAACACTATTTTATTTGTTTTGAATTTTGCATAATGCTGCTATGATTTATAATTTTGGATATTATTTTAGAATTCCTCCTTTTTATCCTCATGTTATTATCATACTTTCGGTAACACTTAAATTAAAGTGCTTTCAATTTTGTTACAGGATTTACAATCTTATTTGAATAAGTCTGAGAGTGGGGTCATTTACTTTAGTTTCGGAACAAATTTTAAAACTTCATCCTTTACTCCAAATATGCTAAAGATATTTATCAATGTGTTTTCTCGTTTACCCTATAATGTTTTATGGAAATGGGACACGGATGAGCTGCCTGGAAGATCATACAATATTAAAATATCTAAGTGGTTTCCACAGACTGACCTTCTGAGTAAGTTATAGGTGTTTATTCTTTTGCATTATATAATATTTTGTCTTTATTTAATTTTTTCTCGATAGCAACAGTTATCAACAAAAATGTTAAAATTTGAACCTATCGAACATGGAAATAATCGATTTCGTTCCGGCGTAGACGACGTTTCTTTTTAGTAACATTTAAATGGATTTTAATGGATTGAAACGAAATAATAGTGCATTAAATTTAAAATTAGCGATGTTTGTAATATAGTCTTTTAAATATTTTTTTAGAACATCCGAATGTTAAACTCTTTATAACACAAGGAGGACTACAATCTACAGATGAAGCCATTGATGCTGGAGTTCCACTAATTGGTATCCCAATGTTTGCGGATCAAAAATACAATACCGAGAAATATGTGCGTTTTAATATTGGCATTAAATTAGATTTCAAATCATTAACTGAAGAAACATTTGAAAATGCTATTAAGTCAGTAATTGAAAATAACAGGTGAATATCTGATGTTATGATCATTTCGTGTAATACTAGTTTACGAACTGAAAATAAAGATACTTTATTTATATAAATCACTCGGTTTTATAATAAAACCGTTTTTATAAATGTACCTTTAACAATAATGTTATAAGTATATAAATCTTATCTTATTATTTTTACCAAACATACAAATTTTTATACATAATTTGTGGCCAGTTTAGTTGTTTGTTATTTTATTATGACTGAATTAAAATTAAAAAATATTTATCTGCTCCATCTACAATTAAAATTACTTCTACTACTACATACTAAGGTATGTATACAGTCAGCATTAAGAACTTGAGCATTTATAGTACAGTCTAATAATAAGTTTTATTTCAGCTACAAAGAAAATATATTACGACTGAGAAGACTTATGAACGACCACCCGCAGCCACCGTTAGAGCAAGCAGTGTGGTGGGTTGAGCACGTTATACGTCATGGGGGCGCGCGGCATCTACGCTCGCCTGCCGCCAATATGTCCTTCGCAGAGTACTATGAACTACCACTTGTCTTAGTGTTGTTTACTTTCTTATTAGCGGTAGTTTCTATTTTTGTTACACTCCTATATTATTGCCTAACTTTCTTGGCATGTAAATCAAAAAGTTTAAAAGTGAAAACTTCATAGTTGTATGCTGGTGTAAACCACATGTACAAATTTTTGCTATACAAAATTAATAAAATGATGCAAACTTGTAACTAAAGCATTATTTACTAACGATTCAATAATTCATAATAAGATACATCCCTGAAGTCCTACTTTTAAAATTTAAGAAGTTGGTCAGAACTTATTTGCTTGCCAATCCACGTTCGACACAAAAGACCAAAAACCAAAGTTAAACCTTTGAACCTATCTTGCGGTTAAATATCAAAAGCTCTATTAGCATTTTATTCCCGCCATTTGTATAAAAATCGAGTATTTGTAATGTAAATCACTGTGCCGCGCACGTACACAAGTAAATATTTTTAAGAAAATGATGAAATGAAATGAAATGGAATGGAATGGAATGGAATGGAATGGAATTGAATGGAATGGAATGGAATGGAATGGAATGGAATGGAATGGAATGGAATGGAATGGAATGGAATGGAATGGAATGGAATGGAATGGAATGGAATGGAATGGTATGGAATGGAATGGAATGGAATGGAATGGAATGGAATGGAATGGAATGGAATGGAATGGAATGGAATGGAATGGAATGGAATGGAATGGAATGGAATGGAATGGAATGGAATGGAATGGAATGGAATGGAATCGAATCGAATCGAATCGAATCGAATCGAATCGAATCGAATCGAATCGCATCGCATCGAATCGAATCGAATCGAATCGAATCGAATCGAATCGAATCGAATCGAATCGAATCAAATCAAATCAAATCAAATCAAATGAAAATCCTTTATTTGCACGAATATGGGTTAGTTATTGGTTTTACAGGGCATTTTGATTAATCCATATTCACCTTTTCAGGTATGCAAATTCTAAAAGTAAATATAAGCAAATAAAACTTATGTTAGTAATACAAATTAAAACTTTTAAAATAATAAAACTTATTACTAATACACAATTTGATTGATATGTTTTGTACCATTTATTAATGTCAATTTAACCAAGTATATTCATTATTTTTATATTATTTAGTTAATTATTAAAAATCTACAATCATTAGAATAGGTACACTGTTGTTTTTCAATCTATCAGCATCAGTGACGGATCATCGGTGATTTTGTCTCTAGCAACTATTGCAATGATTCAAATTACTACGATCTATAAATCATAGACTGACCAGATTGAGATAACAAGATTATTAAATATTTAAATGTATAAATGGCATGCTCCTAGGATCATGAGATGATATAGACAATAACTTAATTAACGTTCCCATAACATACTTGCTTGAGCAAAAATTAAAACTATATATAGTAACAGATCAAACTTAATTGCTAAATATAAAAAAAATATTAGTACAATATTAACAATGACCCTTCAGTAACGACGACCTTTCAAAATTAAGAACAAAATCTGTGTTAACTACGAAAGGAAAAGAGTTAAAAGTTTCACTTGAAGTTTAACATGAAGCAGTAAATTCAGTTTTTCGTCCATGCACTGTCCGGATTTCCTCTCACTAGTTCCCAGTTCACATTTATGTCAAAACATGTCGGAAGAAGAAAAAGGACATTTGTTACTATTAGCGTCGGCGCCGTCATTGCGTTATAACAAACGGTCGACGCCTCGACCCGATTCCGACTGAAAATATGAGAATTCGAAATGATATTATCATTACCATAGACACGGTTCAAGTCACGTTCATTACTTGGTTGTCACCCACCAACCACTGTGAGATGGATCCGATTTATTGCATAAGAACCAATCGCCGTAAGGTGATACAAGTAAAAACTTACAGCATTTTATGGATGTTCGTATTGACCGTCATGTCATACAGAATGGTGAGCTTGTTTCTAAACAATTGATTTTTAAGTTATAGGGAATTATAATTTCCACTGAAACAATATTTATTTTGCCGATCTTTTATTTTTAAGTTTTAAAATAAACAATTTATATCAAAGTATAAATTTTAAATTATATTTACAGTACCAATTTTTATATTAAATTTCATTTAACCTGGTATCTGATAAATGGCGTAGGTGTATAAACGGTGGCCAGAAAGGACGCCAGAGGGGATAGAAAAGTTGGCGCTATAAATATTAGTTATCCGCCAAGGTACCAATATTTTGTAAAGTAATAAATTTAAAGCCAGGATCCTTTAAAAATTTTAGGTTGATAATAAAATTACAGGTTGATAAGAAATACAATGAACTAAAAACTGTTGACAAGAAAAGTGAATTTATTTTGCATCAACAAAGTTGTCACCTTTTACGAGTTAAAACGTTTCTCATACTGGACTGTTGATTTTTTTTATTTATTCAAATAGGGAGGAATATTTAGGGAGTTGATAGGATAAGTTATTATCCTATAATTCCACAATTAATTGTTCACCTTCACTTCACCTCCCTACATATCGTAGTGCCATAAAACGTAATCGTAGTCTTTTATTTCTTAATCAAATTTTCAAACAATTATTGTTTACACCTAAAACGCCATTTTGAACTTAAAGATTCAAGCAATCAAGACATAAACACATTTTTGTCCTAGATACCTACTCGTGTTTGAACAAACATACCTGCACCATTTTACATTCAGCCCGAACTTGATCGTCTGATCCAAACGGTGTGTGTTTTTGTAAAATAAAAGTAACAGCTTGTTAAAAATAAATCCGGCGGCAAATTGGAAACGTAGAAAAGACAGGAAGACCGGCCGGCGTTTGCACACAAACATAAATGGAGCCCCATTTTTGTTTCGAGGTTCGATTTACGCAGATTGATTCGATTTGAACGAAAAAGAAAATGGGATGAAATAAAAGATATACACGGGTGTCGTGACCAAGATAACCTTGTCAAGAATGATCCGAAAAACCGAACTATTTACGGATTTTATACCGCATAACTAGATTTAAGAAAATTGCAATCCCAATCATGATGAAGTTTGTTTTATAGTTTACAACTGATGGTTTGAAAACTTCAACTAATAAAGTGGAAATATGCCTATTACGTGGTGATGTTGGATGGTGGTGGTACCCAGTGTTATGGAAAATATTCTAGGCCTCCCGAAATTCAGGAAGACTGATGCTAAACTCTGGGACGTACTCGTAAGTGTGTTGCGAGCCTACGCTACTACTTCAATCTGACCAGTATACCTTGCTGATTGAAAAATGTACTACTGTTCTACATTCGAGTATGAGACGGACAAGTTTAGTAATTGCACTCAGTCGACTTTCATAAATTATCTTGGACAGATTTCAAGTATTTTCTATACATTTGTTTTATTTGCTTATTTTACACTTAGCTTCGTTTTAAAATAAAATTGACACTACTTTGCTTCTATCCCAAATAACCGGTATAGAATATTGTAACATGCTGTGATGTCACTTATACACGAACACGTATACGTTTTCACCAAATCCCGATTTATTTCCTACAACAATACTATCCGTATTCCCAACAGTCTCTTGAAAGTAAGAAGCGGATATTTGCGGCAGAAACGTCAAGTGTAGGTAAAGTTGGTAACACATTATCGTCACGCACAAAAATTTTGAACCTCCTCGGATTCTAGTTTCCTCTGGCATTGAATAATTTGCTTCAAAATTTTCCAACAATTATCTGGAAGTTGGACATTAAAGGGATAGAATACCATTATTTTCTATTATTAGTTTATAATAAAATTAGCTGATTTTGGTTCAATTAGCCTCAATAATGTGATCTCTATAACATGATACGAAACCTTACGAAAATCGGTTGACCCGACCAAGGACGCGACGGTCGGCGGTTGGAACCGACCGTGTAGAAGGCCTTTAATAGTGCCAATCACATAATTATTATTCATTTAAAGTTGGAAATCTTTTGGCAGTTCGATTTTCCTATAAGCAACTTTTACGAGTCATAAAACGTTTTTAAGTTGAAAAAACGTCATGCTGAATATTACAGGTGAAAGCATGAATAAAACTAGTCCAATATAAGACGAAAAATGTTATTGACGCATGATGCGTTTGACGTTGCGTCTTCGCCACATGACATTCTGTTTTTAAAAAGCTTTTTAAAAGCTTTTATTTAACTTGCAATGTATGTTCGGGTGGGTATGTTTGTTCGGGTGGAATCTTTGAACTCAATTTTGAAGTAGATATCTTCAACCGATTGAGCTGAAATTTTGTATACACGTTTAG
Organism: Erynnis tages; assembly: GCA_905147235.1. Taxonomy (NCBI): domain Eukaryota; kingdom Metazoa; phylum Arthropoda; class Insecta; order Lepidoptera; family Hesperiidae; genus Erynnis; species Erynnis tages. The sequence goes on from LR990082.1 coordinate 5,808,666, forward strand.
ATTGGATGACAATGCACGATATGGTTTGTGACGTCATTCTAAATCCAATATGGCGGACCATCCAAGATCGGAATATTTTTTTTATGCATTTCTACAATATGGGTATCAAGTGAAAGGATTTTTAAGAGTTACTCGAAAAAAAAAGCTTTTTTTAAAAAGTTTTTAACTTATAATTTGTTATGTTTATAAATTCAAATTTTCAACGATTGTGTAAAACTGGCACAAAACTGGGAGGCGAGACGGCCTCACAGCGCAAGTTATATACATAAACTTTGTACTTCGACAATCCGCAGCGACACACGGATGTGCATACTACACTTCAAATAAGGAGCTTATACGGAATTGACAACAATTCTGCCATTCTGCTAGCTTGCGAAACAATATGAGATGAAATTCTACTGTGCTCTCTCTATAGAAATTTGCGGAGTTCACAGTAATATAGGGGAGCTTTGTCTGTCTAAATAAGTATTCGTGACTAAACTTTCAGCGGTTGCGTTGAATCTGGTAATTATTACCAATTATATTAAGTAGTACCTACAATAAAATGAAAGACAATACCTAAATGAAAAAAAAATGTAGCTAACATTTTTACCGCTACACACTCATAGCACACTAGGATTCCCTATGTCTTGGACGCACACAAGACAAGAACACACACACACACACACGCGCGCGCGCCACCATCATCACCGGGCCAGGAAAGTTTTAAACTCATCATTCAAATTTCTGCTACACTAGGAATCGAACTCAGGACCCTCCGTCCTCCGCACCGGCGCCAACGTTTTAAATAATGCGCTAATCATTTGTTATAGTGTTAAAATGTAAATATGAAATAGATTGCAAATATAGATAAAAATATGCATAGTAATAAAGTGAGATTATATTGTTGGAGATAGAACTTATCATTATTCAGTTCAAAGGCCTGTTTTATGATGCCTTTAATGCTTGAATAAAATTTAACGTTTCTTCATTACCAGCTATCTCTTACCGGGATAAACAACCGTTTGGAATTAACATAAAATCAGCAATAAAGTAGCTCTAAACTTTGAGACTGCTTTTACAGTTTGTCTCATAAATGAATAATTTAGGAAGAAAATAAATTGTCTGCAGAGGAAAACGTGATCGTTAAACTACATGAAGTCGATTAGAATATTAAATTTAAAAAGCGTCATTAATGTCTTTACTAATATTATAAAGAAAAGATTTGTTTCTTTCATAATATCGATAGTTCAACGACAAAATTTATTCAGAACGATTATTATAATTATGTTACTGTAGAGCTCTACGATAATTTTTTAGACAATCAGCTACTCAAAAATTCACTCGTAACAATCTCTACAACTGAACAACATGACCCCATAAACAAGAATTACGCTATAAATATGACCATACGATTACGCCATGTTCGCTCGCCCACATATATCACACTCGACGCAACAAAAATATACCAAGTGACGAAACAAAAAGCTGGGATCGAGTCAAGGGGTGTACGCCATTTGTTAGCAAAAGAAATTAATAATAATAGCATTTAATCTATTAAATTTTTGTTCTCCTATGGGCATTTTAGCACTGATTAAGACATACTGAACTGTACTTTTGGAGTTTGTCGGCTTAAAGTCACAAATTAGTGAGAATAAATACAAAACAGGGTGGTTTTTAAATGTCTTTTTTAAAAAGGTTTGTTTTATATTCGTACACTTAGTTGAATTTAATTTCAAGTGATCTCCCTCAAATTAAATGTAGGTTAAATCAAAACTCAAACTATATGGGTGCCAGATCACATACCTACATATCCCGTCATAAATTTGAAATTTGATAAATGAGGGACAGCCCTAAGGGCTGTCGGATGTGAGCGATTTATCGTAATGGTGACATTTGCAGCTTTACTCGTGCGAAATTTTTATTTAATCTCGTTAATGCTTCGAAATAAATTGTTGCTGAAATTGTATACGCCGTTATTTATGTCCGTAATATAAAGGCGCGCTCGTAAAAGTGGTTTTCTATTAGTTGGAATTAAACGCTTTTTACTTTTTCATTCAGTACAGTTTTCATGAATGTTTAAATAAATTTGGAAAATTAAAAGTTTTACGCTATGAAAACCATCGCTGGAATTATAAGAGTAACTACCTTACGTATATTTGAGGCATTGTCGCTGTTATTATAATATAGGTATATATCTACAACTTAATGTACTTACTTAAGTGAAGGACAATGCCAAACAGATAGTGTGGGTAACAGATAATAAACGTAGAAATACGGTTCATTAGAACACCTTTTATTTTAATTGACTTCCAAAAATGTATTTAATTAGCTTTTATAGAGTCGACAATGCCTAATGTCAACTCTTCCGACATAAAAATATGGTAGGCAGATAACAATTGCTAGGTGTTTTTCATTTTATGCCTATGTTGATAACATTCAATATCCTCGTACGGATTCTAGATAAACATACGGCTAGCACAAATATTTGCATGCGGGCCAGTTCCCTATTTCTTTGAGCCTATCTAAAGAGATAGGCCTATATAAAGATATATTTGTTAAGACCGCAATTGTGTCGTCCACTCCTGTTTGTACTTTTTCCCTATATACAGAACGTAGCTTAGTAATTAAAAGTAAAAACCTCAACCACGTTACCGACTGTTATTTTATTTTGGCAATTTTATTAAAATACTTAAATTACTTAATTAATTTGCCACCAGCGGGTCTACTGGAAGATATTTCTATGTGGAATAAGTATTGCCCTTGTACAGACTGTTTTAGTTATTTTTTATTTCTATGTATTTCTACTGTGTGTACATAAATAAATTTAAAAAATTAAAATGGTTGCTGTCTCTGGGGTTTGAAAATCTAACTTAATTTAAAAAAAATGATACTTCAAAAATAATATTATAAGAAAACAAAATGAATTAAACTCATTGCTTTAGAATAGAAATTATTTATATCAATCTCAAAGAAATCAAGGGTCATGTATATATATGAAAATATACGAATTCAAGAATAGTCGCGTTGTTGAAGCACCTTACAAGGGTTCTCAGCAATCGAGTCAAGAGGAGATGAACCTTGAGTTAAGAAGTCCTCGAGTCTGATACTGCGTGATGATACACGAATTCGATATGACATCGATGCAGATATCATAAATTATGATATCTATGTATCTACATATCTACCATAATTTATTATTTAAAAACCTCAAAAGCGGACTGAATGCCTTATGACATTCTTTACCACTTTACTTTAATAGCGCCATGGAGAGAGGTGAGAGGTTACACTAGGAAAGAAATCGCTTTAAAGCAAGAATATAATTTTAAAAGAACATGAAATAAATAAGAAATTAGATATTTATTTTTCACATTACACTTAAAAGAGCTAAACCACAATAATATAAATGACCACCTCTTCGTAGATAATATCTAAGTAATATCATGTTTTATTAATCGAGATCATGATTGTGATTTCAATGCTTAAATTATGATGTGCATGAAATTAATGCCGAGGTTGTGATAGTCGATTTTAGGCGCATAGAGTATGTAAAGTCAATATCATCACTTGACGCTCGAGCGGTTATAGGCTAGTTATAGCGGGATGCTCAGATATAGATCTGAATAGATTACGCTAAAGTAGTAGTACTTCCCGTGTCATAATATCTGAAAATTTTGCACAATTCTCAACCGTCAAAATGCTCAACCGCTCAAATCGTCGCCGCGTCGTCGTGTTTCATTACGTCTGCACACCAACGTAATTCGCGCGTCAGATTTATCTTTTCTTAAATCTAATAACTGAAATAAAATCAATTTATTTGATTCTCGTCGTAATAGATATAGAGTTCTAATCGATTCGAATAATGATGAAAAATTAATCGAGTCAGTAATTCAATTCAATTTTTTGATTTGGCTTGGCACGGATGTAGGATTTCTATCACTAAAACGTTGTTTTTTTTGTCTCCTACCTACTGGTAGTAAAAAAGGTGTTGGTCTTTCTTACTGATAGGCCTTCTTGCATTATCTATCTATCTAGATCTATATCTGTGGCGGGATGCAATTTAACTAGAGAGCCAAGCGTTGGCCAAAACTAAATTCAATACGTTGCATAAATTTACTAAAATATAGCTTACCTGCGGTGGATAACCGAAATTTATAGCGGCAACTTTTCTGTCGCCTGGTGCCGGTAATATAGTAACCGCTTTACACCCCTTTCGTGAAATATTGGTATTTGCGAGGTTAAATAAAGGCAGATAATTCATCTTCGGTTTTGGCACCTGTTTTACTGTATTGTGCGGTTTTCATTGCATATAAATAATGAGAATTTAAACGATTGTGTTTTATGTTATTCCGACATTTACAATACTTTTCGTAATATTGTACAATTATCTCCGTATTGAAAATAATAAAATGATTTTAATAACACTACATGAAAAGTGCATAGCCTCGCGTTTTGAGTTGATTTCAATTCATTGAAAGTAAAAGGTATACCTAAGTATTTAATTATTGTAATAAAAGCCGTCAAAAGCCCTTTGAGGTTTAAGAATATCAAACCTGGTTTGGTAACGAGCCAAACAAGATAGTAGTATCTAAAGCAGGATCTAATCCTAAAGGAATCCAAAACATAAAACTATTACGTCAAATCGTATATTAGTGGTTTAAAATATCAAACCAGGGTGGAAAAGTCGAGTCTAAGTCTATTCTGAAAAAAGTGATCCCGATCCATAAGAATATTGTTTTTCTATGGATTGTATGTATAATAACGATGAAGCTTGACGATAGCCAATATTCTGGTATGACTCGTCAAGTTGGACACGCGTTTGGCGCAAATATTTGCATGCGGGACAGGTCCCTATTTGTTCGGGTCGTCTCCTTATATGTTTGTGTTGGGGCCGCAAGCATGTTGACCACTCGTGTTTGTATTGTCTTCATACTTCAGAACATTGCTTCGTAATTAAAAGGAACAAGCCTTCATTATTGACCGTGTTATGGTTTTCGCGAGTATATAGCCTTGTTTCAATAATTAAAATTTCACTGTCAAATTTTATGCACGTTGGAAGAAGAAGTTTTAATAATTTATTTAGAGTGAGTCTTGCAGGTATAGGTAGGTACTGCGTCTTCCTTTAAAATAAATTTTTCATCTTTCACCGATGAAAAAATCATCGAGAAAAATCACGAGAGAAATATTGTCACTGTTTGGGTATAGGGAATAGTTACCTACATAATTATTATTAATTTTTTTCAAATATTTAATTTTTATATTCATTACATTCATTATCAGCAATTACGTATCTGAATATTATTATACTTTTGTGTTCTGTTTGTTTTTAAACTAAATTGAAGCTAGAATCCATAAGCCATGAGAAATTTTTATTCATTTCTTATTTTAAAAAAAGTAAAAATGTGGATTTAAAAATGTAATTTATGCTTACAGTTGTTTAGTACAGGAAGAGTATGCCGGGCAATATTTTCTCCCATTTATTGTCGTTATCTGTTGATTTCGACGTAATAGGGTCGACCCGGCGATTGTTCAATATCGATCGTGCAATAAATAATCGTTTTTCTCCGCCTTTAGTTCATAAAGAACTGTGTCTTTGTTTATCATCACAATAGGGACTATAAAAATACATATTTCAAACAAAACTTAAGTACCGATACATAATAATATACTTACACGACATTTAGAAAGTATTAGGCAAAAATAGCCTTAAACTCTAATTTTTTTACTATTGATTCTCCCACTGATTCTTCACATATGGTCATTTCATTGTTAATGGATGAATTAGTCAAAACGTCTTCTCTTACGTTGCGTACGTCCGAAAATGCTACGTAATACAAAAGCATATAGGGTAAATTCATGTCCAGCAGTGGACTACAAAGGCCTGAAAAGAAGAAGAAAATAAGTGGAAATAACACTTACAGCGGGGTGGACTACATACCTCTTATTATGAAAGGAAACCCGACCCTGCAGTGGGTTACAGACAACACTTACAACCTCAGAAATACTTTTATCTTTTTTAATTCCACGAAATACAGACACAACTTATTTCATCACAGGTGGTCTGCATGATTGTTTGTTGATTCTATATTATCATTTAAATAATAAATAATTAAGACATCAAACATTTTTGCCATTGTTCATGATCTTATATTATTATAGGATTGACACATGACCCTAATCTCTCTCGTAAATGGTCAAGCCCAACTGATCGCTTTGGTTTCGGTGAACTAAAGTGTGTAATTAATTCACTTTGATCTGATATAACATTGGAGCTGCAGTAAATTGAATTAATGATAAGTATAGATTTAAAGGTCGCAATTTATTCAAATCAATAATAAGAACAATAATTAATATTTATTACATACTAGCTGACCCAGCGGTGATAGCCCAGTGGCTAAAAACTAAGCCTCTTACTCGAAGTGTGGTCACGGACCAATGACCTTAAAAAAAAAATATGTGCGCTTTATAAAATTAAATATCACCAGCTGTTACGGTGAAGGAATACATCTAAGAAAAAAATCCTTCTCATTGTCACCTGAATAGTGTGCAATTAATGGGATACTGACAAGTATAGATTTATCCTTCTCGTTGTCACCTGACCTGAGTGTGACATTAATGGGTTACTGATAAGACTAAGTATAGATTTAAACGTCGCAATTTAGGCAAATAATTCAGAAGAATAATAATTTAACCTATTTATTACAGATAGCTATTATACGCTCGCTCACCATAAATGTGTGTTTCATTTGCCCAGTAGTCTTTTATTGTCCCATTGGAGCATTGCAAGGTCTCCCTCCACGATTGCCTAGAGAATATTCGGACATGCTTCTTCTACACGTATTGTTAGTTTGTTAGACGTTGGTCTGTCGACTGAGCAGTGTTGAGTAGCCTGTTGGCCATCCATAGCATGGATGGACAGATTGACGCGCCCTTCGAAGCAACATTATGCGCATGGAATAAACTGGGAATAAGCGGTAAGCCGCTTTTCTTGGTAACAAGAAAAGGAATACAGTGGAAAGCTGCCAGATTTTCGTATATTATAAAAAACCGAAGACTTTGGCAGATAGAGCGATGCTACACTAGAGCAAAAGTAAAAGGCCTCAATCCATTTAGTGTCTTAAAAATAAAAAGGGTCAAGTGTTTTAGACATACCATAAAAAGAAGTTTACCCTAACTAATAGGATGGATATGTTACTAGAAGTTATGTAGATACTACTAAAAAGTGACAGTAATCGCCAACATAAAAGTGACTTAAAAATAAAGGGATGCTAATTTTAGATCTCATTTTTATATATCCCATATTCTAATAATTTATTTTCACATATCTATAAAAATCTTTGAAAAATGTTTAGTATCGAAAATCTCTATAATTATTATTATATTTTATCCATTAGCTTTCAGAGTGAGATGGACTGGCAGAGAATGGTTTTATTGCATTGAGAGCACCTCAGTGCATAAAAAATAAAAATTAGAATGAAATGTGCAAAAAATTACATTAAGTTAATTAAAATGGCATACCTGTTTAACAAATAGAGTTTCTACATCGATCTCCGCTGCAGGATAGAATGTTCCCTGCAAAGAGATTGCTTTTAAATAAATTCAAACAAACCAGGGTCTTTTGATTTAGATACGCGACAATCTTCAACCCTCTTTGTAGGTCACCAGGCACGAGGTAAGGTCGACTCTTAGATAAAAGGAATCGTACCGCTTCGAGGCTGTTTTACTTTACGATTGTATACCTAGTAAGTATTTTTTGCCAGCCCAACTCAATCCATATAATATATTGTATCAGGCGTTACTTTGCGGAAATCCATTGTTATTTAAGTTGTATTTATATTTCTTTGCAACAATCCGCACACGTGGAACTTGTTTTTGTAAATAAACTTAATAGAGTCCATCCAAAAATTAAATTTAAATTAGAATTGGAGGAAAATTATTCACTACACTTTTTAGATCTCACCATCACAAGAGTAAAAAACAAACATTCCTTTTCTATCTACCGTAAGCCTACGTATACGGATACAGTCATTCCGGCTTCCTCCTGTCATCCTTGGCAACATAAAATGGCAGCATTTCGTTGTTATATTCATAGATTACTATCAATTCCATTATCACCTTCGAATTATAAAGAGGAAATGAACACCATATATAAAATAGCAGTTACGAACGGATATAGCAGGAGGATGATTGACTGTCTTATTCGTAATAAACAAAAATTAATTATGCGGAATCAACTGTATGCGGGGCCATCAAATGAAACTATAGTCAGATGTAAATCTAGTTTGACCTATATAGGACCGATTTCGGAGCGAATCGCTAAAATCCTACGTCGTCACAATATCAATGTTGCATTCAGAACGGATAATAACATAGGATCTATCTGTAATGGCAAAGAAAAAATGGACAAACGTAAACAATCAGGAGTTTATAGTATCGCTTGTCCAGAATGTAACGGTATATATGTGGGTCAGACTGGTAGAAATTTTGACACAAGGTATCGAGAACACCTAGCAGCGTATAGAAATGGTCGCGCAGACAGGTCCAATTTCGCAAAACATTTGATAGAATCAGGCCATTCGGTACCTACTGGCCATACGTATAACATTTTAAATAGATGCGATAAAGGAATTAGGCTCAGTTTGCTAGAACAGCTACAAATTATTCAATATAGTAAAAACAATAGTGTTACATTGCTGAATGAACAAATAGACGTATCTAATTCTCCTTTGCTGCATATTTTTCCACCAAAATCACATGTGACGTAAAAAAGACATAAGTCACTAATATCAAACGTCAAAACACTGACAAGTGACGTTTTATTCGATTTTTGATTACACTCGATGTGTCATAATGGCAGGGAGAAAAGGTATATAAGCAGCTCACTCGAACGGCGACCTCACTCAGCAACCAACCGTTGTAGAGTCCACATCACCTGATGATGCTCCGTTGTGGGGCGAAACACGTGTCGTGTACTATTGGAATAAGTTGTTATGGTATATACCTACTCAGAGAGATAAGGGAGGGTGGTGGGTCCATACCAAAACAAGTTCCACGTGTGCGGATTGTTGCAAAGAAATATAAATACAACTTAAATACCAACTCAATCCACTTAGATTTATCGATGAATTTTTAACCTTGACGTTGGCACTACTTTTTATTGAAAAAAAATTGTTTTTGTTTTCTAGAAATTTGTTTCAGTATTAAAGGACAATTTTTTTAATCTTTATTAAGTACTAAGCATAATTTTTCAATTGCAAATTAAAATAAAATGACTCGCTAAGATTGTTTATTACATATTTTTTACACGCTAAAAGTGTAAAAAATGGACTACGTATACTGAAATACTTAATAGGTTAGCAGTAGATACAGGTATATCCAAATATAGTGATAAAAATCATATTTTTTTATAAGTATTTCACATTATAAGGAATCTTATAAGACATAATTTATAGAACACTAGACTTTTCCCGCGTTAGTCCGCGCAGCTTAAAAGTGGGACAAAAAGTATATAATAATTATGTGCAATCCAGGTTATAAACTACGTGAATACCAAGTTTCTTGGCTTTTTGCATCCATCCTACCTCACAAACTTTCGCATTTATATTAGTAGATTTTTGAACATTTTGAACATTTACTTTTTTTTTAATGTATTTAATAAGAATAGTATTAACATTTAGCACAATACATAGTTTTTGCCAAACTGGAGGCCAGTTTGTCGGCAATTCTTTCACTAACTGAGTTGATTTTTAGATTCAAGTTTCAAACTACACTCTCGACATAAATTTCGTTGTGTAGGAGTTAAAAATATTTTTCACAAGGTTGTTTCCAGGTTCAATTTAAGCGTCTCTTCAGACTTACGTAAATAAATTCGAACCGCTCAAGGCGAGGTCTTTTCAGGTCAAATTCGAAGGAGACTTAAACTTTTTGTAGGTGAGACGTGAGACGTTTGGTTTCGAATCACAGATAAAACACAAATCGTCTAATGTTTCCTGTGCGAACGAACGAGCTTGCGTGTTCATGTAGGTCAGTGGCTTCACTTTGGTCAGCACTCCGATATGAGCCGTGCTTAAAGCTACTTATAACTAGATATTTTATTTAAAACAAATCATCAATATCAATAAACAATCATCAGTCGATGTGAACTCTGCAACGGTAGAAACCACCATAATTTAAGCTAGAAGAAAAAAAATTATGGTTTTGTTTGTTATTATACTTTTAGCTAAATTGGAACAGGCTGCAAGTATTTGATACAAGCTTTACAAACTGTTTGTGGATCTTGAAACTTTTATTGGACGGGTAACAGATAAAACCGGGACTGAATTATCTGACGAGACGGGCCACGACAGGCTGACAGATTAGTACCTGTTGTAAGTAACTAAACTTATTCCTTATGTCAAAATATTATAAACGACATTATTTGCTTTCAAAGAAAGTAAAATCTTAAATAAAGGCAAGTTTTTTACATCCTTTTGCGCTAGGTTTCATTCAGGTTCTTTTATAAAAAACATAGCTTCTTGCCGCGAAGCAAAAAATCCTCGGAAATTTCATAATGCATAGAATTTTCTGAGGATTTTTTTAAAAACATTAGTCTAGATTAATACGAGGCCTAAATTGATGTAAATACTATAACTTTTTAAAAAATACTGGTAATGTTTTATGTCGACGATAGTTTGAAACAACAGATTTACATTATACAAATCGTGATGTGTTTTAGGATGTCATGATTGATTTTCTCTTAATAAAATCAGTACGATATTGACAATGATATCCTAATGTTTTCTATCATAAGATTTCTTTTTATACAATTAATAAGTACACGTTACGGAGGGAGGCCAAATATTTATCAAATAACGAGGCATCGTGTCGGATACATTTTTCGGAGAAAATCTTTATTTCCCCAAGAGTATTAATGATACAATTAATTATTGATAGGAATATTAACTGTATCCTATTATTATTTTCTTACAAAGTCGATATTTTTTGTAGTCATAACGATTCAGCTGGGATTACTGTTATTGGAATTCCATTATTAAGAATATATCTACTGAGTATCACAATACAATTTACATAACAAATGTAAATACACTTGTTATTTTGTTACTTTACGGAATATGTCAATCGTTAGCTCTTTTTATCTGCCGCTATGTACATATATTTTAGTATTTTGTTATAATTATATGTGAATAATACAGAAGAATGTGTGCAGTGCAGTGCAGTCACTACAGTGCATGGAAAACCACTTTCACCTCAAACTATATCTACCTACTTCAATATAATAGTACTTCTTGAGTCAAAGATACTCCGATATAGAAGTAATAATGTATTATAAAAGAATTACTACTGAGTTTTAATGCTATTTCCTACATTTAAGTAATAATTGCTTCGTTGCATAACAGTTATAATTTTATTTAGATTAAACGCACCTGTTTCCATTTACAAAAAAGAAAAGAAACATCGACCTTTCAAACAACACAAAATAATCAATCTTAAAGTTTGCTTCCTGAACCTAATTTTCAATAAGATATCCTTTTTATATTTGATCGTAGCTGCAAAAAGGCGCACGTTCGTAACCTTCGAATTGAATTTCGAAAAGAAAATTACATTTCACTTTTGTTTCATTTCCACTGTATTGGTTTAAAGCAGCCGCGATGAAAAAAGAATCTATCGCGTGCGTTTGACTGTTAGACAAAGAGTTCCGTATAGGTACCGTTATATAAATATGTCGAAATAAAGATGCAAACGTATGATTTGTTTTAAAGATGGTACAATCATTGGAGTTAGTTGAAGGTGCCTACCTCCATCTTGACAATCCGCCGTGAAACTGTTCCAACATGTCTTGTGTTTTAGTCTGTTGAAATTAAAACTAAAAATTATTGTCATTCATTAGGTACATATGACTTACAATAACGTACAAGTTATAAAAAATGGAATTGTGTCTCTATTACAGTAAAAGAACTATGGATTGAAAAGAAGTCGCGTCGACTACGGAACGCATCAATAAATATAATTTTAAAGATGATAATACCTTTAACGAATGAAAAACCTTTGCAATTAGGTACATAATTATATACGAACAGCCCATTTTTTTAAAGTACGGAACCCTTAAAAGTGTGCTCTTTTTAAATAGGTTCGAATGAGGGTTTTTTCAGTTTTTATTGAAATTTGAAGGATCCGTTCAATAGCTCAAAGCGCGATTCAGCGGTTTCAGAGTTAATTGGAGTGGAGTTCGCCTTTTGTGTGGAAAAGTTGAATTGCCGTTAATGAGCCGAGTTAATTAAGCTGCATTATTTTATTTTAATAATATAAAATATAATTATGGAGAATAATAATACAAATGCGAACGTGTTCGAAGATGAGTGGATGGTTATCATTACTTAACATTTTAATTAAAATGAGGGTATTATTTTAAATAGAACTTAATGCCTTACATAAATAAAATTTTAATTTGTGATTCAGCGTTAAACATTATAAAAACTTTTCACTTAATCAGTCATAATATTGCCTTTGAACTTTTTTGATAGCTTTTGTTGAAATAAAATATTATAATATATAATTTCATAATATTCGTTGCTCAAAGACTCAGGTGATTTAATAAGGTAATGAAACTCTTATATTTTTGGGACCCATTCGAAAGCAGACCTACCCGAAAGTAGATTTACTCGTTCTTTTCACCTATTACCCATACCTACAATTTAATAGGTAGGTACAATCAACACGCCTTTATCTTCGAGTACTTTAAGATTCGAATTTATTTTTCAATTTCTAAAAAGCAAAGTAGGAACGGAAGTTGTTTATTGTGGAACCAATTGAGTGTTGTTTGCCCACTTTACTTGCTCGCCAAAAGCTCTGCAAATTTACATTCGGTTGAATTCCCAGAAATTCGAGCATTTCAAAGTAATTTCAACAAGAAATATTATATTACAATTCCTAATATAACAACAGATCTGTACGTTACTGTAATATCGAAAAGTTGCTTAACCATTGTCTGTACTTGACACAGGAAAACCAATCTGTGAATTAACAAAAAATATTTTAACTACTTCGTATCAATTTTCAATTCACCAAAAAAGTTGTGATTAAGAAATAAACTGGACAGTGATAATTATGTGTGTAACCACAAATTTATGAGAAATAAGTTCTTGCTATTCAATATTCCTAAAAAAATATTGTAAAATCTCAGTCTAAGTACCAATTCGTGGTTAGGTTCAAATAATAGGTACACATTTATTATCCAATTTCTGAAAAGCAAAGTAGGAACGGAAGTTGTTTATTGTGGAGCCAATTGAGTGCTGTTTGCCCACATTACTTGCTCGCCAAAAGCTCTGCAAATTTACATTCGGTTGAATTCCCAGAAATTCGAGCATTTCAAAGTAATTTCAACAAGAAATATTATATTACAATTCCTAATATAACAACAGATCTGTACGTTACTGTAATATCGAAAAGTTGCTTAACCATTGTCTGTACTTGACACAGGAAAACCAATCTGTGAATTAACAAAAAATATTTTAACTACTTCGTATCAATTTTCAATTCACCAAAAAAGTTGTGATTAAGAAATAAACTGGACAGTGATAATTATGTGTGTAACCACAAATTTATGAGAAATAAGTTCTTGCTATTCAATATTCCTAAAAAAATATTGTAAAATCTCAGTCTAAGTACCAATTCGTGGTTAGGTTCAAATAATAGGTACACATTTATTATCCAATTTCTGAAAAGCAAAGTAGGAACGGAAGTTGTTTATTGTGGAGCCAATTGAGTGCTGTTTGCCCACATTACTTGCTCGCCAAAAGCTCTGCAAATTTACATTCGGTCGAATACTCAGAAATTCGAGAATTTCAAGGTATTCTGAGATAAAATTACTTTACTACCTGTGTTACATGTATAATATTATATTTTTTACTATAGGTATTCTGTGTTGAAATTGCATAACTTCCTGTTACGTAGTATATTGTCGATACGTCAATTGTAGGATAGTTCATTACTTGTAAGTTGGAAAGGATTGATGTTCATAGTGTTGCATAGTTAATCCTAATTAGTGTTAACTGTATTAACACATAGATACACATTTTATGTCTTTCAAAGCCTATATATTTCTTAAGTTAAAGATCCTTATTCGGGTAAAAAATAATTATAAATTAAATGGACATATTAGATCAACCCACCTTATAATATGGACCTTGTGACAAGGACATACCATACTTTATGCATCACTTTTATAGTACGCAAGAGTATTTTTTTCACCTTAAAGCGTATGTCACCTAAAAACCCAAGGTGTTTTAGCTACAAACTACATTGTTTTGGCATCACATATTATTTTAGGACCTATATTAGAATCTGCCTGCTTGCAGAATGTAGAATGACTATGAAGAAAATCCGGAAAATTATGAGCGAAAGCGGATTTTGTGCTTGCATACAAAAGTAGTTTGTAGTAATATAGAAGTGGGTATAAAACGAGCTAGACGTCACATGATGTTAAGTGGCCAATTTTAGCCCACAGAAGACTATATCCAAACTCAAACAGGGCGGACAAATGTGTGAGTGAGGTTTCAAGTTGTGGCGTTGTTACTGAGGATTGCACTTTCTTACTTTAATGTTTTCATGTTTTTACTATAGCAAAGCGGTAATACCTACTCGTAGTCTAAGTGGCTAAGAATCCGTTTGAATCCCAGCGGCACAAACTAATTACTATTCTAGTTATGTGCGATTTACAAGAATTAAATGATTTCTAAAGATGGAGAGAAAACCCCAGATGAAACCTCGCATTTTTTTCAGACGTGTAAATTTAATATCCAATATAGTTTTGAATATGTGAATTTCTTGAAAGAAAATGTGAAATAATGTTTCTAAAACAAAAGTCAGTCATCGTTTTTTGGTGTTTTACTATTTAGAAAAAAAAGAAATTTATTAATCTTGGCTATAATTCTTCAACTCCTGTATTGTATGACAACAATAGCTCAAATTCGGAAAAGTTCATTTATCATAGGGGAGCATGATACAAATTTGTCAGTGGTCTATTGTCACGCAGAGCTCTGAAATAATTAATGAATGAAACCTTAGAAATGTCCGTATTAATTAGCTCTGGCGGGAATTACTTACGAAGAGATAGGTAGTATAGTACTTGGAAAATTGAAGACATGAAACGAAGATATAATTTTTTTGGACACTTTGTTTCTTAATCATGACCAAAGTAATTTAGAACTAATTAGGATATTACGCTATCTGGAACAGGCTTGTACAACACAAACAATATCTAAGTTCTTAATATAGCCTCGAAAGTACAGTACTCCTTTAGTCCTCATTAATTCAAAATGCTTTAGCCACTGGTGAAGAAAATGTCACGGGTATGTGTGTTAAAGATACACTTTACCGATAATATACCGAAACAATTTAAAAAAGCTGAGTTGAACAAAATGAAACATAGGTAAAAACAGAATTTTCTGTACATTTTCAACACCTGTATAACGAAAACTTTTTCACAACACACGAGAGGAACAGTTTGACATCGTTTTTAATGGAAAACATCATTATTTAACTTATTCTCTACATTCACAGCACTGGAAAGGAAGATTGGAACAATTTGTACAGCTTTTACAATATTTTTTCCTTCTCTGTATGTTTTTTTAAATTCAATTTAATTTATTTTTAATGGGAACTTACAACCCTATATACCTATACATATATTATTATGTGGTTGACACGGAGACTAACTTTTCAAGAAAAGGAGATTGTACCCGTAAATCTAAGTGACGTCGGGAGGGGTAAGTACAGAATAATATATAATATTATGTATAGTTCATATGATGTACCTATTTGATCAAGAAATTTGAATCATAAGTTCGTATAACCCATGAAATACAAGTGTCCTACATATTATATACACCCTATATAATATATTTACCTATACAGAAATAATGATCAACCTTAAATTAACTAACAATACATAACAGTTTAAAACTAATAATACTTATATTTAATATAAAATAAGAAAGGAAAGAAAAATAATAATATATAAAAGAAACTATCAGACAGAATATGCCATCCAATAGCTCCGCTTGTGGCATGGTGCCCAGAACCATAAAGCCAGAACGCTTGCATATGTATAATTATACTGATTTTATTCATATAGATACCTAGATATTTTGTTTTGACATTATAGCTCTGTTACACAAAATGATTTTTATATCAGTATTTAAAATTAAAGTGGAGTAATAGTAGTAGTCAAAATATCGTTCATAAAGCTAACCGCAGTAAAACCACCCATTCCATCATTTTCAGGTTTCAATTTTAATGATAATTATAAATTTCAGTTATTGCCAATTTCATGTTACCTTTAATTAATTTTAGCAAAAAATATTTTGTCACAACACAACATTATATATTCACTGCTGTAACGGTGAAGGAGAACATCGTGAGGAAACAAACTCAAGCATGTCTGTTAGTTTCCTCGATGTTCTCAAAAGCCCAAGAAGTAGCGTGGACTAGATCTTATATCCTACTCATTGTGGGAGGATATCCGATCCTGCAGTGGATCAATAATGGGTTCAGTCATTTTCTAAAATATTTTACTGAGTTCATACAGACTTAGGGATTTTAATCTTTAAAATATAACAACACAAAAATTCCAAAAATATTTATTCAGTAATCAAATTGCAGGTATGTTAAACACACGTTAAATACTTTAAACACTGAAAGCTTCGCAAAAGGCTTTTGGAAATATTTTTTAAATAGCCTTAAAGCACAAAGGGCAAAGAGTGTATAGATACAAAGAATCGTGTATTTCGCTGAAATCGTTTGACCATATAAAGCGCGTATACTCGTAAAGATAAGCGAAGTCTAAAATTTTAATATTTATAGCCTTTTGCTCTTATATTAACAGAGTCCGCATATTTTACAGAATTGAAGTCAAGGTTGAAAATTTTTAATGATGAGTGTGGTTAATTGTACAAAAAACGATAGATTAGATTGTAATCAAATAAAAATTTATACCAAGCTGAACTACTCGTTTGTTGTAGAAAATAGTAAAAAAGACCAACTAAGCTAATTTGTTAATAATTACCGTATTACACAATATTCATGGAAGGAGAAATATCAAGATTTAGGGGGTTGCCTCAAATGTATTTCTCTTTTAACCAGACTAAAACATCCTTAGCCAAAACACAAGACATAAACAACAAGTAGGTAACAGCATACTATAAGGGTGGCAGGTACCCTCCTATTATATCCATATTATTATATATATAATATGGTAATGATAAACCGATCCTTAAGAGAAAAAACTGCGTTGATAGCACTCTAAGTTATTATTCAAATACTCGAGGGTGAGATTAACAATATAAGCGTAATAACACAACCATATTTTCCCAATTAGTATTAAATATTCAAATGGAACAAACAGGCAAACTTTAATGTACCTAAACTATCTACTTACTACACCTACGTAAAAGTGTTGAATTTATAAAAGCAGGTACAAATTTTCGGAGTCTTATTCATTTAACGAATTACCTACATGGTGCTTTTAATTAGTTGGTAACTCTATAGGTGATGTTAAAGTTTCTGTGGGTAAATTGATGGATGTTTGTTAATCTTTCACGCAAAAAATGACTGAAAAGATTTGGATGAAATTTGGTACAAACGTAGTTTTTAATCTAGATTACCATAAAGGATACTTTATATTCCTTTGTAGACCAAGGTATACGCAGGACGGACAAAGCTGCGGGCAAAGTCTAGTCTTATACGAACGCACCCAGGATAAGTAGGTACATATTATACACACTTTTTATGATGAAGAAGAATAAATAAACAGTCTGCGTACCGAATTTCAACAGGTAAAGGAGTTATGACTGGAAATATTTCTGTCTAAAACAAATTACCCAAAAATTTAAAGATTAATTAAAGCACAATATTTCACTTTGCTTACTATCAGCTACAATTTTTCAATTCTAATCAAGGAGGAGAGTAACCTTACAACTTAATATTTACCTGCAAATAAGTCTAAGATAGGATCAAATCCCTCGAAAGCTCTTATATTATATGAAAGGGCAGCGGTGAGATGATGGCTCCTGATTAGAAACTCAGACCATTGACCGTACCCTAGAATAATCCAAAATAATGACAAGCTTACTTTTGGACCGCACGCATATTATTATGTTCTAAAGTAATCTAAATTATCTGAAGTGGCTTTTTTATTGTACCTCTATTTATGATTTTTGTCAGTAAAGCTTTTCTAAAGAATGTGAGAATTAGACTGCACTTTCCATGACTAGGTACTTATTCAACTCTTTATACCTGGCTGCAACGCTTTCACGTCCTAGTATTGGGTATTGGTAGTATCCCACAATAGGAGGAGGCCTGAAGTATACACCACCACGCTGCTCCTCCATGATTGGTAGAGAATAAGGATTGATGGAGTCTATATACATAATTTTATTATTATTTAATAACCAAAACCAAAAATTCTATATATCTCTTTCAGTACCCCTTTTCATGTACGATAGATCGGATGAATTTTGGGAAAAAGAACCACATCCACTCAAGATAAGAACATATTTTATATGTTAATAAGTAAGGATAACTACAAAAGAGAGAATGGAGTTTCCTGAGAAAATCCTAGAAAGAGGATCGGTGTAATAGCGGTTGCTAATTAAAGACACGGTCATTCGACCACTCTCCTAGAATAAAGCCAAAGTATATAAATAAATAAAAATAAAAAGACACATAAAAATAAAGTAGTGACCGTTCTATACATATAAAAGTACTAATTCTTAATCTAAAGATAATTACGTAGAAGGGTAAGATTAAAAAATAATATTTTTTACTTACCTATAATAAAATACTAAGTAAAAATATACGCAGTAGGTGCTTAGCCCATAATATTAATATTTGAAATAAAATTTAAATGATTTGAATCTCATTTGCGTGTAATGATGGCTAAAAATCCATAAATAATTTTATACTTTTATTGCCAAATTTAATGGCTGAATTAACAAAAAAACGCGCGCATCCACAAAAAAGCTTATTTCAAAAATGGAACTGGGAAAGCAATGCGCGGCAAAAAAAATAATTTAAAGAATTTTTCCAAATCATCTTAGTTATCAATTTGTCTTTATTCATAGTTTTCAATGTTGTGTACGTTATAAGACGTATGTTTTTTAAAAATAATAATCAACAGTTTAACAGCGTTACAGCGAGAACATTTATATCATCACTACAGGTGCAATTTACCGTACAAAGAACTACTGCTCAACATTTTGTTAGTATTTTACTTAGAAACCTGCTACGGATAAGAATCCAACTCCATGTTAATTAAGTAACACGAAGAATACGGTTTACGTTCAAATATGTCTGAGATAGAATCAAACCCCCTGAGAAAACTAAGAAGGGTAGCGGTGAGATGGCGTTTCTTGATTAGGGGTTCGGACCTTTGAACGTTCTTGTAATGAAGACGGAAAATGAGGCGCTAAGCATGCGTGGACTGCACGCGTTTGTAACTTTTGTAGCTTTGGTCTATATCTAAAGCATATCTACCTGCACCTACAAACTGGTTATGTAAGGAAGGACTATGGACGAGATAACTTTTGTAGGATAATAAACACTAGTCTTGTTCCTGTACAAGTCAATCTATCTTAAAAATGGAACGTGCCTTTAAAATAGAGCAAGCAAACAGACAGACGGGCCACCTGATGGTCAATGGCCACGGTATGCTTGCTGGGTGAAATTTATTTGTCTCAAAACTACTTTATGTGTAACTTATAATTAAATAAATAATACTAAATATCTTAAATACATAAATTGCCTGTAAAATCACTGACTTTGGATTTTGAACACGGACAGCCGTGTCATCATAATTATGTTTAACGATTGTATCTGTTTGTTGAATATACAAGTGTTTAAAGTATTTGCATAAGCAGTTGATGCTGTACTCACGTTCTTGTCGTGTATCATGTTGTTGCGAATCAAGAAGGACAAACAAGTAACAAGTTTGAAGGCAACTTTGCTCATATATCAGCCCTTCTTTGCCTTTCCAAACCAACATCCACTTGAAAAGATTTTTGGATACCTTTTTGTCGTACAAAATTTTTAGGTGGTTAGGTAATGTTGTTGCTTTTTGGGCACCTTATTAACTTTATTTTGAATTGAATTGAGGCACGCTACTATATTTTACGTTACGCTAGTAACTGTAATTAAATTTAAATTTTTTTTCTATATTATATTCCCCTTTTTATAATCCACTATTGAACATCTAATAGGCCTTCCGTAAATTACGACATATAAAATGATAAACAATGGATACATCAGATTTCAAATTTATTATTGTATTCATTCATAAAGACGCATGAAACAGACTTTCCTAGATACATAAATAATAATCCACAGGTTAACTGATATAAATTATATCTATTAACCTATGTTTGTCGAACACATAATTTCTTATTTGTTATTTGCAAAAGTATTTCAAAATTCAACTCTTATCCGTGTATCTAATTAAAAAAAATTATTAGTGAGGAAAATTGAAAAGTTGTTAAACTAAAAGATGGAATAGAGTTGTTCGTTTTAGTCGATTCGCATCAACGCATCTACTCGTAGTTACGATCAGTTGCGTACGACCATATAAAGATACCTATTCTTACATACATATTTGTATGTACAAAGAATACGTGCCGTAGCTATCTCTTAAAGGGGAAGGAACGTGGCAAAATATTTTTAATCCGAGCACGTTCGCGTAAGTTTCAACTCGTCTTCCCTCTTTTTCAGGCCCCAGTACCAAATGTCGGACTATTGGTTTCGATTTCCCTTAAAAGTTCACTGCTTGATGTCTCTAAGAAAAGTGTAAACATAACTTGACTGTACTTAATCTGTCAAGTCAGCGATTGTAAACACGTATCTGTTACACGACGCAATTTTTTGTGGTAAGATATCGCGCTGTTTAGATTAAGTGCAAAGTTTAAATGTATATTTTTTATCAAACATAATTAAAAAGGCTGTAGATATTGCTATGAACTGATTCAATGTCTCATACGTGGATTTAGTATAGTATAGGGATGTTTGTAAAATAAGAGTCTTTTAGGATTGAGGCTTAACCATGAGAAACTTCTCAATCATTAAAGCATACTACTTCGACAACAATGACTTGAATTTCAAGCTATCGTTTATCATAGGGAGAATAAATTTGTCACCGTTTGATTGTCGAGGGTGTTCCCATATAATTAATGAAGCAACACTGGAACAAGTAATTAGGCTCCGTCAGACGGAACTCCGCAATCTTGGTATTTGCTTCTTTCATTTATATTAATGTTGGGCACTCTACATTTAGTTCAGACAGTTTGTTGTACAAAAATTGTACTGCATAGCAACTCAGTAGTTATGTTGGTGATTCATGATTTTTCTGCTTCAGTATGTTTAAAATCGTACACTCCTATCGGGCGAAGCGTCGGCATCAGTGGCGTGCATCTGCAATTTGATAAAATTGGTACTTTACTACTATCTGATGCTTATATTGTATTTATACAATTTTGATACATTATCTGCAATAAAATGGTAAAAATGTTGCAATTCAATGCCAATACCGTGTTTTACTAGGAATATCAGATGCCATATCAGGCACGTTCGATTCCAGTGCGTTATAGTAAATAAAAAAAATAACGCTTCACACTCATGTCATGGGTACCACCAGACCGAGACCGAGAATCATGATAACATTCGTACAAAAATACTTCGTTTTCGGCCTAAGCAGAGTAAGTTTATCTAAAGGCTTTACCTGAAATGCCGAGTTATTGCGAATTTTTTTCTACCTTTAATCACGATATTCCTAATGGTTACCTACTGCGGCGAGTGAAGTCCAGGCGCAAAAATGAATTTTATGCACCGAAATATTGTGATACTCGATAGTTAATTAAAATTAATGGTACCTACCCACATGAAGGAATGCAGATTATTGAGGTACAAATTATGAAACAAAACTTTTCGTTGCACAACAGAACAGGTACCGAGATGGGAACTACTTAATAGTTGTTAGTCGAGTCGTAGTTAATGGAATAAACTAGTTCTCATCTTCAGGAAACTTATCAAAAATTCCATTTTAAAATACATGAAATTTCTCGCTCGGGTATAAGTTACTGAGAATGTGGACGACAGAACTCATAATCGAACGTCTTCAACCGTTCTATTTGACCGCACATTTCCTCGGGTCAACGCCGACTGCAATGCCTCCGCAAAATGGCTTCCAGTCAAATTCAAATTCATAACATGAGATTTATTGGAATGTCTATGATATTCCTTAAAATGTCAATGTGTACGTAATATCAACTATTAAGGCAATGAAGTAATATCTATTAAAGAAAAGTTGTTGATCGTATTTCTTACTATGATTGAATTGACCTTCTAAAACGTTTGCTTAATTCATGAGTAAAATAGGTAAATTAAGTAATAGTTGTAATGGGTGTGCCGCCCAAAGCAAAAGGACATAATATAAAATATTGATTCAACATTGAGTACAAATTATACTTGTAATTTGGAATTATACTCGTAACTATGAATAAGCCACGAAATAATCAAAGTTGCTATCCATAATTATGTAAGAATTTTATGCTATTCAGCAATAATTGAAGTGTAGGTACTCTAAAAAGCTGTGGAACGAATCTGTCGCCTTTCCAATAATTAGCTGCACGTAATTATGGTCCCTTGTTGGTGTTCTCACCGTGGGTATGATTAAATTATAAGCAATCTATTTAATATTTGAAGCATATCTATCGGAGTTACTACTTAGAAGAAAATGATATGCGCTTTAGTACAAAATACAAGACATTCTAGCTTTCAAAAGTGTTTAAAAGTTCGCATCTGGTTCTCGCAATGGAAAATCGCATTCTGTTGTCAATGAGGATTTATGAATAGAATTACCTACTTGTGTTACACTTTTTGGCAGCATATGAATAAATAGCATGTATACGAAACAAATTTTCCGAATAAAATAGGTAAGTATATTAACTACTACTTTCTATTTCTTTCGTTCTCAATTTCTTCATCCTAACTTAGTAAGAGTGAAAAAATTTAAAAAATCAAAATAGTATAGTTAGATATAAGGTAACCAAACTTCGTTTTGTATCAATCTTTATATTGTAACAACAGTGTATATGTTATAAAATTTCCAAATGTATTTAAAAAGCAGATTTATGTTGATATTTTTAACAGAGCTAAGCACTATGCAACAAATTTTCAACATATCCGTACGAACGATATTGTATCACTTTTTGAAATGTGGAACAGTTTGACATCAATTAAAGTTTGAAATTGAAAAATGTGTTTTCGTGAAAAGTTGGAGCTAGCTTTTGAACAAATTTAATGGAGATTTCGACTTTATTCATGAGGTCAAACTATTTGTACCTACAGCATATTATACGAGGCTTAATTAATTATAGTAGTCATAATTTAAACGTTTTTAAGGTTCACTGATTTATAAATAAGGATATCTTTACATTCAGTGTATTTTATTATCTTTTAATCTTGTAAATTTTGGTGTCTTTCTGCCATTCCTATCTACTTTTCTTATTTTGCTATTAAAGTAAAATAATGAATGACACTACTCCTCTCTAGTAAAAAATAATTATCTAACGGTTCTTATAGATGTGTAAAGCAAACTTTTGTATAAGGCATATTCAATCAACGTAAAGGGGAGGTCCAGGATCCCAGATTTATTTCATTGCATTTTTCACCCGGTGGAGTAAATCGCTGGAAATCCGGTATTTATTGGACTGCATTCATCTTCTACCAGCACCTATAACACTTACAGTATTAACGTAATGTGTATTATATGTAGGCAATAGATAACTTAGCTGCAGGAAGATTAACAGTCCTCTCATTGGCTATTTTTGAACAATGGGAAAGTAGTATGAACGCGAAAAAAATTTTTGGTTTGCGATATACGAAACCTATTGATATGTTAGTTCTGAAATGCTCATTTGTATTTGCATGTTTGTTAAGCATTAAATAGCCATGTAACTTTTAAGTGTGCCTATGCCTAACCTTGATGGTTGACTAAATTTTTACAGGCTTCGGGTGTACCTATTACATCTCAGCAGTACACATCATTTGTTAAATACACATCATAAGTTTAAAAGGTGGCAAATGCCCTTCTATCATTCATTATAATTATATATCAGCCCTTCATAATTCACTGCTGATAATGGGCCTTCCCTAAACGTACGACTTTTGCCTAGACGCGGTCACCATTCGAGAACCTTATTTCTATCATAAATTAATTCTATTAATTCGCATTTTGTCAAATTGTCTTTTTCACCCATAAAGATAATCCATATTCTCCTAAACATTAGAAGTGACATTCATGATGATACTCCGTACTCGACTTTAGTTATCTAAATATACTTTAATAACCGCGACTATAAGTTTGCGTGCTGGACATACTACCTTTCGGAGTCTCCTCACAAAAATGTATACGTCAACAGCATACTAAAATGTGTTCAAAGCTAATATGTTAACTCAAACTTTAAGTTCACTGAAACTTTAAGTATAACTAACTACGTAAAAGTTCTGAGACCTAATGGACCGTAAAGCAGCTTCTTTGCTTAACTTTAATAAAAGCTAGCCATTTGCATTTTAGTGAAATCGTTTGATATTAATGAAACTGACTGTCTTATGCATAATAAATAATGGGAGTCACATTAAAATGTAATGAACGTTATTTAATGTGCATCCTACATATTTTAATTCTTCAACTTTTATATTATAGTGCTACTCAACATAATTTACGCATTAGGTAGATTATCCATCAGCATCCATTTGTATGACTGTCATAGGAACAGAAACAAGCAAACTATAGGATTTGAACCAATTCGGGTTCCAATTCCGTAATATTATAGTGTCAATAATTTTGTCCCCTTTGTACTCGTATATGAATTCGACAGACATTTGTCTGAATTACGAATGTATTTTGTTATATTTCTCCAAACAAGAGAAGAAATATATATAAAAAAATATCAAAAAGTAGATTATAAAAATAAATACCGAGAAAGCTACCCGAAATTAGCCAGCTGACACCAAACAGAAAACAACAAAGTTGTTTGTCACTAACCATAGTATGAGAGTACGCAGGTGCATTACTACTGAAAAGTTACTTAGTTGAGATTTATACGCTACCTGCATACTTCGAAGTGGGTTATACGTTATCCTTGCGAACCTTTCTGCAAACATAGAAACGCTGAGAAGTTGACTTTTATGAGTCGAAGCTTCCTTTTTTAACTTTTTGTTTACGTTGGGAATTTTATTTATATGCCAAGGTTCGTATTATTTGATTTTTCTCAGCATTTAGTGCATAAAAACTGAAGTTTTTTTTTGATGGTTTAATGCTTCACAGCTCCAATAGACCTCATAAATCATCACACAAACACACTCACACACACCATTCAGTGGCGCATTTTTATGGCGCCATTAGCCGTCTGCGCCCATTATTACTCTCATCTTCTCATTAATGTTTAAGCCTTGTGAACTTTGAACGGTACTACGGTCATTTATGTTTTAAACATAAGACAACCAATCCGAATTCCCAGATTTCTTTTAATTACTTCATACAGCGCCCTGTGCCTCGCGCAAGAACAATATCGTCAAAGTATTCGTACAATATTAGTATGGGAAGATAATATATAGTATAGACATAATAATATGACATACTAATGTGTGTCGTTTACCGTACTACTTTGACGATAGTATTCATGCAGTTATATTACTTATTTGAGAAGGAGTAAACAAAAATATCTAAGTACACTCTCATATATATATTTAGAAACAAAGCAAAGAGTAATAAAGTAATAAACGAAATGTACGAAACGTGTTACGTAATACGTTCGTCGTATCGCACGATTACTGTGATATAAAAGCTTAAGAGAAAACATTATCATTTTCATTTATTACTGTTGCGATGTTTTGCTCGGCTGTCCGTGTGATAAGTACATTAGAGTGAAACTCGGAAATTTAAATTTTATCAGGCTGGATAGCAACGTACAGTAATGTGTTTATATTTTGTGAACATTTATGCGATTGGAGACATAATTTCATTTTAGTTCTCCAGATTCTGAAGCGTTATTTTTCGTATCGTATCGTTAGGTTCAAAGTTCGAAACACTTCAAAGAACTTGCTGCCGATAGAAATTTATCAAAACCAAGACTCCCTTTTTCCTCTTTGTTTTTTGTTTATAACAAATGAAATTTTTATTAGCGAATATTAAAAAAATATACTTTTTTCAGAATTAAATTCTGCATCCAATGCAATTGCCATATTTTTAAGAGCCCTGTAACGATTTTTCGCAGGAAACTCACTTCTCGACTAGGCTATTAGTAGAGGCTTCTTATAATCCCTCACATTGCTATATTATATAGGGACGCTATAAGGATCCACATTTAATCTTCCGTCGTCATCTCACGGCTACCCTTTCCCGTGTTCTCCTAAGGGACTTAATTCTTTTTAAGACTGAAGGTTTTTAGGTCATTTATTTAGCCCTTTCGTAAAGGTTAATTAAGAGCATCCTCTTAATTAGTAGGATAGTAGGTAATGGCCAGAAAGGATAGGTATTACTTTCTTTTAATTTGCAATAATGTACGAGTTAATAAAATTTAATAGATATATATATAAATATAATAGATATATAGATTGCTTTATTGTAATAACTGTTATTTACATTTCCTTTTCATTATGGAAAAGTGATGATGTTGATAAATTAATTTATCGAACTTTCGAAAAGGGAGGTGGGATATCTAAAACTCGTCACTGGAAGGTATATAACTAAGTATGGAGCGAGCGGAGCCGTGGGCTAAATGATTGTTTTAATTACGTTGAAACTACATAGATAATATTAATAAATGTGAAACAGATCAACTTAGCGTTCATAAATATTTGACGATCTTAACGCTTGAATCGATATTCCAGATCTAAATTCCAGGTACTGGTTTTATCTATGTTAAGAAATAGTCTCCCAACAGAATAGTTAATTTTCTAGAAACAGAAATAGCTAGTTGCGATGGTTGAAGTAAGCTAAGTTTCATGAAAGAGCGATCGCAAACTCAAAAGTAAATATCTTTGTTATCAAACTATCAAATGACTGCGTTAAAATTTATTGTGAATTAATTTAGCAATATAAGTTTCAGTTTAAACAACTATCGCAATACAAACATTTTTGTTCTAAAGATCAAACAATCTGAGTTATTTTAGCAATATGTTTCAGTTTAAACAATTATCGTGATAAATACAGTCAAATTTTTGAATGGAAGTATTCGGCAGAGTTCGGGCAAATTTCATAAAAAAATACTTAAAATAAGTTTTAAGCGGTTAACTGAATGCTGAACTCATGCTAGTATTAATCCTTCCTTTACATTTGATGCCATATTCATAATTACATATGAATATATTATGAAAAGATTCATAGTTGTGAATACGTTTAATGTCAATAATAAAATAACCGTAAATCATTTATAGCTAAGTATTTCGCTTCGTCGCTTATGTTATATCAAAATAAAAATATATATAAAAGGTAGTTGTTCCCTAAAACGCTTTATCGTAATTACATACATACATTAATACATCGCGACCACCTTGAATAATTTTACTGACAAATAACTCACGTCTATTGGCTTTCATTTTTATTTCTAAACCTTTAAGTTTCTTTTAAAATAAAACAGCAATGAGGAAGAAATTAGTTCCCGAAGAAAGACCTATTTGTAATGTGGTGTGCGTGTATCGAACAAGAGGGTAAGTAGATCGTTGTGTAGACTGTCTTGTGTATTTTAATTTTAAATCAATTTAATCTGTCTCAAATTTTTTAATAATGAAATCATTAAGATTCAAATACATTATGCAGGTGGCACACCTTTTGTATTGTAATATTAATAAAAAAAATTCCTAATGGAAATAGATCCATAATTACTATTTCACTGATATATCTTTGAAGAGAGCTATCTTTACAAACTAATAAACCGATAACATTGATGAATAGGTACTCATACTCATTCACACACATTCGTACTTCACCACAACACATTTTTGAACTGAAAGATGACTTATTCGGAAAAACAATGAAATTGTTTTGAATTTTGAAAAGATTCCAGCAATAGATACACATGCCAAAATATACTCATTACCCAACCGTATATACCTCTTAGACGAAGATTGGTTCTTAGCTAGAAACACTTAGTAATTAGTACGAACATTCGCATGCATAGCAATGACAATAACAGTTCCATCTTGCAGGAATTATTTGCAACGCTTGGAGCTATTCGAGAAAGCCATTCTAGCCTACAATGAGGCGCTACGTTGGAACGTGAGTTTTGGCGACAGTTCTGCATTGTTGTTAGTGACAGTTGACGTAAAAAGCCAGAGTGGATATCGTAGCAAACCGAGATGGCTGCGGCTCTAACGCTTTTCTTTAGACGGTAGCTTTTTATTGTAAGGGATTCTCAAATGAGCATGCATTTTATCTACAGTAAAATTGTAACTAGACGTCCAAACTTAAATAAGAAAGAAGTCCTATGTTATGTTATCTGTTGGTCAGTTACAACTTTCAAAAGATTAGATATTTATCTAAAAAAATGTCTCTAGTAACGATAACTTTATAAGCGATAAACAGGCACAGGCAAAAAAAGCTTCAAGACTATTAATGCGGAAAATAACAAAACATACTTTACCGACATTTGCTTAAATAGCAAACCAAATAGACTTCGATTGCGTTGACATAATCCGATTCGCCAACAAAATGTTAAATCGGAGTGCAAATCTGTATTAACTCCAGACTTTCGGATAGCATTCACAGACAATAAACATGCAATTAGGGGCAATGTAAACGTGGCTCAACGTTTGCGCAGTGCCTCGCCTTTGCTATTAAACTGTCGTGACTGTGGACGTTGAAGACAGCTGTAAATAGCTGTAAATTAAATATTAGTCATGTTACATTTTAGTGTGCAAATTTTATTTAGTGTGAAAAATTCCTTGCTTCATATTTATCACACCGAGTTTCAGTGTATTAATGGGTTTTTGCGAAACTGCGGTGAATGTTCTGGAACTATCACTAGGCTATTGAGAAGGTTTAAAGGGTTAAGTAACCAGCAAGTACCCTTATCATAGGTACCAATTGATTGCATCATGGGTGTAGGCCGCTTACAATCCACAAAACAATTGGCGCTTGAAATTGGATTTCTATAAAAACAGAAGAATCTTGTTGTATGAATGACTTAAAAAACCGTATCTATCTACTATCGTTTTCATAATATTAGTCAGAGACTAGGACCTAATAAGGGCTTCGTGCGTTTCGGTACTTCTGTGAATGTTCACTCGTAAATAAACAAAGGATATATTATCACCTAATAAAGAAAGCATAAACACTTGTCAATAACCCATTAATGACCCACTACAGGGTCTACTCTCACAATGAGAAGGATGTAGGCCTTAGTCCACCACGCTGGCCTAGTGCGGGTTGGTGGACTGCACATGCCTTTGAGAACTTTTTTTTTCTGAACTCTCAGGCATGCAGGTTTCCTCACGATGTTTACCGTCACCGTAACAGCAGGTGATATTTAATTTTTATAAAGCGCACATAACTTTTTTACAAAGTCATTGGTGCGTGCCACTGGGATTCGAACCCGGACCGCTCGATTCGAGGTCGAATTCTAAGCCACTGGGCTATCACCGCTATCACCATAAACACTTAAATAGGTTAAATATCTTTATCGTTTTAGGCTTCTGATGTGCGCTCGCTCCTAGGCCGCAGCTTGGCGCGAGCTAAGGCGACCTACTACAACGGTGCTTTGGTCGATGCAGCCCGCGCCGCTGGTACGAGTTTTAGATGCAATTGCATTACTCACAGCTTGATTGTTTCAATATCTGTGCAATAACATATCAAAAATAAAAAGATCACGACATGTTCTTTAAAAATATTATTTATAACCCCCCTTCAATTGCTAATAGGCTGGAACTAAAAAAAATAGGGCTTGCAACAATATAATAATATGTAATTTTAATTTCGTTAATATACTTACAATTTGATTTATATTTTACAGCCCTAATCACTAGATAATAATGTAAATAATAATGTTAATGTTAATAATAATGAAACGAAGGCCAGTCACATTAGCAATTTGCAAGGGTTAAGTCAACCATTAAAATCATGCCTAAAATATTGGTTTAAAATATTTTAGCACCATTTAAAATGACACAAACACGTGTGTATTCACACACGTAAAAATTATACTCAGACTCTGTCCTGTATTTAATTAAATAAGATAGAGAAATTTATCCAACTGATGGACTATAAGAAATCATTTCTGATTCTCATTAATATTTTACGCGCTAATTAAAAGGCTTCAATATTTCATTAAAATAAAACGTGTCGCTTCTTCTGCTTTAAGAAATAAAATAAATTAATATAGGTATATTCCACAGCCAGACCTTACGGTTAAAGTTGCATTTCAATTTAAATTTGACTAATCACAGCTTTAGGTGGTGGTAAACTAAAAACACTAAATGATAATTGCTTTCGTTAGAGTTGGAGCCAGAAAATCTAACAGCCCTTCAGATACGAGCGCAGACGGTCTATGAGAAGTGCTCCTTTGAGCACGCTTTAGTGCTGGCGAGTCGAGGCCAGATTATAAGAAGGTTTCCCTCCAACTTTGCGGATTGTGCTCGGTGTGCTGAGGAAACGGTGGGTTGAACTGAGTTTATACATAAATTGTGTATGTAAATAAATAAATTTCGCAATACTTTTCACAGGTGGCATGGTATTTAACTCACAAAGGTAAGCGGAGCCGAAAGAATAAAAGACTGGAAATTATAGTAACAAAATGTGTTTCGTAATAAATCATTCAGTTTAGGCTAACTTCCCGACATAAATGAAATCGTTGCAGTGATCCATGCAACGATTTTTATGGATGGAGCAGTAGTTTCCTTCCTGACTTGGTGCAGGACCTTTCAAAAATATCCATGCCTGACAGCATCTATACAAGACGGGTGCAACCCTTACAATCTATGTATTAAACTTTTAAGTACGACGTAGGTACAGCTGTTAACCCTAAGTAAAACTAGTTGCTTTTAGCATTTCGTTATTTCCTGAGCTGCCTTACATTCCTAAAACTCATATCTAGAAATGTAAATATATATGAATACTTATTCAGTTCAATTCTATCTATCAAGGCAAGAGTGTTGATCTATGTAAAGAGGTAGTTAATTTAGACAGAATTATCTTAGATTACCTTAAGCGAGGCACCGCATTACGTATTCAGATGAATACGAGCAGAGCCATTGTAAATTCTATTTGGAGGAGCATAAAACCGACAGTATACGCGTGTACTGTAGTAATCCGCAGATAACAAGACACGTGACTACGTGCATACAAAACCACCAATAACTCAACGTTGAAATTTCGAATTGCTGGAAATCCCATGTCACCACAAACAAGGAATTCAATTTTACAAACGAATTTCCGAGCGGAATGCGAACGTTGATACCCTGTAAATATCGTGTTTCTTTCAAACATTCAGTTTGCGTAAGCTTCGATGTCCGTCCTCAATTTCACTCAAAACTTTTGACATTACTTACATGGTACTTTTGGATTAATTCCGTTTGTTTTGTTTAGCTCTGCTGTTTTGAATTAAAAATAACATTAATGGATGTAGAGTAAGCATAATACGTGCTCTTTTTTAGCATCGCGAAAAAATAAACTAATTACTCGTACGTTGTATAACTGTCATCTTAATGTGTTTAGCGTTTTGAAGGCCAAATAGGTTGATTTAGTGTAACCGTTTATTTTCAACTTTTTTATGTTGACCTGGAGTGTACCATAATTTTAGATTCACTTCAGATTTTGATTTTGATAATATACATACATATATAAAATTATTTTTATCTCTCTCTGGAACAAATTTTAAAAGCCATATGGATGAATTTGATAGTGAAAACTTGTATAACTCTGTGGCATTCTGTCGTTTGACAAATTGAGTTTAAAACACAGTTTCCTCTAACATATATCTGCTTGAACAACTGTACAATAAGATTCTCGAAATGTCCAAAGTTATCTATAACCATTTTAAATTCAAGTTCTGTATCAGATACGCGAGTGCACTGGCAAAAGTGCGGAAAAGGTGTTGTCTTCAACTGCTAAACTTTTGCGTTCGGGTCTTCTAAAGGAGGATGCAATAGATCCGGATGATGCAACAGAAACTCCATTACGTAAAAGGAGAATGTCACCCCAGCCCACACAACAAGTAAAATACAGTTTAACCGATAAAATGTAGCAATTTATATGATAGTTTTGTAATTTCTTTATACATACGTTGTGTATATACAAACCTAAGTATCAACAGTGGTACACTGCTTAGATTTCTTGGAGAAAACATGAAGATTTCCAATTTCCTCCAATATGGTCAAGACATCCACTACCAGTGTACTAGGTATACCTATCAATACTTCACAGAAGTGTATTGTGTGCATACGAAGAGACTTGCTGTTATCTACGAAGATTAGTAAATCCTTTTTTATGCTATCACAATTTTATCACAGTCTGCTGTGGTTGGTATATCAATGTCGAATTTTCCAGAACATTTTGTTTAGGTACGTCTGTAATATAACTTAAATGTGAAAAATTTTAAAGTTGCATTTGTACAGCTTAATTAGTTTGGATGCTTAATTAATTAGGGAGCATAGAGACTTCACGCGAAGTTCGTAATCTTTGCAGCGCTTTAACTAGCCAGATGGTAGTTACGCTGCGCTTTCTACATTTCCTACATCCACATTTTAAGCGTAATATTGCAAATGAGAATTCTGATGTAAATAGAAATTCTGCAGGCAGAATTTACAGCAGCTACATATTTCAGGTCCAAGAAATTTCGCGCGTTGAAAAGCAGAAATCCGAGCGTATATCTCGGTTAATGGCATCCAAATATTTAGAGCAAATGGCCCACGACAAACATTTTCTCACGGCGTTATGTAAGGATGAGAGGCTGGTATCAGCTAACAAGGTTGGATCGCAGAAATTGTATGAATTGGCTCATAAGGCTCTTGCGGATGTAGAGAAGCGACAAGTAAATATCCTTTCTTTTTAACCTTCATTTATTGACCTGTAACTATCTATGTTATCAAAAGTAGGTACCTACGTTTTGTTGTATCATTCTTCATAGCGCTTACTTCGAAAT
Source organism: Erynnis tages (assembly GCA_905147235.1). NCBI lineage: Eukaryota > Metazoa > Arthropoda > Insecta > Lepidoptera > Hesperiidae > Erynnis > Erynnis tages. Next base: position 5,841,824 of record LR990082.1, read on the forward strand.
GTCAGATTAATTGAAATTCTGCCATATACGGCTGGTGACAATAGCAATTGAAGAGAAAAGATAAGATAAAAGATATCGGAATTTAAATTCGTAACTAATCAAACTTAGCCTTTTCGTGTTTGGGTTATATGCATTTAATTTCATTTAAAATGCATTGATGATGACTACTTAAGGGTCTCTTCTCTTTCTGATTCCCCTAACGATGAAGGAACGTAAATAGGCTTGTTTTTTGAATTTTTATAATTATGTCACTTCAACCCCTCGCTATTACCGCGCTTACATTTTTCCACCGTACATTTTTAACTTTATTTCACTCCATTTGCGACGTTTTATGTGAGATTTTATGAAGCTTTTTATACGCCTGAATAGCTAACTAGATAACGTCGTTAAATAATTAATTATATGAAGCGACGAATAAAAGACATGTTTAATATTTTTATAGCCTTTTCTGTGAGTCTGCAAGTTGAATAAATTAAACAAGAAGAAAGAACCTTTTTACTGCAATGTTGTTGCTTATTTTAAATGTTTGCAAATTACTTTTTGTTTCTAATTCGGCATAATTGAAGAATCGAGTTAATAGATCTAGTTACTAAGATCCTACTTGACTTACCGTGAACCTTTTTTAGACTGTGCTTCGTGAACGTAGACCATTATATGCGGCTCGAGCCTCCGAGGCAGCTGCTCGCGCCAGACTCTTGAAAGCTCGTAAAGAGAGGATAATCCACACGCAAAAACAGAACATAACTGATGCCAAGCGTCTTGTAAAGGCAGCCGAGGACATGTTAAATGTAAAAGACACGGCCAAATGCTTGGAGCTGGCGGAGTTTGGTATAGAACAGATTTCGAGGCGACCAGCCAACTTGCTGCCTGGGAAAGAAATCTATTTGCAAGCGTTGCATGATATCGTTGCTAATGCTTTTCTTGATCAGGTTGGTTTTACGTATAACTAGATGCTTGTTCCATGTTGAAATAGCCTGTTAATTACAGCTTAGGTCAATAAATCGTAATGGTTGGGCCCGTTATTTATTTACCTTAGCTGTGAGTTTCGTCTAAGAGTTATGTCTTAGTTATGTGTTAACGCATTATGGTAATGTGTGTAAAGGTAGATAGATCACAAATATGTAGTAATATTTTAGCCTTGTATGGTTTGTAGTAAGTATCCTAAATATTATTATCATGCAGACAAAATAAAAATAAAAAGATTGGAGCAGGCATTCAAATTGCACGCGTATTATGGCTTCTGAGAATCTATCGTATTCTTTTAGGGAATTTACTTATAACAAATTCAGGTAAAAAAGCAACTCTTTGCGCTTTCTCAGAAACGGGTACGGGAACAAATGAGTGAGGCTGACCTTGAGAGAAGAGCGTTTGTACTTCTGGGAATCTCAATATCGCGTGAGCCGAGTCGCGACTCGGTGCTGCGATTCAGGCCACCTGCTCCTCCCCGAGATGCTAAGTAAATAAACTAGTCTATCTATATCTTACTTTTCTATCCATTTAGGCCCTTTTAGAATGTCTTAAGTAAAGTGATGAAAGCCGTTGAAATTATTTTGAAAACCTGTCAAGTTGGAGGTGATCTGGAATGTAGGAGACATATGGAAATATACAAAGCCAATATAAATTCTTCATAAATTAAATCCTATGCTATTCTGGTTATAGGCACTCTTTACTTAGGTAAGGGCTCTCCGCTGAGCCTACTCCCATCACCCCTTCCCAATAAAGGCTAGGCTTTAGACTCGACACAAAACCCAATAAACTATAGATCTCTAAGGCTAACGGCAGTATGATAACAATGGAAAAAAGAAAAGATTGGCTGATGACGAAAAAAAAATCGTGTGAAGCCGTTGGGTGGTTATAAGGCTTGGGCTTGAGCGGAGTAGGTACAATAATTAAAAGAAAATATCTACAAACTGTTGCCGCGAACTTGCATACATTTGAACGATCTTCTAGCCAGGGCTTTTTAAAAAGGGCGTAAAAGGAGCATTTCTACAAAGCCTGAAACTCATCGCGACGGTGACCACTTATTATTAGATGGGCCGTCTGCCTGTTTGACTGGTCTCAATAACCTATTCCTCAGACTTCGTTTACGGGCACTGGAGCGAGCGTTGTCAATGAGCGGCCGAGCGTCAGAACGCTGCTACGTGCTGCATGAACTGGCGCGGCTGCATGTGGATACGAAGCAAGGGCATCGAGCCAGGTTCTACGCTACTAAATGTCAAGCTGGTAAGACTTAACAATCGTATTTTAGGTAACAACCCTATAAGACTCTTACCACTGCGCATATTATAAACAAGCAGCATATTCTTCATTTTTTGTTTTTCGGTTGAGGACTCGTGCTGAGATACTTAAATAGAGGCGACCGTCTAGTTTTCATGAGTATGAATCTGAGTGGGATTGGATTTTACGTTAAAGCGCCAGCATGCCCTTACTATTTGGTGGATTGCCTTGAAACAATTGTACCACCATCTTGGCGGTACTTTAGGTTTCCAATTAAAAGTATGGAAAAATAATAACGAACGATGTATGCTTCTTTGAATTGTAGTACCGTCAGTCGTGGTCAAAATGCGTGTAAATACAATTGCAACTAATCCAAATATTATTTGTGTGCGTCCTTCCGTCACAAAGTTTGATTGTGTTCCTTTATTATCTGACAGATGGCAATAAATTATTGTATCTAAACAATTGACACGCCGATTTACAAGTAACTTATTTAAGTGCTGAGTTACAGTTAAGCTCACTGCAAAACCTTTTCTCAAATGTCCAACTTGAACACAAGTCGGTGTACACATGAAATTTAGATCTAAACAAGTGTACCAAACCTGTCTTCAAAATACGTCGCAATTTAATGCTACGAAAATATACTTTTATTTATCCTTGGCTTTCGTATTTAAGTTTGGTTTATATTTTTGTTCGGTATACTAAAAATATTTTTATTAGATTTATTTTGATTTTTCTTATTATAATTGTATGAATTTCTTGATGGAATAAACAGAACATTTGCGTCGTGTCTTTGTCTTTATTGTTCTATTTGTTTTGTTTGTGTCTGTATAGAAAAATAACAAATGAATTTTGATACGCCCAAAGCAGTATGATACAATTTCATTGCGTATATTGGCTTCATCAACATATTTTTCTTTTAAATTCAAAGTTGATTCGAAAAAGTATAAATGGAAATAAAATTCCAGATCTGTTTCCGTGGATCAGCACATTTCGCCCTTGAATGTCTCGTTCCTTGGCATCTGGCCAGTCGCTTCAGAACCGACTTTGAGTTAAGGCAATTTCAAAGGAAAGTTTCTTCCAAAGCAAAAAGACAAGTTTGTAATTTCGGACATTTCTTTGAACCGATCATAAATCGATTTGGGAATCAAATTATGGAGGCGCTTCCCCGTTCAGCATATTAGGCTCTTGAGCGACGCTGTCTCTGGCGTGGTGCCAGTCGTAGCAGAATAATTGCCAATAAACTTGGGTAATTTTAAGGAAGGACTTAGTAAACACTGTATTCTATTTTGGTACATTTAAAAGAAACTTCGAAGAAGCTCAAGTATTTCTTGTCCTTGTTGATCTACCACATACCGAGAAAAATCTAAAAATGTGTAAATCACACACTTAATCACTTCTATTTTATTTTACTATATTTTTCATTCCAAAGTTTTTCTCGAAAAATTGTAGTCAATTTAATTGAAGCTTAAAAAATCTATTTAAATTGACAACCTGTACTTTGTTGTATAGATGTTGATGTATAGATGACTAGATTCTGCGACAGGAAATTGATCAAAGCGAATTCTAAATCAAATTACAAAGGCTCGTTCAGCAAACCAGCGCACCTGGTTGCTGATTGCCACGTTTTTGCTGGCAGAATGCCACTTGCTCCAGAATGATTGGCTAGAAGCGCACGCTGTAGTCGCTGCACTCACAGAAGCGTTGCCTTGCCAAAGTTTTTAGTCCAAAGATTTTTGGACATATCATTAAGTTCTTTCCCTCGATAGAAACTTATTCATTCTTGCACGATAGAATAAAAATTCCACGCTTTATTTGAATTGAAACAATAGGTACAAACTGAAAATCCGAAGAGATTGAAAAAAATTGTCAATCGAACTGAAGCGCGCGCTGTACTCATAACAGCACTCCATTTCTAATTTTTTGGGATCCTTCTACAGATTCACTAAAGTTTTAAAATGGTTCTATACCGTTTTAAATAATTATATCTCTAGATAGATCGACTTTTACATGATAAAATTAAAGAGGCTCTTTCAGCAAACCAGCGGCACCTAGTTGCTGAACGCACGTAGCGTTCAGCTGACACGATGCCATTTGCTTCAGAACAATCGACCAGAAGCGCGCGCTGTACTCATAGAAGTGCTTCATTGCCGTAATTATCACGGATCTTGCACGGATCTGAACTTTTACAGATAGACTTCTATTGACTAAAATTGTTGCATTGGAAAGTGGTAACAGCGAATTCTAAATTAAATTACAGAGGCTCGCTCAGCAAACCAACGCACCTGGTTGCTGAATGCCACGTTCTTGCTGGCACGATGCCACTTGCTCCAGAACAACCGACCAGAAGCGCGCGCTGTACTCATAGAAGGTGCAGCGTTAGCACATTCTTTTAGACACTCGGACGTCGCAAGCTTCTTTGAAACGGTAGGTGGTTAATAGTAGAAACATTAACAACAGTAAGTAATTCAACCATATTATTCAAAAAGATCAATTCTTGTAAATACATTGTGGTGAATACATTCATTTCATTTTATCTAAGAGAGACAGTATAGTCAGTCAGTAACCCATTGATGACCCACTACAGGGTCGGGTCTCCTCTCACAATGAGAAGGATGTGGGCCTTAGTCCACCACGCTGGCCTAGTGAGGGTTGGTGGACTTCACATGCCTTTGAGAACTTTTTTTTCTGAACTCTCAGGCATGCAGGTTTCCTCACGATGTTTTCCTTCACCGTAACAGCAGGTGATATTTAATTTTTTTTATAAAGCGCACATAACTTTTTTACAAAGTCATTGGTGCGTGCCACTGGGATTCGAACCCAGACCCCTCGATTCGAGGTCGAATTCTAAGCCACTGCTCTATCACCGCTATATATAGTACACATATATAATATAGTACCACAGACAGTATAGTACTATGTATTATATAGTAGTGTCCTTTACCGTTATGGAGAAATGTTGTTTAAAGTGCGCGTAACCGGCGTTAAACACGGGCTCAGTGGTCTTGGCAGATGCCCGTGTCTAGCATCGAACCAAAGTCGGCTGAAGAGAGAGAAATAAAAAGATGTTTAAAAAGCAATTAAAATTAAGCAGAGCAAATATACCACCAAAGTTGCTCATTCTAATTAACTAATACTGATTACTGATTAATATCCAAATATAAGTTACCTATGTATGTACCTCTATAGGTACCACAGCCCACGGATAAAAATATCTACTTTTCAGAGTATTATATCACAACCATAATTATTAACATAAGGATATTTTGTATGTTGTATGTATGTTTTACAAGTCTATAAATATCAGGGGGTCTACACGACAGACATCGTAGCTATTAATTGAAGCTTCGACGTCAATTGAAAATCATCAAATTATTTAAGCATTAAAGATGGGGAATTTATAATGTAAAAAAAATCACCGAAGCGAGATTACGTGTTTGGCAACATTCCTAAAGGGTGCTTAAAGCGAGTGTATTTACTCTCGAACCGACGTCGTAACAGCTTTTAAAAACACTCGCAATACTTGTATACTCGATACAGTTACAGATGTAAAGTTGGTCGTTTACACTCCGTTCTTATTTATAGGTATGTTCCTATATGTGTATCGCTAAAAAGTTTGAATTACCTATGTTATTTAGTAACAACATATTACGACACGTTCATTCTGTATATTTTGATGGCAAGTGATCACTTGGCCCTTGGTTAACCACACCTACACAAATGGAAAGTGGGTAATGTTGGTTGTAAATTTGTTTTATTGTAATCTTGAGGACAATGATGTTCACATCAAATAAAGCATCCATGATCATCAGTATATTAACCTTTTGACAGTGTGTAAACGTCTCAACTGAAGGCGAAGTGGATTTAGGAGAAGCGACCCTGGAGAAACGTGAGAGAGCCATGGTCGATCTCATGCAAGATGATGACCTTAAAAAAGCCGCGGAACATCTCTTTAGACGAATGTCCGTCATACCGGCTGCAAGGTAAGCTTTAATGGCGGGATTCAATAAGATACTTTCAGCTTTGGATAGTTTAACTACAGTTTGGTACGATGCCTGATAATCAAACTACAGTAGGGCTATCCTTACCACACACATAGGTGTACCTAATTGAAAATGACTGATACAAATTAAGATTATTCGTATTACTCGTGCATTGGTTGAAGGGAATTTAAATTTTTATGAAACCTAAACTAACTCAGTCAGGTTAATGGCGCCGGGGGACTCTTCAAAAGCGCTACATGAATGGACTGGGTATACTCGTTGTATACCCAGTATGCACTCGGTGCAACCCACTGGGTTGTATGTCTAACACTCACAAACTACGATTTCCTCGGTGTCCTGTAAAATCTCCAAAATGAACGACATAATTCGATTCGTACATCTATCTTGTTCAAATCAAATACGATGATAAATAAAAGCGATATTTCCCCATAAAGAAGGCGATAGAGCCCTCTTTATAGGATATTAAGATATTTGAATAAAATTAAATTAGACAATTTAACGATTACATTTTGATGTAACCGTAAATTAATCGTTACCGACACCAGAAAAGAAATTTAATCATTTCGCCACGTAAACAATTATGTACTTATTTAATGTTATTGGAACTGCAAAAACAATATTTCTATTCTACAGACGTTTCTCGGTGATGCCAGGAACTCGTGCATCCAACCCGGTTCCTCAGACCTCAAGCAACAGACGTGCGTCGATAGTGCCGCGCAGTCAACAACCAACCATGATACCGCACAAAGCTAACAAGACGCTAGGCTTTCAAGATTTCGACTACTGCAACTACCATCTTTTGTGATAAATTACATTTGTATAATTTTTCAAGAAAAATATGTCTGTGATAAATCTTTTATTTGAAGGTATAGTCAACGTTAAACCAACAAAGGGTGAGCTCACGACTCGTGCCGGCTTCTAAAAAAAACCTATTTGCCTTGTGATTTTATTTACCTATTTTAAATATTGATGCACTAGTGTCTTCTATTCTACGATAAAGATAGCAACTGCTTTTAATTAACAAGTCATGTCAAAAATGTTTATTGACCACATTCGTCAGCAGACTACCAATAGCAGGCGTAGCTGAGGCTTCCTACGTTAATTTCTGCTCCGATTTCCAATGGTGGTGAGAATGAAAACACTCAGTAAACGTGCCATGACATGTGACGTCATAAGTAGTATGAACACGGGTCGTTAATTGGCCGTCAACGTGACAATATGGTGTGGTGCGCGTTTCTAGTTTAGGGGCCTCATTATTTATCTTTAGCTGATTGGGTCTTTTAATATTCGTACATTGTATTTCCGGATGGTACTATGGTTGAGGTTCACCAACCCGCAATAGGACTAAATGACTATATTTTATTATGGAATTCACTAGTGTGTTTCTGAAAGTGGGATCGTTCGGAGTTATGTTTTGTCAAAATTAGGTCTTCAACACATAAAAAACCTCGATAGCGTGTTTCAGGACACTTCTGGCGCCATCTCTTGACTAACGAACATTTCTCAGCGCAACCCGATTTTTTTATCTCACAAGGCAACGATAATTCTTTATGTATTTGCTGTCATTATAATTATATCCTGCTGCTGTATTACAAGAACCAAGCCACTGTTAGTTTCAAGGTTGAACTTCAAGCTTCAGATTTCCGAGTTGAGCCAAATATAAATTCTCAAAAATAAATCAGAAATATAGCAACCAGAAAAGACTGTTTTGTATGAGTTGCTCGGCCCTAGTAAAGTCGATACCAGCTATAGAATACCTATACGATATTGTATCCTATAAAATAGATTTCGTTATAGACATAGAACATTAAATGTTATATTCACTAACGCACTGACCATGATAAACAGCCAACATGACAATGATGAACTTGTACGTAGATTTTTGTTCGTAATCCTATTAATTAAATTTGGCAATTTAACGGGATGGCACAGGCCAACTAATTGTAATAAGCGAAACAATTTCCGACCAATGTGTCATAATATTGTACATTAATTCCATTAACAAAAATAAGAATGGATTGCGCTGACATCGTTAATTGACTTCGCAGCGTGAATTAATGAGCGCATTAATATTATCACGTTATTAACAAAGGCGTTGCTTCAGTGATATATATTGAAGCGCCCATAGCGCGCTTTGAGTAGATTGCAAGCGACCGAAAGTAACTTTTTCGGCAACGATGGGTGATCGCTATTGGAAAATTAAATGTGTGCTGTGCTTCGGAGCGCACGTTAAGCAGTCAGTCCCGGTTGTTAACGTTATGATAAGATAGTCGTTAAACCTTGTCGGAGGCCCTATGGGTGGTTTGAAAACCTCCAACACAGGTTGGCCATAAGCCCGTTTTTCCATCAACCCGCATTGGAGCGTCCCCTTGTTGTGGGGAGAGACCCGTTCCTAATAATGGAATATAAAGAGTCTGTTGCAGCCATGAAACTTCGCCAAAGCCAAAAAATCTCTCGCGCAGGGAACTGCAACCTTTACTTAAATGGATAACTCGGCCATGCAATGCATGCAACCGCACCCTAAACCATTCATTTGTTATAATTATGCACCGGTCAAAGAGCTAAGACAAAGTTATCAACGTACGTATTACCCTAAACGTCTACGGTCGTACCACAAAACACCAAAAGCACAGAAGTAAAACTCGTATTGTACGAGAATGTTCTTTTAATTTTATATTTTATACCTACGCTTATCAGCGACGGCTTCTATTTAATTGCTTAATATAGCAACAACAAGGTATTAATAGAAATAAGTATACATATATCAGTCGTTATTGTAAATCTTCTAGCTGTTGAACTGATTGCAGACAATGAGCAGGCCAGCAGTGAAAGGATCTAAATAAGGTGTAAATAATATATGTGTATTTTTATTTACACACACAAAAGATTATAGATTTTTTATATTATAGATAGATTAGCAATGCTCGGGCACACATTGTTTGAAGCTTAACTTCTGTACCTTCGATGTTTGTGGCCTTACTGTATAATTGGTTGCGTCTTGCAAACGTAGCTGACTATTAGACGGACAGCAAAGCAAGGAGATGCATCCAATAAACAATAGGAAATTGCTTTTGCGTCAGCATCTGATCAATTTAATTAATGGCTTGCTTAAGCTTATCTTTGTTCGGAGATAAATTGTTCTGGAGGAAACTAATTTATATTTGCTGTGGATCAAGTGACTAATCGGATGTTGGCTGCACTAATACTTTTAATATGACTACTATATTATTAAAACATTATATGATTGAAATTGCATTTCTACTTCCACTGCTAGATAGGAAATAATATGTAGGAAAATTTAATAATTGAGAAAATTAAATAGCGTTGTTAAATCTCCTACTAAGGGTTGACTATGGATTAAAAAAACTGGAACTGCTAAGTATTTTAAAACAACATTAAAACTGGCATACAATGTACGAGTATGTTAACGGAGTTGCATTTCACTACGAGTTTCGTAGCGCGGTCCAACTTTGAATGCTTAGTTCTTGTTCCGGGATCGTTTACTTGCTTCATTGTTATTTGCGAAATAAAAGGTATATTTTATAAAGGCCTTTATAAAGGCGGATCCCCTGTAAATTCAATGCTCCGTTGTTTTGTTTAACGAAGAACATCGGAGTCCTCGAGAAAACTAGGTACATGTTATTCTCAACAATAGCTCTTAATTGTTGCGATGTGATTATTGTAATTACTGAACGAGTCAGTTCAGAAACTGAACTTCAGTTTGAACAATGGTGCTGATCGGACGCAATTTCACACGTTCACGTAGTCAAAATGGCGGCATCATCAGACATAAACATGTTCTTAGACCAACACGAGATGCAAGTGATGCAACACCTAGACCTGGAATGAGTTCCATGTCTACGCCTTCTAACTTTTTGATGGACTTTGCTAAGAAGCACAGCGGTTCGCACAGTGATTTGGAGAACATCTCAAGAGTGCAGACGATCTCAAGCCCTTCCTTCCTTCCTTTCAGCCCTTGTTAGTCCACTGCTGGACATGGGCCTCCCCTAATCGACGCCACTCCGCCCGGTTCTGGGCCCTCTGAATCCAACGGTTTCCCGCTGTCTTCTTCAGATCATCAGTCCACCTGGTCGGAGGGCGGCCTGTGCTCCTTTTGCCTAAACAAGGTCGCCATTCAAGGACCTTTTTTCCCCATCGCTTGTCAGTCCTGCGAACGATGTGGCCAGCCCATTGCCACTTTAATTTGCAAACTTTGAGAGCTATGTCGGTCACCATCGTTCTTCTACGGATTTCATCATTTCTGATTCTGTCTCGTAGAGAAATACCAAGCATAGTTCTCTCCATTGCCCTCTGGGCGACTCTGAGCTTGTAGATTAGGCTCACAGTAAAGGACCACGTCTCAGCACCGTAGGTCATCACTGGCAACACACATTGCTCGAAAACTTTCAACTTCAGGCAATGAGGTATGTATATCGGACGTCAAGACTTGTCGTAGATTCCCGAACGCTGCCCAGCCGAGTTGGATTCTTCCAGTACCTCTCTCTCGAAGTTGGACTTACCCATTCGGATCGTTTGTAAACGTATTCGTCTCCAACTTCGAGAGAAGTGCCGTCAACAACCACCGGTACGGGTGTGACATGGACATTAGACATGATTTTTGTCCAAGTTGCACGACTAGTTGCACAACTGTTTGGCCAAGTTGCACGACTAGTTGCACAACTGGTTGGCCGACAAGTTACACGACTAGTTGCACAACTGGTTGGCCGATAAGTTGCACGACTGTTTGGCCAAGTTGCACGACTAGTTGCACAACTGGTTGGCCGACAAGTTGCACGACTGGTTGAACAACTGTTTGGCCAAGTTGCACGACGGGTTGGCCGACGAGTCGCACGACTGGTTGGCCGACAAGTTGCACGACTTGTTGCACAACTGGTTGGCCGATAAGTTGCACGACTGGTTGCACAACTGTTTGGCCGACAAGTTGCCCGACTGGTTGCACAACTGTTTGGCCAAGTTGCACGACGGGTTGGCCGACGAGTCGCACAACTAGTTGGCCAACAAGTTGCACGACAAGTTGCACAACTGTTTGGCCGACGAGTTGCACAACTGTTCGGCCGACAAGTTGCACGACTAGTCGCACAACTGTTCGGCCGACAAGTTGCACGACTAGTCGCACAACTGTTTGGCCAAGTTGCACGACGAGTTGGCCGACAAGTTATGAGTGATTTTCGATTTTGATGTTATGATTAATTTTTGATGTTATTTTGGTTTGGTATTTTGAGGTATTTTATATCCTCCCTTATTAAGGTAGTTTTATCAAGGTCACGCCGCCGAAACGCCGCCGCCGCCGAACTCCAAAAGTCGGCGCGCCGCCGCCGACTGATTAGCCACCGGCGCTCATATCTAATTAGTATCTACTTATTTGTGCCATATTTATTTAAAATATTTGAAAAAGATTTTAACTAAACGACTTAGTATTAAATGGGTACATGAATTTTTACGTTAGAAAAACTGCGTTGCGGGACTTGGTTTTTTTACAAGTTATGTTTTTGATCTTAATCGATATTTCTTTATTGGTTTTTATCAACAAATATTAACTTCATTGTAGGCATAATATTTTCCGGGCGTCCCTTGACGTCGTAACTTTTTTCCATTACAATTTTTAACTCAACAAAGAAATTCACAAAGAAAGAAAAACATACAGTTTATTCCTTTCATAAAGAAACTTTGCATAAATGAATCGAGGAAATGTATTTGAAATGGAATAAATTTCTGCGATACGGAATACAAACTATTTTATAAAAAGGTCCATTAGCTCTTTATGTACAAAGAAACGAGTCGAATATCGGAAATGAAGTCGTCCTCGAAAAGAGAGCATTTATAGGAATTGCAATATCCCGAGATATGAGTGGCTGATGTCAGATTTACGGATATTTCGCAGACTTAAAGGATATTCACGATCATGCCATCGCATCAAATAAACGGCCTTTTGATCGTGAGCCTGAAATGCTTTGCTTAATGCCGAAAGCAAGCAAGCAACTCTGGATTTTCAATTGCAACAAAATCCAAGTTATACGCCATCTTTTCATGTTTTCAAACCTTAGGGTTTGAACAGAACTGTACGTATGGTAATTATTTTGTGGTTGAAGCAATAAAAATAGAGTATAGGATGCTTGTATGAAGTACATCCATTTAACTTAAGTCTTTTGGAACCACGACAAACACCGCGATCGTGAATGTAAACTTTTATACTAGCATCCATTTTGGAAGTGACATTCAATAAACTTCGTGCGATGCTGTCGTTGTAATAAATTTAATAAAAATATCGTCCGCAGGCGTCCTGCGTTCTTTGAAACGTGTATTAACTTTGAGCGGGAGATCTAGTACATTATTATGTCCTAGGGAGTTTTCCCTGCCGTATATTGGATAGGAAAACGGACGAGCTATTTAAAATGCTTCCTTCACGAAGTGATGTTTTATATTAAAATATTGATTTATATACACAATGCCACTCAAGTGGTGGTTCAACTAAGTTAAAGTACGACTCTTACATGCAGTGTGAGCGCTAAACGCTACCATTTATTTATAAGTTCGGGTTTGTTCGTTTGTGAACGTTCACAAACGAACAAACCCGAACTTATATACGTATATGCACGAGTTGAATTCGTACGAAATCGCGTCCAAACTGAGCGGGGCCTACTTGCTTTCGATTCAGCAATATAGACATTACATTTGGCACTGTTAAGTTATAGTCATAAACTCAAGGTAATATTCATTACGTGTAATATACGATTATTCCCTAACTCCCATTATTACAGTGTTGCATTTACAGCGAATTTCGTATTGCTTGTAAATCTTGCAAACGAGGCAATATGTTTATCCTGAAACACCATTAAGCTTGTATGTGGGGAAAAGAAAAAATATGTGATGTGTAACTATTGGGCTTTAGTACTGCATGACTGCACGTGGGTTATGATGTTATGATGATTACTAATTATGTCTACTATTCATAAAACATACCTACAAATTGATTTCTCAATGCAAACTTTTATTAATGTACCGTTGCAAATATGTAAATATGTTTTTATGTTAAAATGAAATGTCATAACAAAATGCGACATCTAAAATTAGCGCCTTTTTTCTTGGTGGAAACTGCTGTTTCGTCACTTTTTAGTGATACCTAACCTTTGCCAACATTTATTTTCCCAAGGGCAATTTGCATGTTAAGGTATCCCTTAAATCTAGGTTCTGTTTTTATTTTCTAAAAATAAGTAGTTAAAAAGTTGAGCCTACTTTTACTTTTCTTCTAGTATAGTATCACACCGTCTGGTCATATAAAGTCTTTAGTTTCAACTTTCTTGGCGTAATTTTTTACGTGATACTCGTATATTGGTGCCGACCAAACGTAGCAGTAATTGATAGAGGGAAACCATCAAAGGTGCAAAGTGGAGGCAGGCCGCACTTACCCTGCCTTCCATTAGGAAGTAATGGCCACGAAGTAATTATACTGATATTGGACAATTAGCTTGAAAGCTATTAGGATCAAGATATAATAATTATCAATTCTCAGAGGACCCATAATGGGTAATTTTAAGCTCCAATATTCAGAGATTAGATGCCTATTTAATATTTCAAAAACGTTCAATATTCTTGATTGGATTTCGGAAAGTAGGGTGAATAAAAAAACACATTAAATTACCTTAAATGTGGAATATCCTAAATGTTAAATGTCATTCAAGTAATAAGAGGCTATGGAGCAATGCTCTATCCGAGGTGTTTCCAAGGTACTTATGCCAACATGTTCTTCCAGAAAGCGTAAAAAGAGCACTCCTTCTAAGCCGACAATGCACTGGCGAACCTGCTGATATTTGCCTGGTATAAAGGCAATTGTGACCACTCACCATCCCTTAGATGGCCCGTCTGTCTGTTCGTCTGGGTTGCCTTTAAAAAAAACGAAACTCTATATCTATACAAATAAATAAAATTGGAGTGTTTGCTTGTAATATAATTTCAATTTATTTATTTAAAATCAGACAAAAGTCCAAAAATGTGTTAGTAAGCATCTTGTAAAGGGAACTAAAAAGAGGTATCAAATCTCCTCTACTGATATATTTTGTGATAGATTCGTAGTTCTGTTTGTACATTCAATTACATTTCATTTCTCGTACAAACACCGACATCGCGACACCCTACTCAAACACCTCATTATGTACTCCGGCCAAATTCGAGTTTGCTCAAACATTCCTTAACAAAGTGCTATAAACTAGGCATATGGTAGGTGTTCCTTCCTTCCTTCCTTTCAGCCCTTAGTAGTCCACTGCTGGACATGGGTCTCTATTTATATTTTTCACAGAGTATTACAAAGTAGCGTGATTATGCAAAATATTTGTAGGAACCTATCAAGAATTTCTTTGTACGTTCATACGCAGAGCATTTGTTACCAAAGGACGTTTATCCATTAGAAATGGCACTTTATTATTTTTAATTTCTAGTTTAGACAGGCCTTGATGAAAGTTGTGAAACACTAATTTTTTTATTAAATTTTTGTTATTAGGCATTTCTGGCAGTAAAATAAAATACATAATTATACATTTCTGAATCATGTAAATACTGTGGCGGAAGCGGAAGCACCCTACATATTCACAGCTCATTGTATCGGCAATATCGTAATTTTTACCATTTCTCCTGCTTCCAATATGAAATTGATTATAAACATGAGTAAGCGAGTTTACTGTAGCTATTACACGTTTGATGTAACGTTTTATTTAGTGAAGCGATATTACCTACAGACTTCGCAATATTACGTAGGTATATCTACATAAAATATTTATTATCGGAGATGAGAACGCTGTTTTAATATGGCGAAAAAATTTTATGTACTGAAGCGTGCTGAGAGCTTGTTAAACTTTTTTTCTTGATCTACGGATGTCTGGGGACGATTAAAGTGCATAATATCTTAGTAGGTACAGTGTGTAGTTCAGTCTGAATAGTTTAATTTTGTACTCAAAAATTATACAAAAGTTTTAAATGTGATTTCTTAAAATAAAGACCTCTCATTGAAATATATTTTATCCGTTTTACGTTCAGTTATAACTAGCAAATAATTGAGCAGGCCGACTGATGTAAAGTGTACTGATGTAGCCGATGAAAACCGTAGTGTGAAAGAAATTGCGATTACAATCAAATAGAATTAAAATCATAATTTAAAATGTTACCTGCATCTATTCGTAAGCCTTACGTAAACAAGTTTTAATGTAGATACAGTTGAATAACAATTAGGTGTTTTTGTGTTAGTATTATTTCCATTTTAAGTTTATAAATAATTCTATAAAACGAAGTGCACTTCAGTACCTGGGTACTTAAGTCACTAACTAAGCGAAGCATTTGATGAGATTGGTCTGAGCTTATTTGCATGGAGCCTTGAGATTTCTTGTGCTTCAAACCGCATTATTAAGTTCTTCGAATATTTGTTGAATCGACTGAATTTCCAACCAGTTCATTTCCTTATATCTTGCCAATAGTGTTAATTTGAAACAAAAAAGTTAAAGAATAAATAAGGAGATATCACGTTAAACATAATATTTTTATGTATTATTGTAGTAAGAGAAAATATTTTAGTAATTACATAATAATAGATAATCGTGTTATTCAATAATTTATTGGCAAAAATACAGTCTTACTACCTAAACTTTTTGCCTTTCAATTTTTAGGTTAACTAGTTGATTAGTAGCTTAACTACCTATATATTTGCCTATATAAATTATTAAAAATAAAAAAATAATTACTAAAACATATTTTGTTTCACTTTTCGCCTGAATTATCTCAATTATACGTGCATAGGTACTGTA
The DNA here is from genome assembly GCA_905147235.1 of Erynnis tages. Lineage (NCBI taxonomy): Eukaryota > Metazoa > Arthropoda > Insecta > Lepidoptera > Hesperiidae > Erynnis > Erynnis tages. The sequence goes on from LR990082.1 coordinate 5,857,854, forward strand.
AAATACACATCGTTTAAAAGGATCTTTGCATAAAGGTAACTAGAACTAGTCCAATCACGGCTAGGCTGCATTGAGCAGTTTCAGAGTTCCATTAGCTATCTACCGTCTCTAGCATTTGATCAATTTGATTGCAAATTGTCCAATTAGGTACATACCGTCTAGTTCTAGAATGAACGCCCCTCCACAAAGTGGTTTCAACGTGTAGGATATATTTATTGTACTTCAAAGAAATTAATCCACTGCGGTGATATTTGTATGGACTTGAATGATACGGATCACACTTCAATCTATGCGCTCACATTGATAATGCATTTTTAATATGTCAAATGTATCAATATAATTAACAAGTAAAGGAATGATCAATCAAGACGCTCATCATACGCCCAAGCATATGCTTTTCATGTAAGTGTAAACACCCTGGAAGAACGATAAGATTAAGACTAGATACGTAATCTTTACATAAGTTCAAGTTGATAATATCGTATTAAAAAATCGTGAATTTGGTGGTAGAAAGTTTATCCCTGATTTAATTATGTAACCAAATAATTATATTCTCATAAACTCTGTATCTAAAGAAAAGACACTTAAAGCAAAAACAATACCTCAGAGACTGTAACAAGTTTCTTTTAATTTACGAAGCGGAAGCAGCGCCATCTGGAATGTGACGTAGGACTGGACCCTCGTCCCCTGTGACATGTTCCCGAAGACAGTTCAGCTAAGACAACTGCCCTTGTAAGATGTTATCCCTTTTTGGTGTAACTACGAGTATCTATCGTATAAAATGAAATTATTTCCTTGCCGTGATGTTTTGAAAAATAAGGTGCTTTATCTTTATGAAAATATCCAAAAATTTGGGCAGGAAAGTGAGACAGGTGTTGCGACCAGACTTTCATTAAATCGAACGTCGAATCGCACATAGCTTTATCCTAGTTTGTGGCCATTGAATCGACACTCCGTTGCTTGTTAATTAAAGTCTAACTTACTCCACTAAGCTGAGCTTAGGACTTCGATAGTGTTCAGTTTGCAGCTTATGTTGAACCGCCCCATTCAGTAGCTTATTACGTTGCAATATATTGCTTGTTTTATTAATTTGCTATTTTTTGACTAGAGTTGTGATATTGAAGCTGGTCGAATTTTTTTGTCATTTCTTTAGATCATTTGCTCAAACGCGTGTTCTTATGCCACGTTTATAGGTTAAAAATGGATACAACTCTCAGGAAGCAGGCTTACATTACTTCAAGCAAGCTTCGAACGCGAGGTCGCTCGCAGACTTCGAATCAGCAGATCTTCGGTGCAACGAGTTTACAGGCGTTAATTAGCATAAAACGCACTTTCTGTAGATATAAATAAGTAAGTTTCATACTTCCTGAGAAAATCTGATAAGTATTAGGTACAGATGGCGGGTGACTCGGTTTATTTGTTGTCAAGTGAGGTAGCAAATTCTGACATTTAGTTCTAAAGATGTTTTTTTATTCCAGGGAAAAAATGAAACACATTAATAATAATTGAAATTATTATTTATTTCTTCTAGAAATAGTATTTACTTAATGGTAAAGTTACCTTATAATTAGGATTCGCATGGAGTAAGGGAATATTCATTAACTTCAATATTAAACTTAACAACGACCTTAAATAAATAAAATAACTAACGCTTAAAACAACAAGGTAAACTTAAAATTCAATCTTATCTGACTTAATAGAACTTAAACTTGAATACGTTTTATGCTTTTTTTACTAACAGAATGCTTCATAATCTAAGTATAGAATCGTATCTTCTACTTTGTAAATCGCTTTCTCGCACGTTGCAGCTTATCACTAACCGCCGAAGCAACTGCCGTGCGACGTAATTCATCGCTTACAATTTGTCTATACTCTTCTTCAGTATTCATTAGTAAGCTATCATAGTTTTCTGCATCATACGAAGATCTTCGGTCACATTCCTCCTCTGTTTTAACTTTAAGGCGTATCTCTTTTACCCTCGTTTCCAAAATATGTTCGCGTTGCGTTTCGCGTTCAAAAGTTTGTATCATTAGCTGCTTATCTTTAACTCCGGGAAGCACTAAATTTTCCGATAGAGAGAGAAGATACAATGTGCCCTTCATATCTCCAATTGCTACCAGTTTTCCATCGCTGTGAGGATTTATTTTTAATAGCGGATATTTTGAAATAGTCAATTTTGCAACAGGATCGCGAAACCTACGGAGAAGATCCCAGTATCGTAATTTTCCGTCTCCGCCTACTGACATATAACTTGAAACTCGGTGAGGTGCCCATACAACATCCATAATTTGATATCGGTACCCAATGCCAGTTATAATGGGCGAAGAGTGAACGTCGTCACTCCAAATGTTAACTCTCCAATCACCACATGTAATAAAAATTTTTGACGAACACGGACTACGATGCACCGACTTTACGGGCCCATAATGAGCTTCATATGTGGCGCTCATCATCTCCTGATATGATTTACCTTTACGGTTAACGTTAATTACAAACCCGGTGTCAGTACCACATAGGAATTTCGTCGGGAACGACCTGTCGTACTGTAGTGCGCTCACGCCCTCTGCGTTTGCCAAACTCATTTGTTCACCCGGTGGAATGCGGATAGACATAATGAGCGAATCGATTGGCTGTGAAATATCGCGGATGTCCCACCACATACATCGACCATCTGTTGAACCACTAAAGAATTCGTTATTGAGCCTCGCTTGTATGTATAACAGAGAGGTTACAGGTTCCCTGTGAGATAAGTGCACTTTACTTAATTGTAAAGGTTCTTTGCCAGCGCGGATATCAAAAATACAGATTCTGCCATCACGCAGTCCTCCTATTATAATTGACGGCTGTACAGGTGAACATGCTACTTGCCAACAAGCACTAGGAGGGCAGAATTCAGTAAAAGGCTCATTGGATATCTCTATATTCCACAGGAAACATTCAAGATTTTCTTCATTGGAACCACAAATGGGATAATACTTATTACAATATGTCACGACTAATTTAGATTCTTGTTCGTGCGTCCATCCAATACAACTAATAGGACGGTTCATCGAATGTTTAAAAACGTTATAAATTTTAATAGTAGATTTTTCTACCGGCTGTTGTGGTGGCATGTTCTTAAAAAAGACATCATACATTTCAATTGCATTATTTTGATCCACATAGTGTGTGAATTCAGGATACAAACTTAGAATGGTGTGAACATAGCTATCGTCGCGTTCAGCTCTGCGCTTATATCTGGTAGTGGCTTCTTCATCAGTATAGTTGATGTCAGTGGGCCAGCCACCTTCCCCATGGTGCACTCCCTGGTCATGAAGAAAAATCCTTTTGGTATTTACCTCATGTTCGGAAACACAGACTGATGTTTGGGCCTCGCGATTAACTGGGTTACGGAGGCAATAATTATTCTGCTGTGTGATACTTGGTTGAATGGTATCTAGCAAAATTGGTCGGCTTTCACAAAACATGGGTTGTCTACCAAAATCTTTACGTAGTTTTTTGTAAGAATAAATCAAACCGATATCACTTTTTGCCATTATTATTTTAACAATATTTAAATGGAAGAAATAATTTTATGCTAGAAAAAATAGATCTACAAGCGAAAATATAAAATTGTTAATATTGTCAGTGTCATAAAATAGCTCTGTCTTTGTAAAATAAATAACGCGGACCACAGATATTAGAATCTAATCTATTCAAACAAAATATTATTGTACATTTATTCATATTCATGTTAACCACATAACTTGAAAATATACAGTTCAGTAGTAATAAAACAAGTTATTACCTACTTAATTTAAGCACTAACTAGAAGCACTACAAAGTTATATAAAATAATATAACTTAACGATTAGTACCGTGAACTACAAAGTTTTTCACATTAAGGCTTGCTCATACGCTCCGGGTGTGTAATGAAAATATTTCATTATCTATCTTCCGCTTAGTTCGCATTGTTTCCTGACAAGATAATTTCCTTTGTTATTATTTCTTTCATTTTGCACTACTAAACGTGTTCCTTCAACGGATTAAACCTGGTTCACACTAGAAAGTTGTTGAGACGTGTTTGGCTGCAACCTTTTTATGGCCCATTGTTTGGCACGGGTTTCTCCCCGCAACACGGGGAGGTCTGTAGCATACTCTACCACGCTGCTCCAATGCGGATTGGGGGGCTAGTGGCCAACCCGCGGCGGATGTTTTTCAAACCGCCCACATAGGGCCTCCTACAATGTTTAACGACTCTTAACGACACAACCGGGACCGACGGCTTAACGTACCCTCCGAAGCATGGAAGCGCGCATTTCATTTGCCACTAGCGGTCACCCATCCAGGTAATGACCGCGCCCTACTTTATCGATCGCTTGCGATCTACTCAAGTAGCGGGGCTATACGCTCAAGAAGCCATCTTGTGTTACTTTGAAGTTATGATTCATCGTCATATTATAGTTATGGTTTTTGAATATTTGCTCGATATGATGTTCCCAAATATGTGGGTGACCACTCAATATACACCAATACAATAATTGTATTTAAATTTAATAAAGTATCATTTATAATTCATAAAAAAAGAAGAGAAAAGCCATAAGCTACTTTTTAAAACAACAGGCGACGTCCGTTCCGCTGAAGATAATATCCGTACATGGCGTGAATAGGTTGACAAGTCGAAAGTGCAAACTTTTCAGGGCAGCCTTTTAAAGTTTACTTTTTTATTGGTAAATCCATCTATGTATCTATGTAATAATTTGAAAAGTCGATTCTTATAAAATATAATGCAATAAAAAAAACAAAAATAAAAGAAAATGGATTTACCAATAAAAAAGTAAACTTTAAAAGGCTGCCCCGAAAAGTTTGCATTTTCGACTTGTCAACCTATTCACGCCATGTACGGATATTATCTCCAATGTAGTGGAAAATATGATTAAAATCCGCAAAATCCCGAACTTTAGAAAATTGGGGAATGACGATATAGTTTATTCACTTCTACCTTCTATCTTAGAATTATCATATTGACAAAAGGGTTGCAATCACTTCCCTTGATACTTTCTACCTGATATTTACGCAGTCTTCACGGTTACGTCCGATAAATTGAAACCTTTACGCGACAGAAACAAATTGCAAGTCCATTCGCAAGACGGTAGGGTCGTAAAAAAATCATAAAGTTAACATTTTGCTTCTTTCATTCAGGTCACGTAGAGAAGCGAGATCACGTTCGTCTTTGTTTTTTATAAGCACCTAATCTGTGATTTTTGTACGCCCACCAACCCAACACATGGGCTTGATAAATAGCGGGATCTTGGCCACTTGAGAGATGTATATTTATGAAAAATTGATCTTGAGATCCGCAATGCTCGACCCTTGTTACGATGGCTCTGGAATTAATCTTGAAACATTGCTGTCGAAGCTAATCGAAACTTTCATTTACAACTATTGTTCTTATATTTTTTCATTAAAGTATCTATCATATTAAGTATCTGTATCTGTATTAACAGCTATTGAGATGTGCTTGTCGTGAAGAAATTGAATATAATTAAAGGCTTTTCAGAAATTGATACGAAGGGAACTGGAATGTAAAGTTTAAGCTTTCGTGAGTGTTGTATTGACTTTTTGCATTGTAGAATGTACTTTCACAACCCTATCCTTCGTCGATAGAGCTGTAGACCTCTATTATAATGTGTTGTTTGGTCAAGACATCGCAGGGTGTCACATCCGAAGTCGATACGGATATTACTGTTTGCTCTGGGCTCGAAAGACGAACGCAAATAGGTTTGTTTGCACAAGAGGTGCGAGTTTGCAAGATCTCGATAGCATAGTGTGGCTTAGATACTCACCTGAGATGAAGAGCTTCTGGGATTGTTTGTGCATTATAATTGTAGCTTGTATCACGTTACTGCTAGTTCCTGAGGATTAAGTTACCGCCATCCTCAATACTGTCGTAATCCGAAGATTTTTTCAGCACCTAATTTCTTTTGATTCCTTTGAAGAGCAATTTAGTTATTTATCATCATCCGTTTGGAGAGCAATATTTAAAGGACCAGAAGAAATAGGATCACCACGCGCCAGATGGAGCAATGTATCTATTTACACTATTGGATTCCGCAAGTAAAGGGTTAAAATTACTCTGAAGATGATTTCAGAGGATTAATACTGTTTGAGATTGAAAGCAAGGAAATAAGTAGGTAAAGTAAGTAGGTGAATGTTCATGTAGATGAATAACTTACGATCTAAAGCAGTCTTAAGGCCATTATATCTACTTCCATTGTTGTCTGCTTAAATGAAAGACGGAAAAAGCGTAATCTACTACGTACAATACAAATCTATCTAAAAGCACAATATTTTAACCGTTAGATCTATGGCCACAAATACTAGAAATATCATTCACACTACCCTTTGTTGTGTGGAAATATTCCAGACAAATTGTCTGTGAATTGTTTATACCGTCACATCACTGACAGACGCCGAAGGGCGGTGAAAAATAACTGAATTCTGTACCACGCCACCTTTCACAATCGTTCCCCTTTGCATTTGTTTTACGTGGAAACTAACTAGGTACCTGCTTTCCGGATCCATTTTTTATTTTTAGGATGTGGTTGTCAACGAGAATCCTTAGTCATTGTGCCGTATTCGCAATGGAGTTTTAAACTCTTGCAGTATTTGAGTCTGGTGACGTACTTTTATTATTTTATTCCACCGTTAACTTCAACGTCAACAACTATTAGTTGAACTGAAGTTCAACTGTTGAACTGAAGTTGTAATTAAGAACTTTAATCAAGGGGTGATTACTTTAAATGTTACGTAATTGATATGAAGTCATTTAAATCAACATTTTTTTTAAATATTAATTTATTGTACTTTTTAAGCAAGATCAAAAATAAGTCGATTAAAATAAACACATAAGTAGGATTCATCATTTATTTTTCAACATCGCTGTGATAAGTGGAACATTATGTGTAAAATTTTTAAGAACATAACAAGAATGTAATATTTACAACTACATTATTTAAAGGAGGCCCGGATATATAACACGGATAAGGTATAACACGGAAAAAACATCACCTAGGTTTGAAATATTGCAACATTGTAATATTATTCAATTTTGAACGGGTCAACAGTAGCGCAATTAATATAAATAATACTAACTTACTTTTATTAGTCGTCTACTACACCGTTCCATCCAATATACCCTATACTCGTAATTAATCACAAAACATATTTGATTTGAGCCATAAGATGAGAAAGGAAAGTCCCCATTAGAATAAATCAATAGTCGACGTGAAGTCATTTTACATACAATGATGTGTATTCAATGATCTAATGATGTATTTGACTACTCCTGATATTCTGATGATACATTATGAATATTGCATGAAACGGGAGAGTAAGACGAGCGTGTTTTACAATCGACCTTTTCGTAATTGGTCCCGTTGATATACAAAATATAGTTCAACCATCTGTGTAAGTTAATATTAGAGTTAAGTTATTTACACAAAAAATCTATCTAATAGCCGTAACAGCAATTACTACGTTTCTTTTATTTTTGCCTCTATTTAATTTTATACTTCTATAAATAAAACGATGTTTCTCATGAAACAATACACTATTGTCGAGCTTGCGCAAATCTCTGTCTTTGGTTTTGAATTTCTCTTTTAGTTTTATCCAGCGATCGTTTTTCCAATCATACTTTTTCCCCATTGCTAGAAGAATATCTTCGAATTTTGGCCATTTTTCCTGGGTTCTCGTTAGTTTTTCGATGATGTTATTCGGTTTTGTTTCGTTAGCTGATACTGAATTGTCGACAATTATTCTACTGTTAACGGGAATTTCATTTGTTGATTTAGTTTCTTGATAAAATAAATGTTTTTCTTTTTTGGGTAGTTCGTTTGCGCTGTCTTCTTTCGTACTGATTTTAGGGACGTGCGCGTTAGCTTGATAAATATATTCAGGGAATCGTTGAAGATCATCTTCCTCGTATTCGTCATAGTAAGCTTCCAAGTCATGTTCTACTCTCTCTGAAAACAAATAATATTTGTTATCACTTTGATTCTATATTAAATTTTGGAAATATCAAGTACACATTTAACGATTTTACTGTTCACTTGTACTTTTAGTTTTAGCCTTCCGAGGAGCAGAAACCCTTGTTTTTAACCTACGACATTCTATAGTCCATTGAGTTTATCATTAACTATTTTTATGTTCCATTTTGGAAATTAGAAATTACTTTTAAAAGAATTACTCTTACCTGCTATCTTTTTGTATAACTTCATATCTCGTTGCAAGATTTCTTTATCCGTTTTCTTCCAACGACCGTCGCCTTCATCTGCGAATAAAGAATGCTATGATGAGGAACGGATCAAAATATTTAAAAAAAAAACTTTGAATATCTGACAACTTCTACATATTATGCATATTAATTATTATGACTCCTCTCACGGACATCATCCCGGCCGCCCCGAAGCCGAATAATTAGCTTTCTTTTTTTTAGAACTCTAGATTAGACTTGTTGACCATAAGACCTTATAACCCACATCTCATCAGTTATTCGGACGATATGGTTCTCTGATCTTACCTATGCAAAATGTAAGCAGGAACAAATAATACGCAACGTGCATAGATGCTTTAGCCATGACTGCGCACGCCAACCTGCAACAAAATAAAATCAACGTTCACTAACTATATTATGTGAGGTGTAAAGTAAAGCTTTCCCAAGGTATATTGAGTGGTCGGCAGTTTTTGAGGAATTACATTAATTTACAGATTTTTGGTCATGATTTCATTTATTGGAAAACAAGACGCCATCCTTGCGTTAATGATGGAACATGTTTTTCTAGAAAACATCACTTCACTTTTGATAAAGTCACACGAGTCACACACTTAACAAAGATAGTATGTTTATAGTATAATCAAAGTATTAAAGTATAATTGTGGAAGAACATAATGTATATAGGCAGATTTATGCTGATCAATCAAGCATCAAATATTGCTTCTTTAGCACCCTAATGACATCACATCGGTTACACAACACGAGGAACCATTATTCTCAAAAACACCATGGGCTAAACTAGAAAGATTTGGGTAGGCATGTCTAATAAATAACAGAAAGAGTGATTTTAAACGTAGACGTTTTTGCTTGAGATAAGTATAAAATTCCTAACCATTTATGTTTCCTAGAATCCTAAATATCACTACCGCAATTTTATCGTCAAAAGTGACTGCCAAAACTGGACTGGAGCTCAAATTAATTATTCACACTAAGTCGAAAAACCTCTAAATTCATTTTTGCGACCTCGCGAATTCAATTAATAAAACCTTAGAATGAAGACGGTTCAGATTTGTGGATGGCTGCCTTTTTAATCTCGTTTCTTTTTGGGTACTTTTAACACACTAAAAATTGCATATTCATTTCGTATTTCAAAATGATGGAAACACTACTTCGCTGAATTTAATCTTCTTTTTAGAATATCTTTTTTTTTTTTCATTTGTATGTGGTATATAGAAGATATAATTTACTTTAACAATAATATAGGTTATGATTTTCAGGGTGTTATTAAGATTGAGCGGGATCGAAATGAGTAGCGTATGCAGGGTCGGGTCACCTCTCATAATAAGGTCATAAACTATAACTATATAGATATTCCACGGTAAAAAATTACGATTAGGGGAATTTTGAAATTTTATCTGAATTAAATTGATAAAAGCAACCGAAATTTAAACTCCACTTAAAACAGCTATTCCAAAAATAGATCTATGATAAAGCATCAGTATAAATACCTACGAGTACATAATAGATGCTGTTCAATTCTGTAGAGAATGCAACTAAATGCTGCCAAAATATACTCCAGAGGCCATCATTGGAAATTATTTATGAATAGAGCGGTAAATAAATGAAATAGCGTTTAAACTTGTTTGATTGCAAATTAAGGCTTTGTTATGGGAGTATTATCATATTCGTATGGTACATTTGCTCACATTTATTTTAGAGAAATTATTGTGCTTGATGTCATAATATTTTTACTCATTTTCATACTGATATCTACGTATGTACATGATTAATGAAAGGCAATTTTTCAATTTGCTTTTATTTGATAGTGCCTTTCATTAAACTCATTTTATGTTTTTGCCCCTACTCTCAATGTATTTTGTTCCAATACAAACCTCACCGTAAATTTAATAGGGCACTTGTTTCCATAGACTAGAGTAGCCTTTAAACAATTGTTAGCATGCGTGCTAGTTAGGTACCTTGTTTTTAGTATAAATATTATCTATTATGTATAAATAATATCCCGCCCTAATTTTCCTTCAGGGAACCCTTAAACTACGTTATTTATGTTTTTTACTACTTACTTATGAGTGTACCTAACTATTAAGTTCAGCGAGAAAGTAGTAAACATTTTACTGCATATTAGGTTTTATTTATGACGAACACAAAATTAGGATCGGTATCTATTGAGTAGCCACTAACCCTAGAAAATACAAAAACAAGCTATAGAGTGCGTGTAAAGTGAACTTTAAGCACCTACGTGTAATAACCATCCAAATAAATTGCAATTTTTGCTAGAGCATCTCTCAACCCAATGTAAACATTAAGTTTAACATGTTATAATACACCAAACTTACTCAATATACTCGTATTGATACTCGTAGGCCAAGTCCTTACGTTATGTTTTCTACTGTGTTTTTCGATAAATTTTTATATGTTACTCGTAGATCTTCCAAAAATGTTCTTATTAGCAATAATAATTATACAACACTAAAGCCTTATTATAAAAGCTTGCCAATAATATAAGAACGATATCATATATTGAACTCCAGAGTTTTAACTAATAAAGCGACAAGTTATTATCACTGAACAATTCTGTATTCAATCCTCTACCACTTCGTATACCTATATTTGGAACGGCCTTGTTATAAATTCCGTACCTATGTGAATAATGAAAAGTGTTCGGACCAGACCTCAATTCATAATTATAATTACCTATTAATTACTGGAAGATATTTGTTCACCTCCAAATATGTGGATGATCACATGAATATGAATGAATAACCTTTTTTCTTGCATTCAGGTCATTCTTGTCTAGTGTTTATCCACGGTATGAAATGTTATACTGCTATACGTGTGAAGCGTTATTTATTTATAGTTGTGTGCCAAAATAAAATGTTTCTTTCAATTTCGCCATGTTCTTGGTTCTACATGCACATTCACAGGTTTTCCCCACAATAAATGGAAGCCTTCACTACGCTGCTCCATTAATTAATCACATCGCATGAGAAAATCTATTATCATTTGAAATATTTATATTACACCAGATAGGTCCATCGTTTGTCGGTCGATCCCCATCGGTTGTCGGTCCTTCGAACGATGTGGCCAGCCCATTGCCACTTAAATTTGCAAACTTTGAGAGCTATGTCGAAATATTCATAATGTACAACATTCCTGATTTCACAATCATGTTGAAATCAGGGTTCAACTATTAATAAAGCAATAGCAATGCAACTGGATAAACATAGCTATAACACGCAGCCAATCAGAAAGCTTCCCCATGTAGGCTTGCTATGGGGATAATACTGTAATTTGCTCATTGTCGCCGGTAACTGGTAATACGGATCGATGTCTGTGAAGCGTACAGTCAGCGGTGTTGTATTATTATTTCCTATAGGTACCTGCATTTGGACCACCATAGACGGTCATAGGCGACAACATAATATCATACCATGTACCTACGCCATGTCGAGATATCACGACATTCACGAAACGTAATCGAATATTAATAAACTTACTTTTGATTATTTTAAGCCAAAATTGACGTTAGGTACTTTATCTGGGTATATTGCGTTTTAAATATTTTATGATATTATTTATTTACGTTTATTTTTGTTATTTATACACGTTACATTTCGTAACATGACGTGGCGATTATAAGGTCTAATAAAAAAATTGATAAAAAAAAACACATTGTTTCGCGTTATCCGCACAATAACCGCATCCATATTCCGTTTATATACGATAGTTTAACATGATCCCATTTTGAACAAGATATAAGCCTACAATTTTCATAGTTAAATTATTGGCATACATATTTCGCACAATCACTTATGTCATAGTTGTAATAGTGTACTTGTATAGGTGAGCACTTGTGTCACTATATGTCGCAACAAGATGTTACTTAAGTACACTAACAAGATTACGAGTAAGCCGGCGACTGACACGAAAGTTAGTAGGATTGGAGCACAAGTCGTGAACTCATAGAATACTCGTAGCTCTAATCTGTGACAAATATTAAAAGGTTAAGTAAGGTCAAACGAATTGCTTTTAAATAAGATTACTCAAATGCATGTAGGTCCACCAACCCGCATTAGGCAACCGTGGTGGACTAAAGCCTATATATCCTTCTCATTGTGCGAGCAGACTCGACCCTGCAGTGGGTCACTAATAGGTTAAAAATCAGACTCAAATCCCCGAGATAGGTCGTCTGTTGTCAATTTCTGCAGATAAAAAATGTAGCGCAATTTGTCAAATGTTGTGTGTCCTGTGCCTCTACCATCCAATAAAATCAGTTTAATAGCAAAACATCATTAATAATAGGTACTTACATACTTATCTAATAATAAACAAGAAAATACTTATATTTCTTGACCTCATTAAACTTGATACATTAACCCTTCTTTTTAGGTCGAGATTAATTAGGATAAAGCTGTCGTTGATAGGTAATTCGATTAGAAAGCCCTCTAAAGATAAAATTAAAGACAAAATGCTAACTAGACCTTTAAAACAGTTTTAAATGACGCTAAATTTTATTAGAAAATGTATAATTAAAATCACCGCGATATCTTTTTTTATCATTTATGCAACAAAAACGAGGATTAGACATTAGTCAAACCTATTGCGAGTTGGTGGACTTTACAAACTCTCAGACAGAGGAATGAAGGTTTCCTCACGATGTTGTCCTTCACCGTTAAATACCCGCACGTCATGGCGTATAATGTGATATTAATTTATAAAACGCATTACTTATTAAAGTCATTGATGCATGCCACTGATTCAAATAACTCCTTCTATCTGAGGTTGGACAGGGCATGTTGAAGCGACCACCTAACATCAGGTGGCGTTCATGCTCGTCTGCTTTTTAACTTCAAAACTCAAACTACCATACCTTCAAACTACCATAGTTGATCTTGGTTTACTTTTTGTGTTCTTTTACAAAGTTACCTGATACAATGTTCTATTTTGGATTTTCAAATAGATAAAAATAATATAACTTTAGTAATAAATTGCCTGGCCAATATTTCTGGCAACGCAATAAATGTCACGACAACATATTCGGTAATGGCATTCTTTGGGCAACATTCATCATGAATTCCAAACTTGACCTCGGAAAACTATGCAACAATGTTATGTTAGGAAAAATATTATCGTTACTTTAAATCAAAAACAATGTTAAGTTTTCATTTTATCTTATCATTTATTATGAATTGTTTATACATATCCATATAATTGGGCAACATATTTTATGTTAATACCAATGTATATCACTAAATTTGTACTCTAACTTGTACCAGAGCGCATATTTTAGATAAATTATTTGTGATATTAAATTATGATTTTATGATATAGAGTGGACAAAAGGGGTTATAACCAATAATAAAAAACTCATATTGTTTCCAATTAATTCGAAGACAAAAACTTTACCGACTAACCAAGTTTCATAAATATAAAAAAATAACTTTAAAATTTAAGTAATGATCACAAAACATATTTATTAAACGGAGGTACAGCATTTCAAATTGAAAAGTTGCTAAAATTAAAATAAAATCTCTCTATCATTTTATCAAACATACTACTTTTTACCTTTATAATACAATCATCCTTATAGGTACTTTGCCTATTAAAAGAAATACAACAAATATTTTTTTCACCATCCGTACTTATTTCTGTAGGCGCTGTAATTTATGTCAAATGTCACGAAAATTACAGGCTGCTAGCAAAATGAAACAAAATGGTATTCGTATACTTAATATCTTTCCATCGGTAACCAAATATCACTTGTAACCAAATATCACTTTCAGCTACTTTCTTTATTAGGATATGATTAGCTGGCTTTGTAGGATAGTTATTTATAGATTTTTATAGCAAACAAGCATTCCCTTTAAATTTTAAGTATCCACTGCATACGGATTTTTCAGCCATGACATGCGTTGTGGAAAAAGTAATGCACCTATGTTATTTGTGACAATTTATATATAAGTATTTAAAAACATTATAATTACCTAGGCATCCAATTAATTCTTTTTGAACCATTTTCATTATAAGAAACTTACAATTTTACCTCAGTGTTACGTTATTCGTTACACTTGCCTTTGTTAAATAACATATATTTTTGACTGAATTTTTGGAAATATTACTAAAACTTACAACCATTTTCCATAAGTCGTTAAAAAATTTAACCATTATCGTTTAAACGGTTGTACTAGGTATATTTATACCACACAATAAATAAAGATAATAGCAAAAAGTTGTAATAAATTACAAACCTGAAACTAATCAAGAAGCACGCACTGTAGCGAATTAAATCAAGCGCCGTTCCAACTGTACTAGTCTCCGAATTAGTCTGCAATCTGAGGTTTTATTAATCACAAAACTTTATTCTACGTAACGATGTTGGGGGCCTAGAGAACCGAAAAGTACATCCTCCCGGTCCCAAGTCTCGCACCATACTGACTGATCGCAGTGAACTAAGCGACTCAATATTCCTACCCCGTTATCTCTACCCTTAAGCTCTCATCGTCATCCACCATAACAGATATACATTGCTTGCTTTGTAGTATCCCGAGATTAAAAGTAGAAACAAAACACGCAATGGAAGATCTGCGAATTGTAATGTTGGTGCGATAACATCGGCTGTCAAATGGTCGGTAAAGGCTTCCTTCCGCTGGGTGGAAGCCCCTTGATACCTCCACTCCCTCCAGGGCCGTGCTTAAACTTGTATTGCATGTCTGCAGGTACGGTAGGCTTTTCATGCAGTAAAGCTCTTCTAAGCCCGTAGGCGCGTATTAGACCATTGAAGAGTTAATTAATTCGAATAACCTTCAAGCTGTCGAGTTTAAAAGGGTTTTTACAGAAGTGTTTTTACAGGTGCTGTTTTTAAATAGCCATTATGAAGGATAAATTAGTTACTAAATTATATATTCGCAATCCGTTTTGGTAAGATAAGTATGATGTTTGGTGAATTATTAATGTTCCTCGAATACTGAGATTTTATTATATCCGTATTTGGTATATTAGACGAATCATTTGATAGTGTTCCAAAGATTTCATTTGACTTCATTGAATAGTTTATGACCTAAAGATTTGCCATAAATCTAAAGCTTAATACACCGTTTACTTTTTCATCATAAATTAATGATAAAAATTCGTTCCTTTAAAATCATTTGTTAAAATCGCATGATTAATGTTTTTTTGTAAAGTTCAAAATTACTGCACAACTGCAAAAGCTTTGTCTGACTAGCTACGACATTTAATGAATGATGGAGAGTTAAATTGCTCAAATCCATGCAAATACAGCAAATAAGCATTTTGAAAAGTCCATTAATGATTTTTCAAAGTACGCCTAACTTTTGTTCGGCTATTTATGTTATGTCATAAACTAAAGTGCGTGCCCCAAAACCGGGTGGACTAACGTCGTCGGTAAGAGTTCTATAGCTAGTAGTGCACTTTCATTGTGAGATTGTGGTGACTTCCGCCACACGACAATAGATGGCGCCACACGCTCCTCAATCACGCTTTAGAAGTTTTCTACATCGCTAGCATATACAACAAAACTGTGACATAATATAATTGGAGCACGGCCGCCAGGCATGATTACCTCGCCTGGTTGGAGATCTCCCTTTGCTAAACGAATATGGATAGTAATATATAATGTACACGCAGAGGTATTAGTAGCCTAAGCCCTACGATAGTATCCTTTTACTCATCGATCTAATCTACACGTGACTTGGTGGTTATAATTTGTGGGAACAAATAAAATAACTGACTAATAAGATTAAATCAAGTCCCACCAGTAGGTAACCTAAGTTGAAATATAGTCCACGTATTTCAAATGCTTTTGAACTACGTGGATTCGATAAGTACATTAGCGATAAGTAGGTAAGTAACTACAGAAAGTCTGCAATGACAGTAATTAATAAACTCAGAGGAACACTGGAAAGCTTTTCAACTTTAATCAGAACAGTGCTTCATCGTGAATGTAATTTATTTTTATGCCAATCAACGTGGGAAACTTATTTTTTGTTTTAATATGTCTTTAACGCATTAATGGATCCGGCAGGCAGGGCCGGATTTCCTTTCACAATGAGAAGGATGTAGGGCTTAGTCCACCTCGCTGGCAACTTTTACTTTTTAATAAGTAAAATAAATGTTGAATACTTTTCCCCTCCCCGTCTACCCCGCCCAAAATACTATTATTGAAGTCTGTTTGTAAAATTATTTCTTACTTTTTAGTTTGAAGTCTGTTATCATTACCTACTTTACATAAAAATAAATATAAAAAAATAGAAAAGAAAATAAGTAGTGAATTTTTTAACAGGGACATAACAAAATTTCAGGCATGCCCACTAAAACTTGGCGAGAGCTGATGCCAACGCGGCTCTAAGATCTTTTATTAATTAAATATGCACACAAAGCCTGCGTTACCATCAAACGTCTGCAATATTAATACGACCCTTTTCATTAAAAAGTGACAAAATTCACGTGTATTTTAAAGAGAATAAATTTTTCACTTTTAATTTCATTTCTTAGACAATTATAAAAGTTTTTTAATATAAAAGCAGCCTTAAAAAGAACTTCATAGACTTTTTACCCCTTGTCATAATTGAAGCAACAAAATTTGTCGCTTGCATCAAGCTATCTACGACAATGTTAGTGTCATTTGCCGCGTTGTTTGGTCAGTCGGTTGCGTCGAATTAGGACAATAAGGGCGAAGCCTAACTCAGGATATCTCGCTATCTGCTACCGTCTTAATAATACGCTGAAAAAAATACTAGTTTAA
Source organism: Erynnis tages (assembly GCA_905147235.1). Taxonomy (NCBI): domain Eukaryota; kingdom Metazoa; phylum Arthropoda; class Insecta; order Lepidoptera; family Hesperiidae; genus Erynnis; species Erynnis tages. The sequence continues at coordinate 5,874,887 of LR990082.1, forward strand.
TAAACATTGGTTATGGAATGCTCATAAATATGCGGGGAAGGCAATCAAAGATGACAGAAGTCCTCAAAAGGTAATTATTTCCTTATTCACCTAAAATAGAGTTCGGTTTCATTTTTGTTTCATTGTTGTTTTTGTAAAAATCACTGGAATATACTTACGTGTCGTATTTTTAGACGCGGAACCCTAAAAGTACACAACAGCAACCCTTCTCAAATTCTATCTAAGCTTGGAGCTTTGTTGCTGGCGATATTTTTTCTCGGATCTTTTAGGGCCATTGTCTGCTACCGTGTCCCTTTTCAAAGGCTCCAGTTTAAATTAACGTAAACCTAAAGCGATTTTTATTGTTGCATATAATAGGAATGTTTGTAAAGGAATTTACACGCCCTGAATTACGTGTAGATGTTACTCGTATGTGCAGAAAAATTGTAGTAGGTAGACTTGGTATTTTGCAGCGGATATATCTTTTTAATCAGACGTAGGTCGCGCTCAGTTCTGACGCGATTTCGTACGAATTTAACTCGTGTGTATACGTACTAAGGCACAATTAACGCCGACTTTAGAATATGGGAATAATACTATGGGAGTGCTCACATTGCGTTACAGATAGATTGCAATTGGACGTACATAGGAGGTAGAAGGTATTATAAAGGAATTTTGATTTTTTTTATCTTAATGCATTATTAAAGTATAATCTAATAGATATTTTGCAGGCACAGACCGTTTTAAATTAGCGTCACCTTGAAGACATAGCAGAAATTACAGTCGAATAGTTTCAGATTGGTGCAAAATTAATCAAAGTATCAATGCAGTCTAGTCTTTAGTTTGTAAAAAACCAATTTAGGACTCACTTTGAAACTCATCAAATGGTTTTAGTAAAGCTAGATGTTCCATTTAAGTTTAGTGCAATTGAATCTTCGTTGGTTTTGGCTCTTTTATTCCTGGCAAATTGAAATTCCGCAGTTGATCGGTTTTTTAATTAAAACTTAAATGAAATGCATTTCACACCCAAATAGTAGCGCTCTAGTTCATTAGTATAAATTGCGTAGTAATGAAATTGCCATTGATAGTTTTAATTTTATGCTTTTTACAGTAATTTCGTTAATGAAGCATTTTTGGGTAACGTTAAATTTTCTCGCTCGATCAAAGTAAAAAAAGCTATTCATATTTCTTTTAAATATACAGAAGTTAACATCTTTCTCCCTTAGAAGAGTTAATTCATAACCTCGTTTTGCCGTACGTACCTAGTTTAGATAAAAGCTACTTAAGCCATACTTGTATCTCATAATGCTTTGAGTGTCTACCTGCCCAGAAGAAAAAAAGGTAAAGTAAGGTATGTAACATTTTGAAGTTTTTAAGTATAATTAAAAATTAATAAGATAATGCATATACATAATTGTTTGCTTTAGTACAGAGTACAAACGTGTTAAGAGTTACATACTTAGATATAGAGTTACATTGTATAATATACAACACGCATATATTTTGGTTCTGACAAATACTCCATCTCCACGTTGTTCCAAACTCATCCCATGGGTGTCGTAAGTGACGTCACAAAACTTATCGGTTTGGGTCACGTAGGTCGATGAACTACCAACTTGTCACTAACTGTTTGTACAGTCATCAAATAATTTACACATTTAATTAATAGTCCCGATGCTTGAGTATATCGCAAGCGATTGAAAAATTTAAGCAAAATCGGGCACAAAATATAATACATGCGCGAGCTCTGGAGGGCACATTTCTAAGAAATCTTGTCGGAGGCTTGTAAACATTCGATCCGGGTTCGCCACTCACTAGCCCGTTTCTCCACCAATCTGCATTGAAGCAGCGTGGTGGAGTATGCTTCTGGCCTCGCCTGTTGTGGAGAGATCTCCATACCCAACAGTGGCCCATAATAGGATTGCAGCCAATAACTTAAAGTTACATTAGTTACTTTCCTATGACACAAAATGAAAAGGAATTTTCGGAAATCTCTACAAATTTGTTTCTCTGGACACAACACATCCACATATTCTACTAATTTATGTTACTGGGATTTAACAATGTACATTGTGATAATGTCAATTTTTCGTTCCAATGAACTTGCAAAGATCGACAATGTCATTAGAAGATATGTTTTTAATATTTTTGGTGTAGTTACTAAGGCACCTTTCTTTAATTGCGTATACGACGTTAGAAACCCACTGTGTGATCGACGATGATTTCACTACCCATCTTACGTACAAAAATCCCTACTGAAGCTTTATTACTAAATCGTTAATCAGTCGTCCGGGCGGAAAACTGATAAGGGCGACCTTTCTCCAATTAACCTAATGGCTATTCTTTGGCCTTGACGCCGACGAAAACGCCATACGTTCCGGTTCTGCGACATGTCTTACCCGCCCATGTAATCACACTATTTCTTGTCAAGATCTCGCCTTCTGTCAAAGTTAAGTACCCTTTCCCAGAACCATTCTCACGTATGGTGTATAACTAGCGGCGAGCCTACCTAATTCATTCTAATAGTATAAATGAGGTTAAGACTGGCTTTTTAGAAGCTTTTTTTTAGTATAACATGTATTTAATTAAAAGTTTGTAGACACTTATTAAGAATCAATTACCTACATACATACTGATACAAGCTGATATGACGCTAGCGACTTTACTTTAAAAAAATTTTTGCATTAATAACGGTCCCACAAACACATCACGGCTACCTAAAGGCTTGTTTCACGACGTGATATGAGTCTAGCAATCTGTATCTTCTTATCATTACAATTATTATCATTACAACACCATATTTTTGTTTTGTTTTTAAAAAGCCAGTTTTACCTTTATATTATTCCAATCACTGATCCATATATCCCAAAACCTTCTGCCCAATAAATTTCGAATATAAAGCAAACAGCGCCCAATTTTTCAAAGCTCTTCATCAAATTGGAACGAGTGAAAAAGCAAAAGAAAAAATTGACGGCTCTACAAACAAATACAAAAGGGAACTGCACAAAAATGAGGTCACTCGTTCTTCAGATCTATGTGATAAAACAAGCACGTTTTGAATACGCTAGAGACCGTAGGTATAAAGAGTCAGAGATTTTAGATATCTTTCGAGAAATGTACTAGCGTTTCGCCTTGGAATCTTTAATATCTACGTTCTGGCGCGGACGGAACCACATGGCGCAGTGGTTAACAATTTATGAGATAATCGTATAGTACACGGAAGATATTTCCTTTCTTAGATATGCCTTACATAGACCTTTTCGGCTTCATAGTCTTACGGCAATTTAGTGGGAACTTTGAGATTTATTGTTCCGATAAAATTTGGTTCGTACTGATAAGGTTTAAGTAAGATTTAAATAACAATAAAAATATTTCCATAATAAATTTCAAATGCGTTATGGTGTGAGACTGATTTAAAATTAAAGTAGACTTTGTTATTTTTTTATTTTTAATAAAGTTACGTATTTTATTCGTAAGTCATTTTTTTAAAACCTAAAGGACATAATTATCTCCCAATCGACCCAATCAACTCCCTTTCGACTATCTCAGTCCTAGGGCTTCGTTTTTGATCTGACTCTCTTCGGAGCTGTCTACGGCGTAGTTACGAGTAGTTCCGTAGCGCACGTAGCAACGCTACGTTCGTAGCTGTAAAGCTCCTCTCTTACATTGGGTTACTAAGGAACATATTTAATTGATGAAATGTAGGTAGGCACATATTATAGACATATTATTATAGTCCGTAAGCCAGAAGCAGTTTTTCATGAACAAGTTAAATGCTCCAAAGAGTTGTATTATGAAGCCTTGTAATCGTCAGTAAGTTAGAGCTTTCAACCGAGAGGATTAACGAAATTTTCGCCTGGTTAATGGTATTTTAGGAAGATTCGTATTTTTAAACAAACTTAGTAGTTCATTCTTTACATTCTTTAGCAAAATATCCTTACTTATAATTCACTTTATGCAACCAACAATAAATGAGGCAAATTACTTTGTTTTTATTTTAAGAATCTTAACAGAAATGCGAAACGAAAAACTTAAAGACTAAAACGAGTTTAATGTAATACAATCTCGGCCAACTTTTGACCTCGATGGCGTTAAGGAAACCGCATCTGAATTTAATAAGCATCTAGATAAAATTTTATTTCCTGTGAGAGCGGTTAATGTTCTTTTAAAACGGCTTTTAAGTTTTGAAAAACACATGTTTTAGCGTCTTTATACCTTAATTAACGCTAGCCAGAATTTTTAAATCGAATTTTAAATATACGAATATTGTATTCCTCTTGGGGCCTATACCTAGCGCTTCGTGTCTTCTAGGGAAACGAACTAAAGTTATATTCTCAGAAACAGCGACGCATCCACTTTAAACTTCGAAAACACCCCACTGCAGGGTCAGGTCTCTTCTATCGATAAGAAGGATGGTCGATGCCGGCCTTATGTAAGTGCGTGGAGGTCACATGCCTTTGAGAACATAATGGAAAACTTTTTAGCATGCAGGTTTCCCATCGCTGTTTACCTTCACCATTACAGCAGCTAATATCTTAAAATCTTAAAACTTCGCATACTTCCAGCCTATCTGCAACCTTATTTTATGTTTGGCACGTGTCTCTCCCTACAAGGAGAGGGGCCTGGAGCATATTCCACCACGCTGCTACAATGCAGATCGGTGAAGAAAAGGGCTAGTGATAAACCTACGTCGGATGTTTTCAAACCGCTAATAGGACTTCCGACAAGGTTTAACGACTGCTATTGTATCGATAACAACCGGGACCGACGGCGGATGTGCCCTCCGAAGTACGGAAGCGCACATTTAATTGGCCACTAGCACCCACCCGTCCAACCGCCCCGACGTTGCTTAACTTTTTCTATCGCTTACGATCTACACAAGCACGTGGCACCTTTCCGGCCTTTTTGATTGAAAATTATTCCACAAGCCAGTTAGTTTGCTAGTGCTGCGTTTAAAAGAATAAGCACTTTCAATGTAGTAATATAACAAATATAAAAAACGTATCTTAAGAGGTCCAAGTCCTTACAGACAGCTCGTATTTCGTTTAAACTACTAATTGTTGTCTGAAAGCTTTTCTATCGAAACTGAATAGGATCTATAGTACGTATCATTGATTCTAAACAAAAGGAACCATTAACGAAGCCTTTTGAGGAAACAATACGCTGGTCAATTGCGTTTACATTAAGTAATAGCCACACTATATCAGCGACCTGAAATGTGGAAAATTGTATTTGTTTGGAACCTACGTAAGTTTCCGTGGTTTTTAATATATTTCGTATTTGAACACTTTTGGTAGCAATATCAATTAGTAGATCTTCATTTAAACATTTATTCGACATGATTAATTTTATACAGACACACATAAATTATGTCTACTACCAATTTATTTTACTAAACCATTATGTGAAGGTTGTCTCACATTTAAAAAAGTAAATATCCCCATTCTAAGTCTTTGCTGTATTAAATTTATCATCGTAATTGATCAAACGAATGGTACAGAAAGCGCTCTTTATCAGAACAGTAGAGATCTTTAACTTCAGAACTTGGCATTCCCCCATTCAATTCTTGCAAATCGTTTAATTCTCTATTCCTATTTAAAACATACCTTTGAATAATTAAGCCTTTGAATCTGTTTTCTACGGTCTACAATTACGAACAATAATGATGGCTTTAACTTAAAAGTTCAAGTGGCAGTAGTTTGGTATTAAGATGGTCTCTAAACGCTAACACTAATTTCCTACTACTAGGAGTAGTTATTATAAATTTGAAATTTTGTGAGGATGGAAGGACGTATGGATGGATGATACTCTTTCACGCAAAAACGTTTTTATAGATTTAAATGAAAATTAGTATACACCTAAAATATTATAGACCCTTTGACTTCTTATTCTAATCCCAGCGGCACGCACACTGTTTTATCCTTCCAAATTTCACACTTTTTTAGCATAATTTCAGACTTTTTCATTGGTAGGTATAAAAACTTCTATGCCTGTTTAAGTATCATTGCCTCCGTTGTTTTTATCACATTTTTATCAAATAGGCTATAATAGAAACGTCAATTAATGTGATACTTATCAGTTTCTCGGAAAATTACATTACAATTCCGTTGACAAAATTTTCCATTAGGTATCTTTATCGAAGAGAAATATAAATTTGGCAATTGCTCCGTGTTTTTAATACATATTGTTGAAGTTGAATGAATGAAGTTTATTAAAGTACAAAGATATGATAAAGGCGCTTTATTTTAAACGGTACGATTAATAATAATTTACCGTTGTTGGATGTCAACAGAAAAATAATAGATGAAATGCAATTTTAACACGTTATTAACTAAACCTATATCTCTACGTGATACGAATATGTACCGAACGGAATTTTTTAACTTAATTTTCATTCACATTTATTTTTATACGGCAGCTCTTGAAATTTGTTATTCAGCATAGTTAAGTATCAATAATGCAATGAGCTATACGCGCTTTAAACTTCGTTTAGACTGATCCTTATTCCGAATAGAATCGGACTTTAGAGATACAAGAAACTTTGAACAAGTCCAATTCATTGACCGAGCAAAAGGTATTGGCAGTTAAAGCGTCAGGTTGTCGCGCTGTTTGCACCGTTTCCGAAACTTTTGTATTGACATAGTTTTGGCGCGTAATGGCCTGTTTTAATGGAATACCTGATAATAGAATCGTTAAGAAAAGTCATTTTAAGAGCTTTTCTAGCACAACACTAAGTAAAATGACACAATGGGTTGAATCGAACTATGCGAAATCCGATACAAGTTAAACAACTGCTTTCTCCTCCAATCCAGTTACCATACTAAGGCCAGTTTATTTTGTGTGTAGAAATCCCAATAGTTACGAGTAGTTAGTTCCCAAGGATAATAGGAATATCCTTGGGAACTAACTACTCTGGTTACAAAAAACATAATATTTACCGTTTTAAGACACACCCTTACTGTTTCTTCCCCTTAACCTACAGAGTTTTTAATTAACACCAGCCACAGTGTAAAGCGTGATCCTCGTTCAGATGTGAATTCGACATCGATACAAGAAACTTTAAATGAGTTCAGCCTTTGAACCCTCTAAAGGTTGTGGCAAATCAAGCATCAAGTTAACGAACTTTTACCGAGACGTGTTCACTAATCAAAGACCTTTTCTAGACTAAGTGGTCTACAGTCTATTTGCGAGATCTTACTATGAAGTTTTCGGCGTGTAATACATTCAGTTAATATCTGTAAATTGTCCGTGCCAAAACAAAAGAATCAGCGAGCTGACCGTCCCGTTGTTGGTAGTTCGACAACCTATTAATTATACGAGTATTGGCTTAGAAGTAGTCCAATTCAGGGTTTGTGTTCTCTCCGAATGAGAAATTGTAGGCCTCAGTCCACTACGCTGGTCTATTGTGGGTTGGTGGACTTCATGTGCGTTTTTCTTTGCGTATTTTCACCTCTCACCTTTAACAACACTATAATATCCTGTTCTCTTTTAAAATTACACATCGAAATTCCAGTTTAGACTCGATAGACTAGATAGGTATCACTTCGATCCATTCGCATACCTAAAATATAAAACGAGGTTAATCCTAGATTGAACGAGAACGTGTGTGAACTTCTCGTTTGACTCAAAATCAAATAAAAACAATGGAGCGCTATGATAGTAGCGTAATGGAAGTTTCGAGATGTCCCGATGTTTCCAGTTGGCGGGTCTGTTGCCGTGTTATTCAACGTTCCCTCCACTCAGCACGTCAATCTATTTCCAACTTCGTTTTCACGCCGAAAATACAAGGATCTACGTCCGAGCACATATTGCTTCATAAAAATGCAATGCTACACGGTAACGCAATTACCGTAGTTTGAATTGGTTCGAAATAAATGGAGTAGAGAGTAGAAAAGACCTACTTTTAAAAGGGTTTTGTGCCAGACTTGCGGGGAATACTTTAAGCTTTGATATAATCAGCCTACGAAGGCATATCTTTAACCAAAACAGAGTTCTATAAACAAATAGAATATGGAATTATTTAAATTTATTCACTTTTTCGACGTTACTTTCTAAATCAGAAATTATTTGGTCCTTAATAAACAATATATAAAAATGTTCGAGCTTTTGTCTGTCTCCGAAATTAAATTACAACTATCTTCACCAATGAGTCACAAACAATTTAAAGAGAATGGACCAAACCTAAGTCGGTCCACATAATAAATGTATAGGGTACAGTGTACAGTGTAGACGAATTCTTGAGACATTCTTTCACATTTTTAAACACATTATTTGCTTCTAAAAGAAAGATATTAGATTTTTTATCAGGTGATCTTAAATGTTCAATTTACTAAACTATTTCTAGTTTAAGGCTAGTAATTGGTTGAATAGGGTCACACATGACCATTAATTGATAATGTGTCTTGAAAAAATCAAATAAGTTTTTTATAAAGAAAGAATGTGCGTGTCTAATGAAAATTTAATTGTAGATCCCTCCGAATCGTAGACATAAAGGTCTAGTCCTCGGGGTGACGTAAGATTAACATAAGTAAATTCAGCGATTCAGCCTGAAAACCGTTTGGGACCTTCTAATTCGTAATTCAGGTTGGACCGAATATTTACTGAATACAATGTTATCCTTTTAGATACAAGGATCGAAATTGAATAATTGACAGTATCGTTTAAACCCTTCGGAGCTATTAAATGCGGAAATAATTCATTTATCACTACGTAAATTATTTTGGGACCATATTGCACAAAACTTTGTAGATCCATCACTGACTGACATATAACTAGCTACCTATCTATATAAACTTACTGAAATAGAAAATTCATGTTACCAAAATCAATTACAACTTCATATTACAATACCAATAACAAAAACATTAAAAGTAAAAACAAAGATTTTCCTCGTAGACGCTATACAAAAGGTTAAAGGCGAAATTTTGAAAAGGATCGGTAATTTATAAAGAGAGCGCCCGTTAATTATAATAATCGGTGAAACCGGACGTGCCTTTTAAATTAACCAGATCAATGAATTGAAAGAGAGTAAAAAGCCTTTACTGATAATCTTGCAGAAATATTGGAAGTTTATCATAGATTGAATTTTTATTTCAGCATCATTAGACTAGTCTTCGATGTTATATCAACAAAGTGAATCTTAAGCAATTTTTTATTTATTTCAATTTAGATCCATGGTGAATCTGACGCGTGTGTATGTATGTCTTCTTGAATATAAGACACAATACATAAATACATACCATTTAAATATAAAAGGAATTATAGGTGTAACATATTCTGAAAATTTAAAAATATATTATTCTTGGAGACAAAGTCGCGGGAAAATGAAGATTTTTGTAACTTTGTAGGTATCAAGGCATACAAAGATATAATAAGAGTATCTATTCTTTTCCTTTCGGATAATTGTTTTACTTCGCCTGAGGCACAGCCGGCGTTATGCTCTCTAGTGAAGAGTATTTATGCTCTGTAACGCCTATTTTTGGTGTAACGACCTGGTAAAATATTACCTGACGGCCTTTGTCGAGCTCTGTGCTCGTATACAAATAACACTCCACTCTGTCAAGTTGTATCAGTATAATGTTGTAGTCTGTCCCGTGTTTTTCATATTGTTATGTGTGTGTTTATTTTTATAGAAAGTATCATATTGCCAAAAAGAAATGACCATAAAAAGTCTGCCGCTTACTTTATGAATACTTTGACAATAGTGTTCATGTTTACGAAACAGATTACAAATATCTCTGACGACGGGTTCACCACTATGTTAATTCACTTACAGGCAACTGGTTTGATATTCAGGCGTAGATTCAAAGTATAAGTAGAATAAAAATAGTGAATATTTTCGTGCAAAATTGAGAATACCCCACTATAAAACATCTCACTCACCATCTCATTTAATTAAATTATTTACACCTAAACATTATATTGTATTTACTTACAAGATTTGAATACCTAAAAATGGTAAATTAGATTGATCAAAATAAATTTTAACAACGTTTTTAACTTATATGTATTTGTGCAAATAGTTTTACATGTGTATAATTTTATACAGTGCTAATGAAATATCAGTCGGACTGAATAAATTTTATGTAAGTATTTTCTGAAGCAGAATAAATAGGGCATGCTATGGATAACTCAATCAAATCGGGTCATCACTCACTTTGAACAGTCAATGCGAACTTCTATAAGATACTGAGAACTATCCGGTAAAACTTAAACGGCTTGCGAAGGAGCGATAGTGGAACAGATGGTGTCGAAATAGTTCCCGGGAACCGTTGTCGTCTTAATGCGACGAGAAGTTATAACTTATATTAGACACGCCAGATGATACGCTGTAGTTTAGGGATGGCTTATTTCTGACGAAATTGTTTTTCTGCCAGTCTAAATATAGGATATCTCGCAGTTTGACTTCTATTTCATAACACAAGCGTTATTGAGAAACTTCTTTTTTTTAGGTGGTAAAGCCTTAACCCGTCGTAACGCATCATGATCTTCATATCCTATGTTTCAGCTAGGGAGGTTCATAAACTTTGTAGAAATGCATTAAAAATAACTATTCCGATATGTTGGATGGTTCGCCATATTGGATTTAGAATGACGTCACAAATCATATCGTGCATTGTCATCCAAACTAAACATGTATACAAAATTTCAGCTCAATCGGTTAAAGAAATTTTCTTCAAAATTGAGTTCAAAGATTCCACCCGAACAAACATATGTGTACATAATTGCAAGTTAAGTAGAACCTTTTAAAACAGAATTTGTAGGTATGTCCCTTCTACAATTCTGTTGCAGTAATGATTTGTTACATTATGATTCTTGTAATATTTGTTGATTGTTAATTTCCTTATTTTTAATAGAGTCATAGTTTTTTATAACATCCAATCATAAATAACTAGACCACTTTTCCTTACATAAAACGTCGGGAAATAATGATTTACAAGGTGCTTCGCTACACAAAGAAGCGTGCTATTATCATGTTTGCTCCGTATTCATTATAATGTTATTTATTGTGTACGTCAAACAGGGAAAATAATTACCTGTGTAAGCAACTATATTAATATGTATTAAAAACAGAAAGTTTAAAAACTAAAACCGGACTACTAAAAAACGCTCTAAAACGTAGAAAACGAGGGTATACTTAGTCTCCACAGAAATTATTATGTACAAAGTATTAAAAATTTACCGACTATTAAATAAACAACTTACTTACACGTATTAAATTTATTTTATTTTAACGCAGTTTTTATACGTCATACTGATGAAGATATGTTTAAAGAATAGCCAAGATCGTTTGCAACTTTAATTTTATTTTATTATTATAATGAATCCGTTTTGATACAGTAGGTGGTTTGGTTTTTGTTACAGTAGGTGATTGTATATTTTTTAAATTTTAAATTATATTTCCAGCCATATTTCTATCAATCAAGCTAGTCGCGAACAACAATAAAATCTGTCAGTTGTTTTGCAGTTATCAAATTCGCGAACGCTGCGAAGGAACTTAGCATCAAAAAACTCTTCAACAAAACTTATCAGCAAAGTTGAGCAGCAAACAGGCGAAGACGAGGCGTCACCTTATCTCTGCAGGGCTCATTTGTTCGAACAGATGTCCGTAATCCATCAAAAGTCCATTTATGCCGCGGTATTTCAGGCAACTCCAAAAATGCTCAACATTTGGTTTTTTCGCGCCCCGCAAGATGGCGAAATCTGAAGTGGAAAATAAATGACTGGGTCTACCGAGAATTTTTTTGCGAACGCTGCAAAAAGGAAGCCTTGGTTTTAGGGGTTCAATAATAATATAAGTTTTTGGTATTATATCACCTCTTCATCCAAAAAAACTACTTTTATGTGATACATGAGGTAATACAACAGACAAACTACAATGTTTCTTCCAACTATTTATATTACGTTTACGACCTATTCTGTTTATCCTCAAAGTGAAAATATAATAAGAGTGCCCTCTGCACTTTCTTTAGTCTGAGTGAGTCATCATTGTCAGCTATACGAGTACATTAGCGGCGCAAACAGTCTCCTCGCGGATATCAATTACTCGGTAACAAGCCATCTGCTACTTCAATATTGTAGGGTTATTGGAGACAACACTTGTAGGTTTACCAGTTTTTTCGTTCCGCTTGAGATTTTTTACGTTACTATGTTGTCCACCAACCCGCAGTAGGCCAGCGTGGTGGACTAAGGCCTACATCCTTCTCATTATGAGAGGAGACCCGACCCTGTAGTGGGTCATTAATGGGTACTGACACTATGTTGTAAATCTTTGTCGATTGAGACTGAGAATAATAATATTTGCAACAGCTTGCACCCGCGACTTTGTTCCGGTGATTTTTTTAGAGAGAGTTAAAAAGTTCTGTGTCTTATACGTTAATTTAAATATAAAAAAAAACTGTGTTAACATTTATTCATACTTTTTTTAGCATTTTTGCGTTACATTGCAAGAAATCAATATTCATCTTACAAATTTATCACATTTTTGGAAGATTTGAGTATATCAAAGCCAAAACCAAATAAATATGTAACGAATGTATTGATATTATAATAGTCTGTCTGCATTTTCATTACTAGGAAAAAAGTAGTCTTTGTCAGCTGTACTCGTACATTAGTGACGCAAACAGTCGCCGGCGGGCGGATATCAATTACTCGGTAACAAGCTATCTGGCACTACGATATTGTGAGGACATTCGAGACATTGGACAGATGTTATTTTACCAGCTATTTCTTCCTTTTTAAGATCTTTCTAAATCATCCACACCCTAAACCGTTCTGCTGTTTTTGCGTGAAGAAGCAACAAACATCTATCCACTCACGTATAAAGGTTTAGATTTTTAATTTTAGTTTACGTGGTTAGTAGTAGCACTACTGGTGTGTGTTAAAAATTAATCGCTATTCGTTAGTCACACTAAAACTCGAGAATGGTTAGACCGATTTAACACATTTTGGTTTCAAAATATTCGTGTAAGTCAAAGGAAGGCTTAAATGTTGCGAGAATCTCAAAAAATGCGAGGAAAACAGTAAAAACTTCATATTTGGCAGCAATAAGTAGGTGGATCAGCTACTTTACAATAACGTCAGTCCAAACAGAATTATACAAGATAACAAGATTGCCATTGACTTCTTTAGTAGGAAGAGAGTCGTCATTGTCAGCTATACATTAGCAGCGCAAACAGCGGGCGGGCGGATATCAATTACTCGGTAACAAGCCATCTGCTACTTCAATATTGTGGGGTTATTGGAGAGTGTCTCCAACACTTCTTACAGCACTTACAGCTTTTATTTTACCATTCTTTCTTTAAGGGCTTTTTATCATAGGTATTATGTAGGTATTAAGTATTCTTAAGTTGTTTTTATCGCATTTGTATTTAGACGATATTTCAAGCGTAATAAAATTAAAGCTCTAACAAAATCAAGGAAGTAATATTTTTAAGGAGTAATATTTGAATTACACACGATTAACTGAGACTCAATTACAGACGGCCTAACATAGATACCCAAAAGTAGTCTGAATGTACCTACTATTCTACTTCATAATATATCTATTTTCGAGCACCACTTACCGTTTTACCAATGTAAGGATACATTATAACATTGTGGGGCTCGTATAATTATGAAACCACATCTTTGAGGTATCCGTATTGCACTAATATTAAAAAATAAATGGTGGAATGCTGCAAGTATGTTTCAGGCCTAATCTTGTTACGTAAAATGACCCGGACGCGGCAGTAGGACATAAAGTACGGGGTTGCAGGCTATCATTAAAAAGCGAGTGACTGTCATTGGGCCGACATAAGATTAGCATAAGCAAATTCGACGCTTTCGACCGGAACCCGTTTGGGAGCACCTAATTCAGTCCGGACCGGAATATTTACTGAACATTACATTGTTATCCTTTTAGACGCACGGATCTACTTTGAATAATTGACAAATACGGGCCTTTGAAAGCACCCTTTAGAGATTGGCTACGCTTATTTCGATTAAGGAAATAAGTGGTACAATAAAGCTTTACAAGGGGCTAGAATTGCGACAGTTTGGTGCCCAATGATAGGTACCTTTATTGCATTTAAGTTTTTTTAACCTTGTAGGCCTTGTAGGTAAAGATGCAAAATAGGCCGTGGGGCCTATTTTGCATCTTTAGACTTTCAATTTTTTGTAATCTAAATCAAGCAAGTAGACAGCCAGACTTTTGGCAAAGATAAATATCCTACCACGCTATGTGATGATAGGAGAGCGAGTGTGCTCCGATTATATCATCTAGGAGTTTTGTACATGCCAGCAACATAGAAAACTTCGATAGCGTGTTGCAGGATATCCGTACAGGCGCTCTCTCTTGATGAGTAGCGAAGGTCACCGCATTATTATTATTATTGACATGTATAACTCTAGGAGAGTTTCCGGTTATTTATATTGCTGTTTTGCCGATCCATTTGCGGTCTTTTTGGAAGACTTCTTTTCGAATAATTGACAAACGTTGAAAGCACCCATTAGAGATTGGCTTCGCTTATTTCGACTAAGGAAATGAGTGGTCCAATAAAGTTGTACAAGAGTCTCTCATTGCGACAGCTTGACGCCCGAATCGCCGATACCTTTATTGCGAGCTTAATAAATTGAAATCGTTTAAAGTTTCTCGTACCTCGGACGGATATCGGATTCAGATCGGAACCACAGTGTAAAGATTATACAGTATCTACATGACTCGGCTTTGTTCTTGAAAAAATCCGACAGCCGCGCGGTTCGTTGATACGCGACATGCCTATAGTATTTTAAGTTCATCTACTTATCGTTACGTCCTAAAGTGTGTTTCCATTTTTGTGATTTATACATATTATATATATTTTATTGAAATTTGTTGTGTATGAAATAGAAAAAGTTCAATAAAAGTGTGTTTCTAATAGTAATTTTAATTTAAAAAATCTTTACAAATTTTATAGGTGTGAACAGCTTTACTATTTAATTTATCATGAACTATAAAAATGCATTCAAATAAAACAAATTGTATTCGTTCGCCACTTTCAGTTTGTGTACTGCGTGTATACCAAACGCGATACGTGGAGGCATGACTCGCGTTCCGATCGTTTATATGAAGACACATTACTGTATAATCTTTATACTGTGTCGGAACGAAGACCAATCTAATGACGCCACTGTAAGAAGAGTTTCATTGCAACTCACTTTAATTAAAACCACCACGTTTATTCCAATCAAATGGACGGCGAGTAGAACGAAGTTTTATCGAGGACTTTCGAATCACATTTACTGAAAGCACTAATCCGTCTAAATATCGTCTTGCGTTTTAATTGGAAATAAATAAAGTAATATCTGTTAGGATCTAATTTCATTGATAGTTACTGGCTAGCGACATGATTTTTACACGCTTTTTATTGTATGTTTGTTTGTTTGTAACCGACGCCTTTGGGCGCTATTTTGACCCACTTTAAACGGCCAGATTTCGTGCAAACTTTGTTGATTTATTTAGGACCTATGACAATACACTAAGCTGATAAAATTATTTACTTAAATGCTTCCAAAATTTTTAAATAAAATATTATTTGCTGTGAACAAAATGTCAAGAAATATTATGATGTTCTCCATAATGTTCATGTAAAGAGCACCGCCTCGCATTGGACTAGGGCCTACATTCTTATTATCTATTCCTTGTTAAAACACTTATTTACTTTATTTATTTATTGTAAAAGGTTTATATGCCTTATTATTCTAAACTCAACAATTATTTTAAATATCAGACTAATATAAAATTAATTAATTAAAGCAAGCATTGAAGAAACGAAGCCATTTAAATAAAGGACTTATTCTATTTGTTCTTTACGTGCAATTATGAACATCTGACATTTTGTCTGTTTTCATTAACAAAGTAAAGGCAGGTAGTCAGTCTTATTGGTATTCATTGTTACTTTTCAATGCCTTGAACAATCCTTTTATAGTACTGTTGAAGAATAGATACTTAGTTCTTTTTAATAAAAGATTTTAATACTTTATGGCAGATGAAAGATGTGTTTAAAGGAAGCCTCTCTTTGCCTACCGCAGTTACTCTCAAATACTTTACGGCTTTACACAGTCATAATACGAGTATATGGATTGAATTTTAAAAAGTGGTTGCTCAGCAAGCGTAGGTACTTTAGCCAAAACACAAGTAGTTTCTTTTAAGGCGAGTTAGGACAGCGGTGTTAGGCATGTCTCCAGTCAATCTGCCGTGCAGTACTGAGCATCGCCTAAAATTAAAGAATCATTCCAAAAATAAATGAAAACATCTGCAAAAGCCTCCCTTCAGCTGCGATGCTTAAAATAATGGCAACAGCAAATAATCGATAATTTGCCGCTTGACTTCACAATAAAGCGTAATAAATGAATCAATTAAGTTAAGTTTCCTCTAAGACACTGATTCTCAATCTTGCCGTTAAGTTTTATATAAATCACGTTTATTAACCTTCTGATGAAATTTCTGTAACAGAATTTTAATGTACGGCACTATCTATGGGCTCATAATATTTCTAACTTGATGATTCTTCTCTTTCGGGTTTTAGGATGTTCTTTGACGAACAATCACGATGACTCCTTTGTAACTTACTACCATACGGGTGTTATAGAAAATTTACATAGGTGACAGACAAATGTTGAAATCCGTAGAAGTACGAAGGTGACCGACAGAGCTCTTAAAGTTTGCAAATTAAAGTGGCTATGGGCTGGCCACGTCGTTCGCATCACTGACAACCGATGGGGAAAAAAAGTCCTGGAATGGCAAGCATGTTTAGGCAAAAGGAGCACAGGTTGACTAATGACCTGAAGAAGACAGCGGAAAACCGTTGGATTCAGAGGGCCTAGGACTGGGTGGAGGCCCATGTCCAGCAGTGGACTACCAAGGGCTGAAAGGAAGGGAATAAGGGTGTAATAGGATTAAAAACAAAACAACACAAGTTTTGTACTATTTAAAGTGTTAAAAGTACCTGTTGAAGCTATTTACATACTATTACATTTTATATTTTACACATACTTTTTGAGCAGTTCCATATCCTAAACACCAAAATCGTTAAGAATTTTATTTACCTAATATTTGACCTTTTTGTAGATTGCGACATTTACGAGTAAAAACGTTGGAAAACGATGTTCTAAGGCAGTTGACAAAGGGTTTCGGAGCTCGCGACTCTGAATAGGTATTTGCCGCTAATCACCTAACTTTTAATTAATGACATCGCTTAGTGGATAAAAGTACGAACGACATTATAAATATGTACGGGGCTGGTGAAATATTTCAACCCGGAATTTGTACTATATTTAGCAAACAAAAGATTCTTTCAGCGTTTTGATAGGGTTAGGAACGTTAAGATAATGACTTATAAAATATAGTGTTTTGGATAATAATTATGAGGTTTAAGTGATCGCGTCGTATTTAAGTTTACCAGAGTTATGTTTACGTAATTCAATTGTCAATTCAAAATCCTTTTCATTAATTTCATTTCACTATAAATTTTAAAGTAAGTACTTTGAGGTAACCCAAGAGAGAAAAATCTCACGCCAAAAATGTTTACTAGACCGTATATCATTACTTCTAAGGTCACTCGGAGTCAAACATAAAAGAATCTTGAAACATATCGTAGAGTTAGTACGCTACACAGTAGATGCTGAAATAGAAATGTATGTTTGTTATCTTTCGCAACACTTACCTACACCTGTTAGTTATATCAAAATGTTGAAGAAATACTTGTGTAAATAAATAAAAATATATTCTAAAACCAATCTCTCAAAAATTTAGAACTTTTCCAAAGGACTCAGATGGTAACACTGATCACCAAACACTACTTATCCGAGACAAAACTGCTGCAAACTGTAAAATTATATAATTATATAATAATAAAACATAAGAAGCTATTGGTTCACTAAGCCTTTGAACAAACAAATTCTCAAAATAATACTCGCTTCCTTGAATGAATTTGGATGGAAATTATTAAAATATACCTACACAAAAGCTAAGTAATTCAAAGCGAAATCGTACACCGATTCTGTATAACAATCACAATGCTCGTATAATGTTAGAAAACTGATATAGACATCTTCTGTGCCAATATTACAGATAGCGATAGTAGTGAAGTACCACTTCAATCTATTCCACAAACTCCAATATAAATCGGCTTAGATTGAACTAGAACCGCTTGATATTCTTTCACTTTAGCAACAAAAATACACGTATTGTGAAACCAATAAGAGATCTTGAATTTTGTTTGAGTTTTCTTATATTTTGTCTGTCAGTTGACATAGAAACGTTACGGAGCTTTCTTTCGCCGTGGGCGTTACTAATAAAGCTTTGGATGTCTAGCAAAAATCCCAAAATAAAGAACTTTGACAAATAATCTTGTAATAATAATAGAACGTATTATTTTTGTTTTCTCATAAGCAGAACAAATTTAGCCAGGTAGAGCCGTAGAGCCACTTACGTAGAGTTTGTTTTCGTATGGTTTTGGTCGTAACCATGCTACTAGGTACCGATCATAGCACAAGTGGCTCTCTCGTTTTCTGCTTGTAATAAAGAAAAATACTAAACCCGAATATGTCTACACAAAGCACTTCTAAAACTTCAAATATTCCTTCCACACTCCACTCGTTGAACGTAAATGAAAACTGGTAGATATTTGTTCCTGAAACACGTAAACACGTACCGAATTCCGGAGACCTGAGACTTGTGTTTCCAGCGTGCCACATCTGTTTTGCGGCAATTTTAATAATACATGTAACATAATCCGCCCACAACTCAATGCGTGCGGCAACGGCACACGTAGAATATTTCGGTAAATCTTTCCGATCGTTCCCTCCTTCCGCAATACAATCTGATTAAAACATAGCAGTGACCTCATAAATCTCTGCAGTAATTAAGTGGTTTCAATATTATCTAAAAGGAAGCCTGTTCCGGTCCGATTTCGACATTTATCCGCGTTTTGGGAGCAATGCGCTAGGAATAAACTTAACCTATTCCTATTTAACCGCGTTAATAGTACTCTAAAACAGCTTAAAGCACATTCAAATACAACACGCTATAAATGAGTTGGGAAACTTTTTAACTGACTTGGTGGTTTTGGATTTAGATATTGCTTCTTATCACTAATTGGATAAAGTACTACTTTTATGTACCAGTGAGTATTATATTGAATTATTTTTTAATGAAATAAAAGTGTAGGTCTAAGCGAGCTTAGTTTTTTTTGTAATCATGTTTCACGCTCACGAAGCTTGAAGCAAAATTAAGTTCCGAGTAATCTTATTCAAAGCAATTCTACTTACGTCTACACTCGTATGGAAAACATTAAGGAAAATGTAAATTGAGTGCAGACTGCAAACTTAGAAGTGGTTCTTGGAAATAAAGTTGCAATTTTCCCCGCGATACAAGTTCTAGAGCTCGTACGAGTATAAGCACGGTAGGTATGTATGTTAACGTGAATCTTGACTTTGCAGTCATAAGTAAATGCTGAGTCCGTCTGTTTTGAGTATTTTATTTTAAAGCTTATTTTATGTTGTTGTTATTTTATGTTGTGTTCTAAATTTCAAATTTAAATCAAGATTCAGAGAAAACTAGAGTCAGAGATGTGCGAGGTGCGGAAGGGGAAGCGGAAGAAACTGCCACTCTTCAGCCGTTAGAGTTTGAAATAAGCACTGGCGCGTTTTGTTCTGTTGAACCTCTAAATTTTACGTGCCTAAAGTGTATTCATCATTCTGTGATCAACATGGTCCACTTTTGATGTAGGGCTCACCTTTATGATGAGACCACGCCGCACGAGCCTAGGTCTTCCATTCCTTGGAATAAAACCAAAGAGTGAATACTTCACAGGCTATTATTTATCAGAGTTATAAAAATCCAAGAAGAAAAGCGATGCAAGCTACGAGTACAAACATCTAGCGCCACAAAAATATTCTCATAAACCAACTCCCAACAACAAGAAAGAAGTCGGAACTGTGATGAACTTCTAAAAGTAATGTAAACATGCCCGAGTTCCTGTTGTTCCCTAACAGCTAGATATTGGAATCTAAACTACACGGCTTCTTTTGCAGCGTGTCTAAAGTTTCCAATCTCCAGAGCATTTCTAACAATCTAAACTTGGTTTTACTGTTTCCTTTATCTAAGGAGCACACAATTTAAAGTGTTCATTTTTTAAAATGTTTTAATCGAAAATGGAGTATGTATATTCCAATACAACATTTTAAAAATCGTTTAAGGGATTCAATATGCTTTAAATACAGCATTTACGATAGCATAGCTTTATGAGTGTAATATAAATGTAAAAGTACTCAATACTGAGTGACACTGACTAAAGACAAATAAATATCCAAAATAACACACAGCAAAAATATATTGTTCTCCTTGATCTTTGAAGCAATCAAATACAATTCAGTCTAAAAATACCTACCTCCAGAATTCATCAAATGGGTTCTATCGAATAAGTAACTAACTAATTTAGGCTTCATTCTAAATTTAAATCTATAAGGTAATCTCATTATTTCAGTTCTAATTTTAACTTTGTAGATAACTCATTCTAACTGAAAATATTTTCTGCAATCAAAATATGTAATTCGGTCTAGAAGAGCACACAAATTGGCCGCCGCGCCGAACTGAATTAACGCGTGCAGGAGCTCCTACATTAATCAAACGGTTCTGTATAACGAGTAAGTAACTAGTTCACTTTGCGGCCAGCACTCGACGAGATTTTCACCTGCGAGGAAAATGAAAATGAATTCGCTTCCTGCGGTGCAATTTCCATCTCATATTCGCAAAGACCATTAGCTGGATCGCAGTCGTAGATTAGTTGGTGAGTGCTTTAGTGGATGAGTTACTTGAATATCTTCACACTGAAAGTTAAAAAATCATCTGTTTGAAGAGTCAACTAACTAAATTCTAATGCCGGTTTAGCGTGCGGATATGCCACAGCCAAGTAACATGCATTCATAACTTGTAACTTTATAACTTTTGTATCGATAACAACCGCTGACTATGAGCTTTTAAATAGGTTTTAATAACACGAAAAAAATTATTAAATAAAATTACAATAGTATTCCATAGAAGAAAGAGAAGAAATATCATAATCATCACACAACGACAAATCAAGTTCTGGACACAAAACAGGAATAAAACAGTTGGGAGTACCAAATTACACAAAAGTAAATTATTCACATGGATAAAACGGGCATAACTACGGTAACACTCGGGAAACAAATTTTGTGACTTCTGATGATCTCAAGAGCCACTCATTCTAATTTCATCCTTACATGTTTTAACATATAGTTTAAATTATTTTTTCCGTCACTTAATGAGCATTCAGAAGAACAGTTCCAGAAAAATTTAATATTTATAGCACGTTAAGTGGTGGTTTCAATCATACAAGTTTTCATTGTGATTAATTGATGAGGTACGTTTCTACCACTTCCGCGTAAACGTTTTATTTGTACCAGCGACCACTGCTTTTATATACGTTAAATTGTCGGCTGTTTATGATTTACATACTTATTTCATTATTAACTATTAAGTTATTTAAGTAAACATGGTCTGCAAATTTAATTGATTTTTTGTTTATTTGTTCCATGTTTGGTAAGTGTTCCTTGATTGGCTACTTTGGATGAGTAAATTGGATGTTATACATTAATATCGTCCTGTTCTATGTCTCTACAATATCATGATACCAAGATATCACACAAAGCTAATTAGCAAATTATCATGCAAGCCACATCTTGTACGCTCGTATACTGTTTCTATATTCTTAAAATGTAAGTTTTATACATTTGATTTCATTTTCAAAAACGTTTTCAATTCTGGTTCTGACAAAACAGAAACGTTAACAAGCATTCTAGCTACAACTTATAACAAGCTGTTACGTTCAAATGTTGTGTGAACGAAATCGCCCATACATCAAATAAAGACACAAAAGTTAGCGATAACTGCTCCCATACAGTATATTCGGATTAACCCCGTATCCTCCCTTACCATAAAACGTATATATATTCGGATTAAAAGTTGACGATCGGTATATTTATGGGTCTGTGGATTAGTAAAGTTGTAAAGCATAAGCCGCAGATGGTGGTAGGGATCGGAAGATAGTTTCAGGCGGTCCATGTTCAATTTTTTCCTCAAACTAGTCCGCACCCCTGTGACATATGACGGCAGTTATCCCTCCAAACTACTGTAATTTCTGAGATCCAATTCAAGGATTGAAATAAAGAAGATTCCGCCAATATATCGGATATGGAATGCAATCGCTGCCAGGAAAGCAATTTCGTGTATGAATAGCTCCCATTTTATTACTTTCTTTGTAACACCTGATTGCTTATATTTCATATCCGCTTATTACCTGGTACTTACATATTTGTTAGAAGAATCCACCAACGATGTTAAGGTGAGCGAAATATGATCGACTGTTATGGTTGTAAAGAATTAAGTTATAATTTTTGATATGATAAATTATTAATGAGCCCTTACCGAAAACAAACAAACAAACATTTGATGTATTATGATCTCGGATCATATTTATATCTACTTCTGGAATAAATCCAGCTCTAAAAACATTATGTAAAAGAGCTATGGAGTAGAATTTATGGAAGAAAAAGTTACTGATCATAAATAATAATATATCGGCTCTTTTAATTACCAAAACAAAGAGATTTCATAGAACTCGTAATTGGAAACTGCAATTACCTATAGGAATAAATAAATTAAAACGACGCCATGTCGGAAATATAATACGAAGATAATAAATTGCGGATCATGAATCATCCACCAAAAGCGCCCAACAGTGTCGTTATAAATATTAAGTTTCATGGCAAGTTTCTATGGGAAAATAAAAATGATTAAAAATGATAAATTTAGATCGACAGTAATATGGTCTTACAAAATATCATATTTGTAATTGTTTTGATTAGGAATTTTAAATACGCAAGAATCGCAAGAATAAAACTATTTGTTATGCACTAGAAAATGCTTTGGCGCAAATGGTAAAAATAATCATTTTAAATTTTCATAAGCAATCCATCAACAGGCGGAAAAAGCAAACAAATACAAAATTACCGAAAATCAACAAAACAGAACATACATTATTACAACAATACATTCGATTTTGAGGAAAGGTTGAAGGGAAAACTACCTTTATTTATATTTTTAAACAACAATGCAAAGTTTCTACTTGAGATATTTACGAGCATACTTGAGATATTTACGAGCTTTTAAAGTTAGAAATTGTAGGGCAAAGTAAAAGATTAGATAATCCTTTTAAGCGGGGCGTCGCGCCAAACGGACGTGTGACTAAATGCTAGGAAAAGACAAACGACACATTACCACCTTGACGGAAATAAATACGGAAGTGGATGAGGGGAAGATGGTGTTAGGGTTCCATTCTCAAATACATGACATAAGCCTTTTACTTTCTGTACAAGACTTACCAGACTAACTTTTACCTAGTTCTAATGTTTGTTACAACAATTAACAAGCAGACCACATTTAAAGCGGATTCAACTTACCAAACAAATTATATTTTTGTTTGGTATTTCTATTTATATCTTTTTCTCTCCTTTTATTTACATTTTTTGAATACCCCTTTTAAGTAAATTACACAAACCATGTTAGTAATCGGAACACATAGTACCTATAAACAAAATGTTTGATGAGATAGATAAATGGATGAATTTCTTAGTTGGCATGAATTGGTTGGCACAACCATGTGCAATGCGAAACCCTTCATATCGAGATGTTTTTATTTATTACCGGGTTAGAGGGCATAATAACAACGAGCAAGCATCTGGTGCTCCTGTCTTCCACTTAGCGTTCTGATTACAAACAACGCAGCATTAATTATGTTTTTGCTTCGGAAGACACTCAAGTAATTTATGTGGCCTCGTTTTTCGGGGAAATAAATGTTTGTAATAAGTTTGCGGGCGCCCGCAGCCACTCGCTGCGTCTGTGAGAAGTCATTACATATTTCTATGAATACCTTTCGAGTTCCAGGTACGAGTAGATAGCTACTGAATATATTACGCGTCTCGATAAGTAATTGCATTTTTGGCGTGCCCTTTTTTTTTTTTTAAGAGTATTTTATTCAAAATTACACTTTGTTCCATTGGTTTCAAATTTCAATCGACCATGAGATGAAGAATAATAAAAAAGTTTAATAACCGCGCAATGCAAAAAGAGCGCTAACTCCACCATTGAAGTGTATAGCAAGCAATAAAAATGTGAAGAATCTTTAAAGTGATTTATTGCCAATTAAGGCCGACCTAGTGGTTAATACCTATGGTACTTGTTTCGGAAGAAATGTTGAGCAGTGAGTTTTGGCTTTTAGAATGGATATCCGGATGGTTTCTGTTAAATGGCCCTTATTTCCCATTGCCCTTGGGGTTGACGCTGACAGTAGTAGGATTAATAAGAAAAAAACCTCCCGTATGTCTAGGACCATGGAAGTAGAAAGGTTATGTGGACGGGGCAGGCGCACCGCTTGATTCTACTCAACAGAGCGCACATTAGCTATCACTCTCATCGCGACTATATAATTGAGAGGGATAGATGTATAAATGAGTCTGGGGCCCCGCTAGCTGATCTAGCTACGGTGGATTCTGACCTACGAACTACTTTCTGTTCTATTTAGGTACTTCCTTTTCCTATGTGCAATTGTGCAGGTCAGTTTAAAAAAGGGCAAGTCACAAAAACAAATGGAAAGAAAGGATTGCAACTGCTAGAAGAAACAAAGATTAATGACCTCTATAAAAGATCGATCTCCCTACTGAAATACTTGAGACATAGCAAAGAATTCCAGCCGTTCGCTAGTGTTTGCAAGACAAACGATTCGGTTCAATTGCGGGTTAATTGACGCATTCTCCGCGACAGTAGGTACGAGTATCTCTTGTACTTGCTCCTAATCGAAAATACCTCTTTGATGCTATACATTTCGTTATAAAAAATAGTAATTCATTTGTCTTTAATTTTCCTTAATGTTCTCAAAGGCATATGAAATCCACCAACTCCTATCAGGATAGCGTGGTGGACTAGGGCCTACACCCTTTTGATTGTCAGAGGAAACCCTAACAAGTAGTGAGAAACGTTAATATTTATATCGGAGCTGAGCAAACATCGCGATATAAATACTTTGAAGATTTTTAGAAGATTGCCGTCGCGACCTCTCATACATTTAAAGAGAGAGAAAAAGAGAAACCTGCCATCGCCCTCGACCACTCGCGTATGGAAAAAAACGATGCGTCCACCTTCCGCGATTGAATTGACGCATTCTCCGTGACAATATCTGGAGGTCCCTGCAAATTGAAGTGTCAATTATAGTGGCAGAGACGCTAGTTGTTAAAGCAGTATGATATTTATGTCTGAACTGATATACCGAATACAAGTCATTTTAAGAACATTTCTGTCGCGTTCTCTCGTACATTTAAAAAGAGAGAAAAATAGAAAGCTGCCATCGCCCTCGACCACTCGCGTATGGAAGATAAACGATGCGTCCACCCTACGCGATTTAATTGACGCATTCTCTGCGACAATATCTGGAGCTCCCTGCAAATTGAAATGCCAATCATAGTGGGGGAGCAGCTATCAGAAGCAATAGAACGTTATTTGCTTACTTCATTGCTTGTGAGCTTATAAACTTAATATGGTTTCAATTCGACCTACGACCAATTTTCGCTCCAACTCTGTTTCGAAGAATACATGAAAATAGTGGTTTCCGGCAGATTTGGTCCCTGGAAGCAATACTGACTTTAAGGAAAAAACTTTATCACAGATTACATAGTTACTAACCAAGATAAGCAGCTTTGTTAACGCCTATATTTCGGATTTCAGTCTTAATAGGTTTCCAAACCATATAAATGTGACAAATATATATTTTTTCAAAACAAATTAACTTAATACAAAATTTTGATTCCTTATCCTGTTAGAAGTAAATTAATTTAATTAGGAGCTGACAAACAAAGCCTTGGGGTTCTTGGAAATCAAAAAATAGAGGCTTAACTTACACAGTATTAAAGTGCATTCAAGCACATCCCGGATTGTTGACACAGTGCATCGCGCGTCAGAGCCAAACCATGTCAGTTCGCAAATTGCCGGACTTTAAACTTTTTAATCCTTCCAGACGAACTTTGAGCGTCATATAGTCAAACGTGCCATTGTTGAAAACAGAATGGTTGTATCGATTTTGTTTCCTATAAGTAGGTATATATTTATATAATTTAACGAAATATATTGTATATATAATGTATATAATGTCAGTACCCATTAATGACCCACTACAGGGTCGGGTCTCCTCTCACAATGAGAAGGATGTAGGCCTTAGTCCACCACGCTGGCCTACTGCGGGTTGGTGGACTTCGCATGCGTTTGAGAACATTTTTTTTTAATATATATAATATATTGTATATAATATATTTCGTTAATTTCAAACTCAAAAGTTATGACATGCCGTGTATTTTAGAGTTCCAACTGTAGTGTTTATAAATTTAACACATTTTTGTGTCTGTCATCATCTGTTTGACGATTAAATTATTTACTAAACAAAGTTTTTAAATTATTTATTAAATAACATGTCAATATAAACAATCTAATAATTAGATACTGACGTCATAATTTCACTAAACATTTTATATAAAATCTAGTGAACAAGCAAGCAATGGATATCGTCACCAAAATCAAGTAGGTAGGAACAACTGTTAAACATAGATATTAAAAAGTAAATAAAAGGCGTCACTCACCAAAGCTAAAAAGTTCGCTAATACGAGCTTCCATCAAACTTTTTACAGAATCGCATTTTGAGAAGTGGATTCTTTATTGCATTATCCTCGGTCGAAAGATTAAACGAGTGATCATTTCGCCTGACCCACGATCACAGTGCTTTTTAACAATTACTGAAATCACTGTATAAAGGATACGTTCCACCGTCGGTCGAAGAATCGGTTTGTATTTTATTAAAGTTTTAAAATCGCCTTGATTTAAAACAAATTATGAAAAATAATGTGGTAACATTATGATTCTAATAAATACAGCCTCTGGTTACATTGAAAGGTTAAAATTACTCAAGGTGTCCTCACTCACCTACGCACTTTAAATTCCACTAAAACCTTTGCAAAAAGCGAGCTAAATCGTTGAAATGATATTTAGGAATTGGTTTTTTTTTTGTTGAAATGAAATTGCCATACAGCCAGCCGGGTTCACCAATTATTTACTAATGAACTGATCATAAGGTTTTCTTTTTTTAATTTTAACGGATTTCCACAGATTCAGAAAGTTTTTGCCATTCAAAAAATGACTGACCACAATATACATTACCTACCTACCTTCGTTTGTAGCAAAATATCGCTTATCTTCATCTCTTTAGCGATAGAGCAACCGAGTATATCCAAAGATTTTCTTTTATGCTTTAGTTCACGCTCACCGAGGTTTCAATGATCAGCAGATTTAAATTAAATGAAACTGAAGATAAAACCTGGACGTTTTACCTATAGCTTAATTCATTCCCTGCCTTTTATATACCACATTCTGTTCGAGTTAGTTTAACGAGTCTAAGGAAATAAAGATTTTATAGAGGTGTTAATTTAACGATTGGATTTGATAGCGACTCCTTTGTACACTCAAAGTAGACGAATTCTATTTTTTCACAATACAACGATTACTGTGTGGTTTAATAAAGTTCAAGATTTTTCTTCACAAACACTTGTTTTCTAATTTACTTACCTAAAAGTTTTGTAAAGTGTAAAGCATGAAAAGTAAAAACTACTCATGTTTCAAATTAAAATAAATTTTGAAGTAGGCCTAATTAAAGAAGGCGATGCTTTTAGTAGATAGCTTCGGGTAAAGAAACGACGAAGTGAATAGTTATTGTTTATCTATCATATAAAGTATTATATAGTTTTGCCACACAAAAAAACAGTGCTTTATATTTTGAAACTCAGTTTTTCAGTCTGTATTTCATTTACAGGAAAGTTTATTAATGTGTAGCTTTAAAGTTACACTTGTTACAAGAGTCTAAATTGGCAAAGTTTTACAATTGCATTTTAGAAGCGCCTCAGTGCAATACTTAAATTTTAGTGCAAGCACTGCGCGTAAAACTTCATGATTAAAAATTACTGTGAACACTCATTCAGGCTATATCTAATCTAGCTATCTGCTTCTGTATAATAATTGTAAACTCGTTTGGCTGACTCGGCAATGCAGAGCCGAAACTACTGAAGTTAATAACACCGAATTAGAATATTGTTGTTTGTAACCTAAAAATGACCTACTATGCTATGCTATGCTATACTATGCTTATTAATTTTTAACCTACCGACACAAAATTTATTTCTCAAATTTATTTCTCACGTTTATGTCCGTTTCGTTTTAAAAGTATTGTCACACTAGCAGAACCAATTGATTCCTGAAGCACTTTCAAAGCACCGTTCCAAATTGTTTTTCCGATTTGCAGAAGATTGGATCGCAATTGGTTCGACAGATTTGCATACTTTAAAGTCAAAGCACTCGTAGGATCTCAAACAAACCGAGGAACAAAAAGATATGGATGTTATCCAAAGGTAATGAGACTCGTTCATTAATTAGGCCATTGCGAGTAAGCCGTGTGTTGGGGTAATTAGGTGGAACTTTCGTACATTCAATTACCAACATTTCGAATGTTTTACGTCTAAACGTAGGTATGGGAGCAAGTTTAATTGTTTTTCTCCAACTCATTTGGGATACCCGCTAAATACGACGTCTAACATGGTTCCTAGGATCGAAAAAATATTTGTTGCTCCTCTCTTTTCACGTTCTATTTGTATTTTGTAGTAAGTACAAAAGGATTAACAAACGAGAAAGGTCTGTAAGCACTAATGAGGCGTATTATGTCTTTATTTACTAAGTGTTTGGTATTGATACAGTTTTCTTAAACATTCGTTCCAAATATTGTTAATCTCATTTTTATTTTTGAAAAATGATAGAGCGAAAAGCCTCATGTTCTTTGTTGTGTTTTGATCGGATAAGTATATTGCCGGAGGCTGTTTAGTTCTTCTACCCTTCATGGCGTTCAATGTGTCAAGTCTATCGGTTTCGATTACAAAAAAAACAATATATGCCTTTATTTAAATTAATTTTATTAACTTTTCAATATTTTTATGCAAAGTATATGTGTGAAATAAAATTCTTAAGGACATTTTTACATGCGCAAACTTAACTCGCAGCGCTCAGTCCCAAGCGTCGAACAAGTCTTAATAAACAAACAAAGTTTGGGAACTTTATGCAGTTTTCGCAGGCGCTCGGACTTATAACAAAACAATTTTCAATTTAAATTTTCAAGTTTTCTGACTGGAGAATTGCAATATTAAATTATACCCAAATGGCGCCAGCTATACAAAATTTCATCCTATTCCGTCTTATCCGTTTACGGGAATCTTATACAAGCTTATTATCGAGTCGCGCTGAGTAGCATTACAATTACAAAGACAAATTATATTAGTCTCGTAATAAAAGTTACGAAGTTCAGTAAAGACATTACTGAGGCGGCCGTAAATCAAGTTGCTTTCATAAGCAAGGTAACTTGGAATTGGCGCGATAAGGACGGGGCGCTCTGGTAAGTGCCTGAGTTGTGCCCTGATTAATGTTATATCTTACTGAGACGAGATAACCCTTGTTATGTCAGAAGTAGCGACCATACTTCGTAATTCTCGTTGTTATAGCTCTTATCTGGACTCGAAAGAGCCTTCAGTTGCTTACAAACATTGAAGTAGCTACCGTCATCGAATTCGGTCCCTATTTTGTCCGTCTACCAATGTACATTACTTGTATTTTCTTTATGTAAGTCTTAGGTTCTTCTTTCTAGAGTTAGCCTAAGATGCAGTCTTTGCGGTTTTGTAATAATATTAATATTTAGACTCACTCGATTTGAAAGGATTCTTACGTGTTCTATTGTATCTTAGGAGTTCTTTTGTGTGTGCTTATTTGCACTAGCTGTGCCTTTGTCCGCGTGAATTTGAAAATAACAGAGCGTTTTTTCTGAGTTTCTAAGATTCGTATGAACTTTCGTAAATTGAAAAGATTTTATACAATGTTAATTATATAAATCCACTCTATTGTTAGTGTCGAAATAAAGAAAAAATGATACTAACTCATAATTTACTTCAGTAAAGAATTGCCTGCTAAATCCTACCCTATATCTACTTGTCTATAGCTTCTTAAAATAAAATAATTATGCTATTCCTGCACAAACGTAGGTACTGTAATATTTATATGAAAAATAGGGAAACAGGATTAATGTTACTCATTATATTGGAAGCGGAAAACAAAAATTTGTCTTCTTAGCCACTGAGAAAAATACTGTAATGTATTACGTCCTATACAAGAAATAAATGACTTACATTTTTAATACAGTAACTGAAGTAAGTACTATATTTTGTGGGACGGCAATTTTTCTTCTGAAGTTAACGTGTAGGAGTCAATTATTTAAATCAGTGACTCTCAACTCAAGGGTCGCGACCTTCACGTTACAAACCCTTTCTGGAGTCGCTAACAATATGATTTTGACTGAGAATTCCTATCATATTTTTCGAATAGAACAAACTTTACTGTTAGTATTATATCCTACTAACTTACTACTATGTTATATTTGTGTGGATAGATGGATGGATTGATGGATGTTTCTCATTCTTTCACGCAAAATTGGCTAAAGGGATTTGGATGTTTTTTTTGCACAGATAGATTATTTATTATAATCTGGATTAACATATTATGGCTGCAACCCTTAAATGGCTCACTATTGGGCACACCCACAACTAAGGCCTGGATCATACTCCACCACGCTGCTCCAATGCGGTTATCATAACCGCTTATTGGCTATTATCCATTCAGCGCGCCCGCTGCTTTACTTTTTCGATCGCTTGCGATCTATTCAAGCAGCGGGGCTATGCGCGCTTCATTAACCTATAGATGTTTTTTTTATCTCTGACTGGATCAATATATTATATCAGAATTTTTACTCGGTAGGATCATCCATTCAAAGATTGGGAATCTCTGATTTAAATAAATACTTCGTTTTTATGTAGGTCTTGGCCAGGTTGTTAGTGGAAAGGCCGTAACCTCCAGAATTTCCAATCCTAGAGTCGAACACAGTCCAATCTCGGCCACTTTAAGGAAATTTACTCAACGTAGACCGATATATTCACATATTTTATTAATATTTCATTCAATATGGAAGCCCAGGTGCAGCATCATTTTTTTATAGTTTCTGCTAGGCAAATATCGCATCTTTCGTATCGGTATCTTTCGAACGAAAATTAGGTCTTCACCATAAATCAATCGCCAAGAACATAGCCCAAAATGGATTTGTTCGCGAAAACCAATACCAGACTGTACATGCTCGTACTCGTATGTGAACGCTCTAGATTTTGTTTGTTCTCGCTTGAATGCCCTGTGTCCAGTCTATTCGGGCAGCCAGAAATAAAGTTGATCCGAATGCTTTTATTAACTCCAACTACAGAGTGTACAAAGCTCCCAGCATTGTAGTCATTGCTTTGCTGGAAAAATAGGACACTTAAATGATGCGAAAAAATGTATTTACATTATAAACAAAAGAAGTCCACTTTTCATTGAATTTTACAATTTTGTTTGCTGTTCTGACATAAAAAGCTTACAACATAACTAATCTTAAATTAAACTTACAATTCATTACGGTTAAGTACGTTACTCTATATGACATTACTAAAGCTCCAAGCAACGATAACATAATATCGCCCTGACGTTGCGTCTCGATTAAAGTAATCATTCCATTCAGCATTTTAAAGTCCATGGTTGTAGCTCTACACTAATCGATGTCACTCCACTCGGTGAAGAATTCTTCTGATAGATTAAAAAACCCTCTGAATCCAGCGGATTCCTACTATCTTCTTCAGGTCCTTTCTCTGTATGTTATCGTATCAAATTAAAACTTTACGTTTAAACCAAGAACCAGAAACAAAGCATTACGTAGTTTTGTTCCCGAAAACAAATTAAATAGCAGAGAACGGTCCAGCAATGTGGACGTTTCGATTCGGTTTATTCTCGCTTGAATTTAATGCTTTCGTCCAGCTTACTGACCGCTAGGAAAAAGTCGATCCTAACGTTCTTTTATTTGCTCTGAGTACTAATTTACAAAGGTCGTAACAACATAATTATGGAGTACCTAGTAGGTACCTAATGACAAGAAAAAATGTTTCAAATAGTAAACTTTGGATAAACAGGTGGGTATCATAAGTATCGAATAAATTTGAGTTAGTATAATGATTTGAATATTCGCCATTATTTCGCTATTACCTTCCCGCTATAATTTAGCGAGCATGATTATAGTAACTGCAGAATCGAAAGATCTAGTCTAAAGTACCTATTAACTAAACACTGAAAATTGTCAACATGTTCTTGAAACACATTTGAATTGGGGTCTTATTATTCATTAATTCTTTCTCATTTTATATGTAAATATAAAGTTTACAGTCACATAAATATAAGCCTGCGTCTGTAACGGCCGACAATAAACATACGCCGTTAACCGTTATTGCAGAGATTTACATTGCGTTTTAATTTCCGTTCAGCAGTTGCCACAGTATGCTAATTTTATATCAACAATACATTAACTTTCAGATATTTGCATGCAATTTTTGTTTACGTAAAATATTAAAGTTTTAAAATTTTGATTAGGGTCTTGTTAAAAAAATAAATAAATTGAAGTTGTCTTATTTTATTCTTATTTAACTCCATAAATAGTTTTAATATTTTCAATTCTATAGTAATTAAATAACAATTATCAGTATCGTCAAAGTATTCGTACGGTAAATGTCAGTCTTTAGTCATCTGCACTCGTTAACTATACGAATACTTTGACGATACCTAGTGTTCATGCTCGGGATACTGGTGTCTTGAGACTAGTAGTCTTCTTGCCACTCTAGGTAATAGGTATCACGTGGGTGTAAACGTACTTTAATACATAAAATTTCATTTGTTTTTATCACACTAAACTTTATAAAAATTTTGCTACGTTATTTAAACATTCAAGCATCTCTAACAAATTAAACTTCAACATGTGGTATAAGCCATCTTCATGTTTGTGGAATGCCTCAATAACGGCCAGCACCACTGTAGTGTAAGCCAAGCTGGTGGCTGGCGCGCTTCCAACACGATGTGGTACCCCTTTAAAATTTGATAGATTTTTATTCAAGCAAATTAGAAAATATAAAAAAACATCTGGAATAGTTTTTTCTCTGCATTGAAAGCAACACCAATAACTTCCTTATTGAAAAGTCATGTGCGTTTTACAAAATTAAATGTCAGCTGTTGTAAAGGTGAAGGAAAACATCTTGAGAAAACCCATAGAGTTTCCCATAATGTTCTCATAGGCGTTTGAAGTCGCCACAAACGCCACAATAAGGCCAGCGTGGTGGACTACATCTTTCTGAGTGCCAGAGGAGACCCAGCAGTGATTTACGTAAAACCGTGGTAAAAGTAAATGGTGGATTTTAAATCAATTTAAAAATTTTATATGAATAAGTCCAGTAGGTACCTAAGTAAGACAGTCAATTCAGTAAGTTTCGTGAATCACCCCTATAAACATTTGTTAATTTCCTCAGTAAAATGAAACAATGTTTGAAAGTTAACTTAAGAACTCACGAATACTAATAACAAGTGTACAAGTGCCAATAAAAGAAGCGATTAAATAATATGGAATCATTAATTGGAACTCTGTCAGCTGTAAAACCTATCGATATATTCCCGTAATAAAAGTACGCTACACCATATTTTTCTACATTGTTAGAACACATTGCATTATTGCCCCAATACCGCGAATCACCACTATGCGATGTAAGCCGGGCTGGGACCGCACCAGCACGATGCGATGTTTACTTGTGCCGAGTTGTGACTCTATAAAACTTTATCGATCAATTTATTTATTGTCACAACAATGCAATTACCCTACAAGGACACGTGCAAGCCCTGGCGTGACTCCAGATAAGGTAGGTACATAATTCTACAAGGTAGGTACATAGATATTGTCGACTTTGGCAGAACTTCAGATCCTGAATAAATATAATAATTTATAGAACGTTCAAGAGATGCCGACTGGAAATATCTCCTAATGATAACTAAGATTTCCTCAGTAACAAAAAGCACGACGAAGCTTCAGTTACTCGTATTTAGAGAACTTGCTCTAATAATTATCATCTCTTCTCGCTTCATCGCGGTGCACTTGTCCATAAGAGCACACAATTGTACAAACTTAAGATATCGAGAAAATAT
This sequence comes from Erynnis tages, assembly GCA_905147235.1. Classification (NCBI taxonomy): domain Eukaryota; kingdom Metazoa; phylum Arthropoda; class Insecta; order Lepidoptera; family Hesperiidae; genus Erynnis; species Erynnis tages. The sequence continues at coordinate 5,909,127 of LR990082.1, forward strand.
CTGGTGATATCTGCTAACAATACGGTGGGATAGACGGTGTTTCTTTTGCTCTCAGATCATTGAAACTTAGCTAGTGTATAATCTAGGACTGTGTAATATAATCGCATACTATAAATAAATCACCTATTAGTTTTTAAAATAACAGTTATCACTTTTTCTTTTTAAACGGAGTACGCTTCAAAATTTAGCAATTTCAGTCGCTAACAGTAATATTTTCTTAAAAAGTTAGGTCAAATGAAATTATTTCGCGACAGAAAAATTCCGTCTCAAAAAAAAAAAACGAAATCTTATAAAGCTAGTTGAACTCGAGATAAGACGATGAAATTTGGAAGTAACTCGCTAACTTCATTATCTTTTGCAAGCTGAAATCCCTGCAGATAGGTATACTAAGTACTAAGTTTATATTCCTGCAAACAATCAGTTACATAAGCTAATCATAATGAAGATAAATTTTGTAGTTTTGTTTTATGCGACCATAATTATCTCTTAAACCCACTGCAGGGTCGGGAGGGTGTTTCCTCTCACAATGAACAGGCCTTAGTCCACCACGCTGCCAATCAAAATGGAAAGTCAGTAGTCTCAAAATGGAATTGTTTTGGAACGGAGTGGTGATCTAAACTGTTTCAGACCCAACCTGAGGGTCATTGGTGGGTTACAGTCATATAGAGACTGTATAATTTATAACTATTAGGATTGTGCATGGCTGTAAGTTTACAAAAAAAATGTTCTCAAAGGTATGTGATGACCATCATCTTGCATTAGGCAAGCGTGGTACTGGTGGACTGAAGCCTACATCCTTCTTATTGTGATAGGTGGGACCTGCGGACTCTGAGGACCCTGTGGGTCATTAATGGGTCACACAACTATTATCTATTACTAGATAATTTTCACACTCAGAGTTCTATCTGTATTCTATCCGAAGAATATTCTCGAAGAGTCTCGATCAATCCCCCGTTAAGGGTATTAAAACGCCATTCGGCAACTTAGAGCAAAGTTCCGTTCGTGCGTTTGTTGAGACCATTTGCAAATTGCTCTTATATTGGAGTTTGAAGTTGAGGGATACCTTACTGGCTCCACTTGTTCGTGGAAGAATAATGCTTGATGCGAAGTTTATAACAACTGCGCTGTTGGGAATTATTGTTATTTGTGTACGAGAGTTTGTCGACATTTTCGTATTATTCTATGAGTGTTTTCGAGAGATAAAGTACATTACAATATTAAAAAATTATGTAGTAAGTACTATGTACGTACAGAAAACCCAAGGAAGGTTTTTACTGTATTTTTACTGTAAAAATGTTAAAAATAGGCTTAGTTATATTATGTTCTCTAGTAATAGGAATCCTGGTCATATAAGTGACTAATTACATACATAATGTTAAACTCGATTTGGTATTTGTCATATAATCAACAATGTGTATTAAAGTGCGTACATTTTTTTATTCAGTGAATAACACACCTCGCAATACTAAAGTATTGTTTTCCGTAAACAAACGCTGAATCGGACTGATTAAAGTAATTAATCCCCCTAATCTTTATCAGGAATAAGATACTCGTTCCCTTGTTTCCCGAAGGTCGTTGAACCCGCCTTGATAATAATATATCGCTGACCCAGTCCTCCCGTTTTCTGCTTTTTAATCCTCTGATTTATGGGTGCGCGTGAAAAACGATTTTTGAGTACAATAAAATTCATTTTGCAGCGTCCTGCAATAAATTGCTTTCTAAGGTAATGTACCATGATGTAAAAAATCGTAGGATATTTACATAGGTAGGATAATCGTACACTTATAATCCAAAACTATACCTAGTCCGATGGCACAACACCCGTAGATACTCTTCAATACCTCATTGAAGATACATAATTATTTCTAGTCATTTTTGATCAATTAGGTTAATTAACCAAACTGTTTCCAGGTAAAGGTGTTGTTAAAGGTTCGTTACCAAGATTGCAAAATAGAGAACAACAAAAGCACCTTTAGGTACCTATAATCAGCTTACGTGTCCCTCGAACCAATGCAAAGATGGTCTACCTTTCCACACAGAAAAGACCAACTTTTGCGTAGTTCAAAGGTTCAAATCAGCTTAGCAAGCCGCTGAACGGGAAGGCAGGTGTTCGAATAGTTCCCTTTAAGTAGCCACAAAAGGGTTTTTGTTTGGTTTGCTTAGGAAGACAAAGACATTTTCTGTTACTTACGATATTACTTATAAAGGATACTCATAGGAAAGGTTGACCCGCATAATGTGACGAGAGGAAACTAGTGTTTTCTTTTGATATTGTTTATACAAAAATAACTTTCTAAGTGCTAACGTAACTTTAGCAAAATACTAACAAAGGGGTGATAGATAGAAGGGTATCTATACCAATCGCCAAGCGAGACTATTAGAATACCTAAAGGTTTATAGATCAACGCTTACGAATCATTCTTCTTATACTTGTATTAGTAGTAAGCTACTTATTATTGGGCCGGTTAAGTTTGCATATTTAACTAAACAGAGCTTCAAGGTAACCGTTGTTAAAGCCGTTTCCCTGGACTTACATAATTAAATTCTAACGCAGTTAAAACCCGTTCTGTGTTTAGACAATATACAATACACTGTACAGAGATTGCTGCAGTACTAAAATTCTAGAGCAAACCTAGATGTTTAAAGTTGTTCATGGTAATTTAGTTTGTAATCTGCTAGCGCTAAATCCTATACGTTGCGCGGTGAGGAGCTAGATAGCGCTGTTCCTGCTAGATCTGCAATGCAAATGCTGCATCGGTATTCAGCGCATACGGTCCAACCTCGCGAACTAACAACGTTTTAATCGAAAAAAGAAGGTTTTTACAATCGTTTACAGACTTTTTCAAACACTGAACCTTTAGAGTATTTTTTTAATTTAAATATTTAAGACAGTAGCAAACCGTGCAGACTTATGTAAACACAACCAAACATTTTACTGAAACACTGTCTGGGGTTACCAATTACCTGCACCTATGTAGGTACATACCTACGTATGCGTTGCTAATTCAAAGGACTTATAAAGGCTAGGTAGCTGAAATTTATTTCTCCAGCAACACCTTCCAAATTGAAATACAATCCGTACTTAGTATATATGTATAAATATCACGCTTGTTTCTCCTCAATATAAGTTATATTGACGATTATTCTGATAATATCAGGATATTATACTTTCATGACAATGCTACCACGTAATCAAAACTCACCCTTTTTAATTGACGGCTCTGAGTGGTCATTAAATTTAAGCGACAGAGGAAAAATCGGGATGAGATTATAAAGATTCTCGTATTCTCGCAGCCCCGGATCTTCAATTTTTTTTAGGCGGGGCAAAAACTGAAGTATGCCGCCCCCGCCTACATACATTTATTTTTACCTTTATCATCCATATAATTTCAGCTATCAGATGTCCACTAATTGATTGAAATTTGGACATAGCCTACATAGGCCTTCCGGAAATAATGCATTGATTGCTGTTATTTCTGTGTTAAGCCTATTTATTAACCGACTTCAAAAAAAGGAGGAGGTTCTCAATTCGTTTGTATGTTTTTTTATTTTTTTCAATATTTGTTACCGCCGCAATCCGTTATTTGTTAACCGATGTGCCGCACCATGTGAGGCACTATTGAGGTCGCTGAGCATAATGCTGAGTTCCTCCAGCGACTCAGCCGGGATCACTATGTCATCGGCAAATCGGAGGTGTGAGAGGTGTTCGCCGTTGATGTTAATACCAAGTCCTTTCCACTCCATCAGCTTGAACACATCTTCCAGTGCAGCGGTGAAAAGTTTTGGGGAGATGACATCCCCCAATCGTACGCTGCGCTGCACGTGGATGGGGCTCGTACTGTTGTCGTGTACTCGGACTTTCATGGTGGCGGCATTGTATACACACTTCAACGCCTCGATGTACCGATAGTCGATCTGGCATCGCTGAAGAGACTCAAGCACCGCCCAGGTCTCGATAGAATCGAAGGCCTTCTCATAGGAACCGAGTTAATAAATTATATTTTTGTGGGTCACATTGCTTTTGCAGAACTAAGTATATAAGTTCCTTCTAATTCCTTCCTAAGTATATAAAATCGATTCCTTCCTGCGGGCGAGCAGGCGCGTATTTTGAACTATGCCTACGCGCCTCGCGAATAATAAATGTTCGTGCACTACGTCTCATTCCTCGCTCTGGGTATCGGTCGAGTTGATATGGCCATGAAATTACTGTACATGTACTATTATTTATTTATTCCGTGGTCAAAGTTAAGTAAATGATGAGTTATCCATTCGTCTGTAAAATGTGAATTTGGCCGCCCTCTGAACTTGCCGCCCGGGGCATGGGCCCCGGCTTGCCCCCCCCTAGATCCGGCCCTGTATTCTCGTATAGGTGTAGGCATGTTTATTAGTCCTTTACAAATAAAAGTGAGGTTGTAATCTTTAAATTCATTTGGTGCTTTAGTTTGGCTTATAGCAGATTATTATAAAAAATAACAATTTTTTATACTGCATTCCAATTTTACAGTTTGATTCCGATGTAGCACAGGGTTTAAAATTGTCGTAGGTTTGCGTAGTCTGTGTAGGTATTTGCACGTATTCGATTTTCGCTTCGGATGTGGTTTGGACCGATAGTTCAAGTGTGCAATGATGAATGGGGCCTCTGGTCGATGAATTAGCTATCTGTGACTTTACTTTGTATTGTTTCGGTTTGAGAAAAGAACAGTAGAAATACAAACACTTTGTAAATTAAAATTTATACAATGCCGTTATTTGGACATAGAAATGTTTAAAAAATAGGAAAGTCTCATTTAATACAACAAAATCTTAAACAAAAACGAAAACACCGTGGCCAAAGTCATGTTTTGGGTAGACCGTAATACATACGTTACATAATATGAAACTGTCGTACGTTTGCGTAGTATTTGCAAATTTTGTATTTCAGGTGCACGATAGATTATAATTTGATTATGGATTAGATACGATACGATGAATGGCCTTTGCTAACTTGATGGGTTCGAGAGAGGATAGGTATTGGTGATTTCTCATTATGCAGTGTAAAGTTTCAGTTTGAGAGAACAGTGGAAAACCACTTTGAGGACATACAAACTCTACACTATTATGAAATTAGTGGCATTTTTGAAACATATTTAAATTTTAATAAAATTAAAAAATGCCGAGATCCCGTAAGGGACAAACAAGCCGTAAAATAAAACAACATCGTTCGTCGAGTCCGAGTCGTCCCTAACTTAATAAACTTTCAAACCCTTGAAGTTTTCTTTGAGATTATTGCCCTATGTATGTATAAAATTTGATTTCCGCTTCGGGTGAAGATTTGGTTACCGGTTCGAGTGTGCCATGATGGATGGGGCCTTTGCCTAGTTGATGGGTCCAAGAGTGGAGTCCGATAGCCGTCGGAGATTAATGGATTGGCGACATGGTGTTGTTTTGCAAACCGGGGGCAATGACCTGTGATTGAATGCTGTTATGTTTCAATTTGAGTGGAAAACAGTGGAAAGATGAGATTTGTGGAACACTGTGAAATCAAATCCTGTTTTGTTTTCTGAAAATAGTTTTATTTTAATACGAATGGTATGATTGTAGACTAATAGGTCACTAGCAAAGTAATCAAGTATTTTAAATATACGTGCTTAATCACAACAAAATAACAATCAACCTGCAATGAATTTGTATCAAAATTGTCATGCACAATGAACATAACCTAAATTAAGTCTCTTTGTATATAATATATTGTTACAGACTAGTCAACAACTCAAGAATATGTAAGTTCCCTTTTTGCAGGTTTGCAGAATCCTGCAAATTTTGAAATTGTCGAACCCCTGTTGTCATACAGATTTATACTGAATTTGCAGTACGTCAGAGTGTATTTACACGTAATCGATTTCCGTGCCGAGCGCAGATTTGGGTTTCGTTTCGAGTGTGCAGTGATGAATGACAACTTTGCTGAGTTGATGGCACCGTGAAACCCGATAACGGCCGGGATTGATTGACATACTTTGAACATTGACGTCACATTGTTCTTCTGTAGATTGGACGAAATAAAGATGACTAGGTATGTTATTACTGTAGATACTCAAAGGTGATCTAGAGCGAACATTTAGCAACATTGATTGTTAAACCGATTGTTTTAGATTACCATGCAGCAATTGCTGTTAATTATAATTAATTTGATAACAAATTCGTTTTCGAATTTTCAGTCCTTCGTAGTACACTGCTGAACATAGGTATTTTCCAGTCAATGCCACTTCGCCCGGTCCCTTTGAATGCAACGGTTTCCCGATTTCAGGCTATAAGTCAACCTCGTCATCATTTAGGTACCTTTCTACACCAGCGGTTATTATCGGTCCTTCGAACGATGTGGCCTGCCCATTGCGACTAAACTACGATGTTTTGACATCTGCAAAAGTACCTTTGCCTAGAGAAATGAGCATTCACCGACAGCTCAAACTTTTCGGATGGTTTAGGATCAAGGCGGTTTGTCAGTTCCATGAATCAAGTCAAGCTTTGGAATAAATGAAAATTTTGCGTATAACTAAGTGCAATAATAATCATGTTTTCTACTGTAATTAATGCATTTAAATACCCTGATTGGCAAACTAAAGCAGAAGAGAATAATTCATAAGGAGGTTAATTAAATTCCTTCGCCAGCGGCGGATGCTCAGTATAATGAAGCCACTACTTCTGTTGCAGGTTATTTAAAAAGCAAAGTTGTTTTCCCAATTTTCAAAATTTTAATTCAAATATGTAGATGTAAAAAAACATCATCTCCTGCTAGTAAAAATATGCATTATTATTGAAATGTACGTCAATACATTAATTTTAATATGCCCCCAAATATATACTCAAATAAAATAAAGCTTCAATCTACACTGACTTTTATTTATTAGCAGACGTACAAAATCGTCGAGATGTAAAATTGGTAATCAGTCGCTTCGGATGGGAGGCTGGGAGCAAGGGAATGCGGCTACAAGCGCATCTGCCGCTAACTTCACAGCTTTGCTGATTGAAAGACCAACTGAAGCGAATTGCACTAACGAATCACTGCATTTTGTCAATTTAGCGTCTTAGTTTGCTACACTTACATGAAACGCCCGTTTTCATCAAAATGTATTACTTATTGTGTTTTCGATAAAAATCAAAATAAAATACTTAGTGATCTTATTTTTATCAAAGCTATATTTTAAAATTAATTAAAAAATAAAATTGAGATGGTTTTAACCAATAAACAATTACAAAAATTGAAAATACTTGGTGCACAGAACGAAGAAGTTACTAACCGATGGCAAGGCAATTTAATTAATCCCTTTATGAATTATACTCTTTTGCATAAGCTCGGAATTCGCAAATCCCGGGTTTTAATTACATAAAAGTTGCTGGGAGCAGATTTCACTGTTGCGCAGTTTTAGAAAATAATGCCTGCTTATAATAATTATATTTATAGTTAGTTATTTTTTATAGTAAAAAGAAGCGTGCAAGGCACATGTTGAATGGTAATCGTTGTCCACAGCTATACATCTCAAACGGGAACAAAGCAAAAGGCACTTTTCTTTTACGGGGGAAAATCCATCCAAATACATACATTTATATTTACTTAATATCGAGTTGGCTCCTACCGAATGAAATCCTAAGGTGTTCCGGACGACGGCGCTTGGTTTTCGAGGGCCCGGGTATCTACACTTCCGTAACCTCGACGGCATTGGTTCACTAGTGGAGCTGATGTCCTTGGTGGGATGAAGGAGCTCTTCCATTCCCTTAGTGGATGTACAAGAACATAGAATCACCTCGAGGCCTCCAATTATAATTTGAACAGCTTTTAGGCGGCGGGAAGTTAGGGGTTTAATAAATAAGAAATTTATAATTTATTTGTCACTTATTGGGATTGGAGGAGGCGTGGTAGATCTCCTGCTACCGCCCGGGTATTCTATTGTGGATTGGAAGGGTAGATGTTTCCCCCTCTCTTGCTTCAAAGCTTCAAAGCATGGGTCTTCAGCATGGTGCCGGTGAGGGTGCGGCGTCATACACGCAGCCTTAGTCTTTGTGATGGCTTCTGCCACTCGTCAAGATAAGTACCTTCACAAAAATCTGACATGACCCTATTGCAAGGCCGGGCTCGGCCGGTCCCCGAATATAATTACCATATAATCCTCTTCCGCTTCAGTTATGTACAAAAACCCAATAAAAGGTTAACAAGAACAGATTTGCAAACGGACGCCTAGATTGAAGCCTACTTGCAGGCTAGAACACAGCTACATGCAAATGCATTTAGGTACCTACTTAGCATTCATTGTGGCCGACTTTAATTTCCATACTACACGGCTAATTCAGAGTACATCTCCATCACATAATGTAGGTACTGTATGTACATCTAGAGATACATATCCACTTTTTAATAGATCAGTGGATAAAGTGTTAGAAAATTAATGCTATTTGAATGGAAATGGAAATCAAATCATTTTGTTGTACTTGTTTTACTAACGATTCACTGTTTAATAACTTTACCTTTATTTTTAACATTAATTCAGCTTAATTCAATTGTTATCTAACGCAAATTTTGATAGAACTGTTATTCAGCGCAGTCGAACCGTATACCTACTGTGCAAAATGCTGATGATTTACATTGCAGATGAAGCGGAAAGCGCTATCTAACATACCACCGCGGAACGTACAGGATTTAGCACTAGCAGATTACGGAACTCATTTAGAGTTAACACTACAGTTCCAGGTTTGCGCTAAATTGTCAAGGAAGACAAATACCCCACACAATTCTGAAGTCCACGCGAACAATCTCGCAGGTAGAAACAAGTTTGTATTATGAATGAGTTTGAATCTTTATGAGGATTAATAGAGGTTTGTTACTCTTTCACGCAAAAGGTAGTTATATTTGGATGAAATTTAGTACATAACAGTCCACAACAATAACCCAGGCAAATACGAAATTTCATCTTTATGAACCAATGTTTGTTATACGCTCTATGACGCAAAACACTTAATAAAATTTGGTACACGGAAGGCCACCATAACTCACGATAAACAGTAAGTTATAGTTAGTTAGAATACCTCTATAGAACCATTATTATACATTGAACAGAACCTAAATTTAATAAACAACCACTTAAACAACCGACAAATGTAAACCACCGTTTGAATGGTAATTAGAAGCATGTAGTTTAAGCTTATAAAATAATATACATATGTATGGCAGCCATGTAGTTACTGAAACGGGGGTAACTTCAATGCAATCGGCTTAAAGTGGACAATATGCACCCAACGCAGTTCAGTCTCCGCCGGATTTGTCCAACCATGCCTTGGAGAATACATAAGCTAGCTATAAAGTGCGTGAAAGTATGAACTAAGAGCACGTGTGTGAACTTTTAATAGTTTTAGAGACTCCACGGGTGGTTTTTAATGGCGCTTCCGCCTAAACTTAGCATAATGTCAATTTATAAGCATCATAATTAAAGTAAAATACTCGTATTACGAGTAGGTAGTAATCGAAACGAAGGCAGCAATTGGGTTTCCAAAAAACACGGTATAATAAAATAACTCATTTTGTAAAATCTTAAGTGAGATCAGGCGATGGGGCGGTGAAACGAAAGGTAGAGAAGGCGTTAAAAATCACCAAAATCACCTCACGTAGGTAATTACAGGATAATTACAATTACAGGATATGAAGCGTTGATAGACCAGTGGCTTAAAATTCGATCTCGAAACGAGAGTTCCTGGTTTGAATCCCAGTGGCACGCACCAATGAGTGTATGACTGTAAAAAATTTATGTGCGCTTTATAAAATTAAATATCACCTGCTGTTACGGTGAAGGAAAACATCGTGAGGAAACCTGCATGCCTGAGAGTTCACAAAAAATGTTCTCAAAGGTATGTGAAGTCCAGTAAGCAAGCGTGGTGGACTAAGGCCTACATCCCTCTCATTGTGATTGGAGACCAGACCCTGTAGTGGATCATTAATGGGTTTCTGACAATTACTCTCTAACCTTAAGTAGAAGCACTCTAAGGTCCATAGCAATCCGTCCTTCCCACTTAGTTTTCCCGCTAAGGCGATTTGTTTCTTTGAGTACAGGCTTTTATCTGCTTCTTTGGTCTTGGGTCCTTTGACCATTGCGGGAATGTGAGGCGGGAACATTTAATTTCATCAGATTATAGATTCAGAGGTTCAAACGGTTGAGGTTTGTTTCTAGACAGTCTTGAAACGCTTTTCCAACTCAAAAGGCTTAACGACCAAACAAGTGGACGACCCTTGTTAGATTGTTAAGCTTTTATTATATTTTAATTATAATTTAATTGTACAATGCTATAAAATAATTCATTATTTCACACCAATTACCCACAGAAAACACGAAAATGCTTTAAAATTACCTACCTACCGCACCGGTATCAGTTTTTTCCCTAATATTTTGGATGAAATATAAAATGACCTGTTATAAACTTTCATGAATAATTTTGAATTATAACAAAATCCGCATTCAATAAATCAAGTTGTTAAATAACAGAACCGGCAAGAGGCCAGACTTTAGGTACTAAATTTCTCTCACCTATAAAGATTATCAACCTAGGTTTATAAGTGAAAGTTTTTTAGGAAGTAGTAAATGCTTACAAAATTATAAATCCTTTGAGTACAATAAATCAAGGGTTTAAATAGCAGGAAACGGTAAGAGAACGGGTCAGCAATATATTAACAGGGGATCTTCGCCATTCAGGGGAGGTCGGGCGAGATGTCGCATTCAACATCTGTTGTCACTTTAATTTATTGAACCCTAGCCCTTTGGCCGTAGTGCACCATGTATGTATAATGAGGTCTGAGGATCTAATTCATGAATATTTGTATGAAAATTTCAAAAGAGGTCGGCATTTTTCCATTTCCTGCATACTACGAAAAGGATCACAGGATTTAGGGTGGCGGTTTATCTTAGAAAGAGCTATATGTATAGCAGGGCCGGATCTAGGGGGGGGCAAGCCGGGGCCCATGCCCCGGGCGGCAAGTTCAGAGGGCGGCAAAATTCACATTTTACAGACGAATGGATAACTCATCATTTACTTAACTTTGACCACGGAATAAATAAATAATAGTACAAGTACAGTAATTTCATGGCCAAATCAACTCGACCGATACCCAGAGCGAGGAATGAGACGTAGTGCACGAACATTTATTATTCGCGAGGCGCGTAGGCATAGTTCAAAATACGCGCCTGCTCGCCCGCAGGAAGGAATCGATTTTATATACTTAGGAAGGAATTAGAAGGAACTTCGAAGGAATTTATATACTTAGTTCTGCAAAAGCAATGTGACCCACAAAAATATAATTTATTAACCCGGTTCCTATGAGAAGGCCTTCGATTCTATCGAGACCTGGGCGGTGCTTGAGTCTCTTCAGCGATGCCAGATCGACTATCGGTACATCGAGGCGTTGAAGTGTGTATACAATGCCGCCACCATGAAAGTCCGAGTACACGACAACAGTACGAATCCCATCCACGTGCAGCGCGGCGTACGACAGGGGGATGTCATCTCCCCAAAACTTTTCACCGCTGCACTGGAAGATGTGTTCAAGCTGATGGAGTGGAAAGGACGTGGTATTAACATCAACGGCGAACACCTCTCACACCTCCGATTTGCCGATGACATAGTGATCCTGGCGGAGTCGCTGGAGGAACTCAGCATTATGCTCAGCGACCTCAATAGTGCCTCATAACGGGTGGGTCTTAAGATGAACATGGACAAGACGAAAATCGTGTCCAATGTCCATTTCACACCCGTACCGGTGGTTGTTGACGGCACTGCTCTCAAAGTTGTAGACGAATACGTTTACCTAGGACAAACGATCCGAATGGGTAAGTCCAACTTCGAGAGAGAGGTCACTCGAAAAATCCAACTCGGCTGGGCAGCGTTCGGGAATCTACGACACGTCTTGACGTCCGATATACCTCAGTGCCTGAAGTCGACAGTTTTTGAGCAGTGTGTGTTGCCAGTGATGACCTACGGTGCCGAGACGTGGTCCTTTACTGTGAGCCTAATCCACAAGCTCAGAGTCGCCCAGAGGGTAATGGAGAGAGCTATGCTTGGTATTTCTCTACGAGACAGAATCAGAAGTGATGAAATCCGTAGAAGAACGAAGGTGACCGACATAGCTCTCAAAGTTAGCAAATTAAAGTGGCAATGGGCTGGCGTTCGCAGGACTGACAACCGATGGGGAAAAAAGGTCCTCGAATGGCGACCACGTTTAGGCAAAAGGAGCACAGGCCGCCCTGCGACCAGGTGGACTGATGACCTGAAAAGACAGCGGGAAACCGTTGGATTCAGAGGGCCCAGGACCGGGCGGAGTGGCGTCGATTAGGGGATGCCCATGTCCAGCAGTGGACTACTAAGGGCTGAAAGGAAGGAAGGAACCCGGTTCCTTAACTCTTATCCGTTGAGGAGTTCCTCAACTCTGTATCTCCGAAACCCTTCATCAAATCATCAACAACTTAATATGGGACCAAGTTAAAAGTAACAGCTCCCAAACCAAAAAAAAAAACAATTCAAATCGGTTACCAAATGACGGAATGCGGCGGTCAGAAATATAAAAAAAACGAGTTCCTCTCCATCATTAGTCTATATAGTTCTGCAAAGGTAATGTGACCAACAACAACAATTTATTAACCGAATTCCTTAACTCTTATCGGTTGAGGAGTTCCATTGTGTATCTCCGAAACTCCTTTTTTTTAAGGAAAGAATACGTTTATTTTTGACTGTTACATGAGAAAGATGTTACAAAAATTTATAATAAGTTTAGAACAGTCTCTACCCTATGCGGGCATACAATAATTATGTCTTATATAACTAAAACTTAATTTTATATTTCATTGGCAATAACTGCTAGATTATATTTATTTATTTATTATTTTGTTCAGCAGTCCAAATTATTTGTTTATTTTAATATTTTACCTATTCGAACTTATCGGCTATGCAATGTGCTCATTACTGGGCAAAGAGAGAAAAAGCCGGAGGAAAAAAACTTTCGACACAGTTTTAATTAATTTATTTAGTTATTTATACGCGCGTTTCTACATTCCTTTATGTAATTGTTTATCTATAAACATAATTTAGATTGAAATTGCGAACCATCCATTCATTATTCCGTTCGTTATTTGCATTTTTGTGTGATAGTGCATTCTCTCTGATTATACCCTGGTATAAACACAAGGAAGCACTTGTAGTCGGCAGCTTTACAGGACTGTAAATGTAGCCTCTGTCCTTCCTGAGATTGTTATTTTATCGTTAAAGAATTCCTTTTCGGTATAATAACCTTTGACCAGCTACTGTTTTAAAGACCATTTAAATTTATCGATTGATAGTTTTTTTAGTTCTGGAGGCAAATGATTGTATATGCGTATGGCAGATATATGACCTACGTTTTTATAAATTCTACATTTTATTCTAGGTAAATACAATTGATTTTTATCTTTCTGTCTCATTACATTTCTTACACGCATATAAGATTTATTTTTAATCTTCTTCATCAGATTATCATCAACTTAATACGGGACCAAATTCAAAGTAACACCTTCCAAACCAAAAAGCAAAAATTCAAATCGGTTAACAAATAACGGATTGCGGCGGTAACAAATATTAAAAAAAATAAAAAAACATACAAACGAATTGAGAACCTCCTCCTTTTTTTGAAGTCGGTTAATAAATAGGCTTAACACAGAAATAACAGCAATCAATGCATTATTTCCGGAAGGCCTATGTAGGCTATGTCCAAATTTCAATCAATTAGTGGACATTTGATAGCTGAAATTATATGGATGATAAAGATAAAAATAAATGTATGTGGGAGGGGGCGGCATACTTCAGTTTTTGCCCCGCCTAAAAAAAATTGAAGATCCGGGGCTGATGTATAGACTCTACAACCCAAAAGATGAAATAGATTTGTAGCTTGATATTTTACCCGTTCATTAACATTTATAAAATTGAAATTCATTCTTTGGTAGAAACAGTAACAATAAAATGTATTAATTTATAATACTAATACTAGGCTGTACTTTTAATCGCAATGGTAGTCTACTACTATCTTTCTACCATAGGATGATAATTTGACTGATGCCTCTGACCTACCTTTTATTTTACACCAAACACAATATTATAAAAGTAGAAAAACACTTCATTTATTCATATTTGGACCGCAGTTAACAGCTTCGCTGCCACATGGAAATTTGAAGTTTTGCCCCAGGGGCCAAAAGTGTTTTTTTGTTTAATTGATTTTAAAAGTGATTGGTTATGATTATTATTACATTTATTTATTATATATTTATATATTTTACTGTATTTCGAAGAGGTGAAAAACTTCACCGCACCGGTGCGTGCTTGGCACTGGGAATGGAATGGACATTCCCAGTGCCGAACAACGCACGGGTGCGTTGTCAGTTTTTGTCATGTTTTATAGTTTATTAGAAATAAAACACAGTTATTTGTTATATAAATCAAATATAATAAAAACTAGCACTATTTTTAGAATAATCTACGAAAAGAAACATTTGGAAAAAGGAAATATAAAACGAAAACACTTTCGAAATGGCATTAGGTACATCTGTACATCTCAGAGACAGTCACATCTTTCCAAGAGTTGATTCTCGAGTAATCTCTACCTCTATTTGGTTTTGTTTGGTTAATCTCTATCTCTACCTCGTTTCGTGGCCGTTTATGAGCACCTAATATTATATAAATAATTCTTATTGATTTTATTTAGTCCACACAAACACAACCGTTCAACTTATCAAAAAACCAAAAACACGTTACGAAAGTTCGGAATTTCAAGCACAGTGCCACTACAAAAACAACGTCTCTCGCCCTATGCCGGCAGCGTAATGAGTGTAGGAAATTTCCAAGACGCTAGCCCGCACCGGTGCGTGGCCGGCACCCCGCGCCACACTCCCTACCACGCACCGGTGCGTGCTCGGCAGCGAAGCTGTTAAACAGTAAATAAAACTAAGTAAGTACTTCCTTAGCTGTCCCCCTAATACAAACTCATGGCATAATTCTCGTGAAAGCGTTACAAGAAAGACGCAAAAGCAAAAAAGTTAAGAAAAGAAAAATTACTCAGATTACTTTTCTTATACTTATGATAAAGCTTTACTTTAATCGCTTTTTTCTTGTATTTTAGGTTAATTCTACTTCAAATACATATTTTATTTTAAAACACAAAAATTTAATACTCGCAGATGTTAATAACGCCTAATACTTGTAGATCTTTGGCCATATTATAATTTAATTATTTATATAATTATTAATAATAAATTTTATTTATTTATTAATAATCATTAAATATAATTAAATTTAAAATTTAAATTAATTAATTTTAGTTAATTTATTATTTTTGGAGAATCTTTTTATTTTGGTTCCTTGTGAAATAAAAAATGTTTATGTAATAGGTATAAGCTATTTCGATCTTATCGTAAATCATTAAGATGTGATTATTTATTTATTAGATAATATTTATTTATAAATTCTGTGCTGACCCATCGGCTCCGTGCCATCACAAGTTTTTAATACAGAGAAAAAAGTTTACGAAAGTTACCTACATACAAAAGGACGTTCCCTATGAATGACTGTATCGTTACAAAGTTTACGTATCGAGCATCATTCTTTTTTCCGCAAACAAGGAGAGTTGAGCAGCAGGTATTCGCGCGAACTGGAATATAACTTGTGTAATTTCGCAAATCACCGTAACATATACGAAGAAAACTTCTCTGGAAGTTTGTGTAATGAAAATGATGTTTTAATATCTTCGGTCTATTTACCAGTGAAAATATAAATTGTGAGCACAATCTTTATTGGTCGGTACTTAATAATAAAATACCAACCTAGTGTAAAAAGTATTAAGCTATTACAATCGTTTCTAAGGTAAGAATGTAGAGACGAGTTAGATGAATAACAAAGTAACTCCAGTATCTACTCGTAAGAAAGGTTATTATTTCTAGTATTTTATAAACACGTATTTTGTTATTTTTTAAATATCTGTAAACGCTAGACCCTACATTTACAAGTGCCTACTTGCTAAACGGGGAAACATTTCCTGTTCTGTCACAATCGAATCACGTTTTCCAATTTCTTGTCACTTGTGTCCGACCACAGATGTTCGTTATTCCGAACGAATTCGTTTTTCAAATCAGATTACGAGACTCGTCAGCTCAAACCCGCACTAAATATTCTACGCAGCACATACTTTACATATCGTACGTAGAATTTCATTTGGATGAACGATAGATTTTCATTTGGATTTCTAAACATTTAACATTTTTCGTAAAGTTTTCTTGATTTCGTTTTACAATTAATAAACTGTTAAGTTTAATCAAGGCTCAAACCATTTTTACAAGCGACTCTCAAAATTTGCCGGTATCAGATACCTATATTTTGAGCATATTTCTCATAAAGTTTATGCCCCTCTAATAATAAGTACGTATGATACCCAACGACATTTTCCAACGTTTCTTTGTTTGCATTTTGGACAATCAAAGTATTATAAACATATTCTACGTAGTACACTCTTTCAACATACGATTTGTTTTCGAAAACAATGGATTTTTAGTTTCAAAAGACCACATCCGTTGATTGAATTCATCATCTGAAACACGATTTTCATTCACTTTATCTGCTGGACGTATGCCGGAAAAGTCGTGTTGCATTTCATGTAGATACCTATAAAATTTTACGTGAACAGAGAACCCTTAAGTTCTCCGGCGCTTTTAATAAAATTTTAGAATATTTTTTACAAAATTCTCACTATTGTTGAGATAGACTTCTATTAAAATTTTGTTAGTGTAAATACTGGGGTCGTACTTTTTCTACTTCATCCTCTGTTTTTTTAATATTTTTTCAAAAAAGGTGAACTTCCTTGGATACGTATTTGTTATTGTTTTAGTCAGAATAAATAAATAAATATAAAATTTATATTAATACATAACTTAACACTATAATAACAACGAAAATTTTTATAAAATATATTTAAACAAAGTGACTACGAAATCCTCACAGCATACGAGGATATGGAACTTGGAACTTAAAAGTATTAACCATGACTGTAATGCGGATCTCAGTACTGCTAAAAGCTCTTACGGCAGAATACTGAAATTAAACAGAGCTCTTAAGCCTTTTATGAGCTGACGTGTTTCTTAAAACAATTACCGAAGCTTCACGCCAGCGAAATAGCACGAAAAGTTTTCTCAACGCCTTAGCAGATTAGCAGCACTAGTCAGTTAATGTTGTTCTTGTATTAATATTCACGGATGGAAAACGGCGCAAAGGAAGGTACATTTAGTGTGTAGTACGTACATTTAGTGTTAATTAGTACAATGCTGTACAATAATAAATGACCTATAGGTCACAGATGCCGTACAATAAGTGCCGTACATTTGTGTAATTCCTTTTGAATACATATACAGATACTTTATCCATGAACGCCGTACATATTTCCAAGGGAGGGCTCGATAGCCAAGGGTCGCAACCCTTATCTCTCATCATGGTACCGCTTAGAAATGACCGCATAGTGCTCAAAATTATTTTCTGATATAGTAACAGCCTTCTAAGCGTTATTCACGTTGGTTCGTTTCACAGGTAAATTTTGTTCATGGGCTTCTAGTCTATTATAAAAACGATTAGGTAATGGCGTCAATTTAACATTTCTTATCCAAACAAAATCTGAACAAGTCGGTAACTCTAGGTAAATACAAGATATTAGTTTCTTCCGCCGACCATCTTGACGGGTATTATAAAAACAAACTTGTATCATATTTCAGGAGAAAAGCGCTCTCCTGAATAACAATGCGACAAAATTTATTACTCAATGAACAGTAAATTTATATTTCTCACGAAGATTCCCCCTCGAGAATTTTCAAAACTTCCGAAATGATTTGCAGACTGCTAAATGTTTGGACAAAGAAAATTTCCGTCTAGCAGATATTCCTTTATTTGCATAGTGTTCGTATTATTATTTATTGTTGATGAAAATGGGAAGCTATGTCTGCGGCTTTTTGTAAAAATAAATAAAAAATTTATACATATACCTACATATAAATATAATACCAACTGTTGTGGTTTCTTAAAATTGGTTCTTACACAAATACACATGTCTTTTGTGGATCCAAATACTCCCTCAAATCATTTTCGCTGTACACTTTTTCTTTCTCTTCATTATAATTAAGTGCCTCGCACACTCTACAGAGATGGAACGATCTAGATCCAAAGTATCCATGTTCGTTCACAACCTCGAAATAGTTCCTCCACTGATGGAACGAAAGAATTAACTCATCGTTCTCACTTATCCGGATGATCTCATTTGCCAGATCCAAAGGATGTTTGAAATTCTCAACGTGTAGATAAGAATGGGGTGGTAATAGTTTTTCACAATCCTCCAACGAAGGTCCCAAAAAGACAGGTATTGCGCCCTTGCTATAAGCATGGTAAAAGGATTTCTCAGTCAGATATTCTTTACACATGGAGTTTTCAAAAACCAGATAGAACAAGTATTCGGACATCAATTCGCAGTCTGATTTGAAGTGGCCTGGGCAACTGGAACGAGATAGGTAATAAGATTAATTACTGTTTTACACGCTACAATTTTTAAATATTATAGTAGAAATAAATGTCAACAATAACAATGTAGAAATGGGCACAGAAATAGTAATAATACCAACGATATTGACATAAAAAATAGTAAAAAATATGAGAGAACTTGTGAGAACCTAATAAACCATCTATCTTTCGCAATCTAATCTTGCAATCTTCGCAAGGCTAAACGAACTGGTTATAATGAGTGTGGCAAAAAAGTATATTTCGATGTGAGCTTTAATCCAAAATCGGCTTTTTCAGATATTCAGCAGTTTAGTTGGCGGTAAAGAATAATTGTTGGTCTAAGGTCCATAGTGCGTATACCCCGTGCGGATAAAGAAACACTGTAAGTGGCGGACGGTCTCATGCTATCTCGTTCATATGGTCGCTCTGTCTATACTCGCACGTAGTGGTACGACGTACAAAAAAAATCAGTTTGGATTAGCATTTGCGCTGTCTCGACGCACTCTATTTCGTAAAATTTTAATTCTGTTTAGTTACAACTACTGTTCTGTTATTTGTCGTTTTTGTTAAGTTTAGATCTTTGGTTGTTTAAATGGCTTCTAGAAAACGCGGGAAGGTTCTTCATAGTGATGCTCGACAAATAGTCTACAATGTAATTAAATATTTTGAAGAAGAAAAGAGACTGGAGCGTTATCACCCTTTGTAATTTAGTAACGCACGGGTAAGTATGGCAACCGGTTTGGACTCCAGCACGATATCGAAGATAAAGAAGGTTAATATTTTACTTGACCTTTTTTTACTGACGCTACGATTATGTTAGACAGATTTATCTAAGAAAATGCATTTAACTGCTACTCACTACCTTCCTTCCTTCCTTCCTTTCAGCCCTTGGAAGAATACTCACTACCTACTATGTAGATGAATTATTATTCATTTGAAAAAAAACCATTAGTCAATACATTTTTCTGATTTTTAATTAGACAGTTTTTACGTTTATACATACTCGTAAATGTACTCATATTGTACTATGTCTAGTACTGTCGCGCCCGCGTGGATTTAAGAACTTGGTGCAGAGAAGGATAAAAAGTATCCAGGTTATGATCTATCTGTATACCAAATTTCATCCAAATCTGTTCAGCCGTTTTTGCGTGAAAGAGTACCATACATCCATCCATACTCACAAACATTCGCATTTATAATATCGTAGTAACTAGTAGGATATATCTATCAATTTAACACTACGCTATGGGCATTTGGCTGAACTTAAGTGTGTCTAAACCTGCATTTTATAAATTATAAAAATAACTGCAAAATTAATGCTTATTACCTCATCTTCTTATCGCGTGAGCATTTTCCATGAACATCTATCTGTATATATTTTTTCAGAGCGTTCACATATTTCATTCGATATGACACACCACAGTTAGAAATTAGTATTGCGGCTAGTACATCCCTTCGCTTCTTACTCCAATTAGGTATCACATTAGACAGGGCCTCATTTGGTACTATCGTCCTCTTTAAGGGCACAGTTCGTCCGTAGGGCACCGGCACATCTGCGTCACTCCTGTAACAACTTTTTCTTTTCAGCCCTTGAAGTTTTTCGGTAATATATTTTACCGAGTTTGCTAACTAAGTACTTGGAATGAGTTTTGTAAACAAATACGTAGTAGTTAACTCATTTGCTGCAGTAGTTATAAGTGGTAGTAAACTCTACATGGCCTAAACATGATTAAATAAAGGGCCTTATTAAAATAATAATATAGTCAATTTATTTTCTGAATAATTCATCAATTATGTCATTAATACCTAAATAAGATTTATAAATACAATTAACAAACAAGCTATTGAATATTGATTATTGTTATTAAAATCGACCTAATAAGAAATCTAATCCTTTTTAATTTTTTGTATTTTACAATCATTCGTCCTTCATAAATAATACATTCTATCTTTTTAATAACTTACCTATAAGTCATTGACCAATTGAACACGCCTGCTAAGTCTAATAAATTCGGTTTATTTACAGACATTGAAAAAGCATTCTTAGCGGATTCATCGTTCAAAAATATCCATCTTTGGTTCCGCTTCCTGCTTTCTGAATTTGGAAACTGGCCTCGTTGTATGTGTATTACTACCGCATCAGCTGTGCTCAACGAAGTGTTGTTTCCGGTAAAAACACAATTTTTGACACTGCATTGGCTTAGTGGATCGCTCGCACTGTAACATAATAAAACTGTATTATGATATTCAAAATTTGAAAAAGGAACGTGGCATTCTATTTTTAATGTAAAAAATTTGACCGCGATTATTTACATTTTTTAAACATAACTTTATTCTCTGTTTTATCACAGTTACCTCTGAATACATCGCATATTTTTATATATTATAATATGCGGGCGTGACAAACAGGTGCAGTTCACTATCATTTGAAAAAAGGAGAAGGGTTGTTACAAAATATTTCGATTTTTGCAATCTCTTATCCTTGTTCCTCTAAACATTTATGATGTTTTTATCTTCTAAGCGCGGTATCTCTGAATAGAGTATGTACGTTACGTCCTGTTATTCAAACAAACCTTTGCATCACTTTATCATAATAGATTTTAAACTGCACACACTCTAAGCAAGGACATTATGATAAGGAATTTATTGCAATGTAACATGTATCAATTACTCGTTATGCATTTTAACCGTTAAAACGGTAGGTATTTGTAGTAGGTACTTATGTTTAAAATAAAGAAGGCTCGTATAACGTTCTACCACCGTACTTGCTTTACCTACTAGGTATTAGGGTATAACGGCCTATGTCAAAAATTACCTACTAGGTATTAGGGTATAACGGCCTATGTCAAAAAGCTTTTTATATGAATTCTTAAGTCATAAAAACCAATAAAAAATTGGAAAAATTTTTTTGCAAACAAATATTATGTAATAAAAGACTTTTCAATTTAAATTTCAAAAATCCCCGCGAAAGCACGGCCTCGGCTGTCTCGGAGCTGCTGCCATGCTTGTGACATCACTCGCAGTGTAAACAATACATCTCAGAAAAGGAAGAAAGTTATTTTTGCAAAAACAAAACGAGTTACAGTCCTTTTCGTTGGTGTCTTGTGCCTGATTGCAAGAGTACAAGCATTAAAACGCCGGGAAAGTACTTACATAGTGTCTTAACGTTTCTCAATTCAGATGAGCTGAAATCGGGATTGCATGCGAAAAATTTCGCCACTCACACAAATCACTCACTTTCACAAATTTCTTCCATGATAAAATTATATTATTATTTCGAATTGTCTGTAGCGGTGTTCAAGAAAACTGAGAAAACGCAAATTATCAATAAAAAATACAGGTCAACAAAGACTCCATTGTTTATTTACACTGCTAATGACGTCACGCCGATAGCTTTCATGGCGTATAGCGTTTTTGACATTTGAAAAACAGATTAACAAACCTGAATTTTAAAATTGAAATATTTAAGTTGTATTTATATTTCTTTGCAACAATCCGCACACGTGGAACTTGTTTTGGTATGGACCCACCACCCTCCCTTATCTCTCTGAGTAGGTATATACCTACCATAACAACTTATTCCAATAGTACACGACACGTGTTTCGCCCCAAAACGGAGCATAATGAATGAGAATGATGAATTACCTAATTAGAAAAAATGTAACAAAATCTTAACGATCTACGGTCGAATATTATAAATTAGGTTATAAATATAACTTATCAACCCTGCAACTTATCACACGAGGATCGATGGATGGATGTGTGATTATAACTCTTTCGTATATAAACAAATTTGGATGAAATTTGGTAAGCAGATGTAACTGGACACTGGACTGGCCTCCCTCTCTGGACAAAGTTTTAAAATTCACGCGGACGAAACCGCGGGCACAGTGTTGTTTATACAAGTAGAAAAATAAAATAAGAATGACCTAGAGTTGTTGAAACTGTAGAGATGTCGACTTTGCAACCATTTCCAGTGCTTCCATATTAACACTAAAAACGTCTTGTTCCTTGTATCATGCCGCTGAAACGTTTCTTTTGGAATGTTCTTGAATAAAATTGAACCCAAATTCGACGTGGGCCAGGCCTGGAAAATTTATTGTAAAAATGTATCAATGTAATATAAGTCTAAAAAAGATATTGAGCTACGTATATATCCTGAAGGGACGAAGAAAACCACCTCAAAAGTCAAATAGGCTAGAAGGTACGCATCCATGTTATAGGTAGGGGAGACCGGGTACAAAAGTAACACTTTATACTTTGACCTTGATTTATGGCTAGGTTTTAATATTGTCATCAAATTAATATAACCATATATAAATTTAGTTTATGTTTTTTACACTAGTAGCTTGATTTATGTTGTTATGGTGTGTTTTATATGAATAACAGACAGTTGAAAAAAAAATCGTCAGTTGTTACTTTCGACCACGTAGGCAGGTCGAAAGTAACACGGTGTGGGTCGAAAGTAACAAGACAAAAAGGTTGGTAATGAAGACAATATCATAATTGTTATTAACAATTATTTATTCAAAGACTTTGCTTAATACAAACTATCATGTGTGGTCTTGGAATCGGTTCATGGGAATACGAAAAAAGGAGTTATGACCTCGAAGCCCGCGCCAGATTTGTTGCTTGAGGAGATCTCAAAAAGAGGCTCGGGTGTCGTTTTAAAAACCCGTCAACCACTTCTTACCAGCCATTTGACTGGCGTGAAACCTTTCATAAAATGTTTTTCCAATTTAAACGCCAACTCGTATGCCAGTTTACGTACTTCAGATGCAGATAACCCAAAATAAACTCTCGAGCACTCGATTAAATAGTTGCGTAGATGACTTTCCGCGTGAATTGTAAAACTCGATTTACGCAACGGTAGCACACAACTGCGTTAGTATTTTCTGCTTTTAATTTTTTAATAAATCTGTATAATGTTACATAGCAAACATTATATTTCTTAGCCAGGGCTCTAATTTTTGCACCATCTCTGAAATGCTCTTCAGCCGCTTTTCTATACATTTCTGTGTCGGTAGTTCCTCGTGCAGTAGTTCTTATGCGTTGTCGCGGCATTCTGTTGGAGTACTGACACAAATAAAAATTGTATAGATAATTAAATAATTACGGGGACAAAAGTAACATGTTACTTTTGTACCCATAGGACTTACTTTTGTACCCTTCCTCATTTTTGTTGAAACGTGAAATATAACTTTAAAACGGAACATGCTAGACAAAAACGAAGTTAAACTTCGTTTTTGTCATTTTTGACTAGATTGATTGTACATTACAATCAATCTAATCAAAAATGGATATGCAAACATTCAAAATACTATCATCCTTTTAGGACTACGTAAACGTTAAATAAGAAAACATCAAAAAACTTACTTTTGGTTTGTAAAAACACTTAGCATCCTCTCACACAACTGAACAGCTCGTGGCACACGCTACGATTATATGCAAGTGAGGGTGGCGCTCTGGGCTATCGCCTGACGGCGGCGAAGCGGTCTTGGCCTATTGGATAGATCTAGAGAGCATTTGTTACTTTCGACCCGCCGTTACTTTTGTACCCGGTCTCCCCTACTCGTAACTAATTAGGTAGAGGATTACTAAGGTGGTCGCCTCAAATTAACTATGTATAGTCCATTTTTTACTATTGTCCAATTTGGTAAACAATCTTAGCATGTCTTTTTATTTTCAGAAACAAAATTGTAAAACCTTAAAAACAAAATTAAATAAAGTCAATATGGGTCCGTCTCGGGGGTAAGTCCGTCTACTGGGCTTTTCGCAAATTATAACAAATTTCATTTTGATCAAAACGAACCTGGAAAAACATTAATTTTGACGTGTTTTAAAAGTGTTTTTCATAAAAATGATACTTACTAAAAAGTCTTTAATAATAACTACTATGAATTCTTACATTTAACAAAACGAAAAATGGTTTAATTTTTAAAATATCTGCATATGATTTTTTTGATAATCGAAAAGCTTGTGTTGGGGAAATCCGTCTGGGTGAAGGGCTTTAAGTTTTTATTTAGGGGGCAAGGCCGTCTTACCCTCCTAAATAAGTAGGTACTTAGGTACTATCATTTATTATTTTAAAGCAATTTTTTTTTAATTTTGTAAGTATTATAAGTTTATGTAACAATTCTGATTTTTCTGGGTCTATAGAGATGAAAAAGGTAATATTGAGGGTTCATAATACCAACAATCAGGTACAAAAAAGGAGTTTATATTTTTTTTATGTTAAATGTCGTAAAAAGATTTTTCCTATTTTAGTCAAAGAGTGGACTGTTTTTTTTTTTAGTTTTTCATACATAACTCAAAAACTAGCTCGTTAAGGCCAATATTTATTGTTATTGGTATGCAAGAAAGTTATGTACAAAACGAGCTCAAAATCATTGTTCTCAGTTTCATTGCTCCAGAGCAGGGTTTCGCAAAGTGAGTTACACGAACCCCATTCGCCATTCGACGGCAGGGGGTTCGCGACAAGATTTACGTGATGGCGTCACTTGATCATGATAAAAACTAAATACAGAAATCAACTTGATGCCGAGTCAGAATTAAGGATAAAATTGTCCAAAATTACTCCTAAAATTGACTCCATTTGTGACAAGAAAGAAGTACACCCATCACATTAATATATTAATAAAAATATATTTCTTTTGGCACTTTATTTGTTACCTTTCATTTAAATAAAAACCTTATTTCACCAACAGTCAATTTTATTGTTTTCTTTGGGGGGTAGGAGGGGAGGGGGAATTTAATTAGATAAAGGGTTCGCTGTCACCTGGAAACTTTAACAGGGGTAAGTGGAGCCAAAAGTTTGAGAAACCCTGCTCCAGAATATTGATTTCTGAACTTGACCGTATCAATTATTATAAGTAATTATTTGTTAAGACTATTTATTTTATTTTTACTTAGATATATTTATAAAAAAATTGTACTTGTATTTCATAACAATTTTAAATTTATATATAAATTGAAACACTTACCTGTCGTTTGGCAAAATAGGAATGCACTACATTTTCAGGCAACTTCAATAAATCAACACTTTTATTGTTAAAATAATTTCCACCTATGCGCAATTGATGGATAACGATAGAATTACTATAGGCAAAAAATTCATAAAACAATAACATTGATGAACACAACATGACTAAAATTAAATTATTGATAGTTAACGTTTTAAAAAACAAATTCCTAATACTTAATAGGCACATAATCACTCGCGCAGTAGCTTTTAACTAATAGGTAATTTTAACTGATATCAACATAACCGCTCTGACATTGTATGTTAATAGATTTCATGAGGCTTCATTCATTTCAATTTTATTAATTATTCACTTTACTTTCTCTATGAGCCTTCATTTTATTCCACGTAGTTCACGTTTATTTAATATCGTGATAAGATATTAAATGACGAACGCGAATAACATTGAACGCGTATCTACAGTTTCTCAACGTCCTATATTCAAATGGTGTTGTTGAAATGAAAAACCCATTTAAAGTGAGTTTCTCGTCGTCAACGATATCTGATAAGAACCCGCCGATTGTTTAACATATTCTAATTAAAAACTGTTTCAGCCAAAGCCAGCTGTATCTACAGACAGTCCGTCTGTAACCCACAACGTTTTGAAATGAAATCATTCATTGTTTCCGAAACGTAAACGCGACAGGTTATCAAAGAACATGGTAATGAATCCATTGAATATTCGTACCTATAGCACGAACTGATCTGATTCACTTACCTGGTTTAAATTATGTGATACCTACTAGCTGACCAGGCAGGCTTCGCTCTGCCAATTAATTTGACTAAATCTAACAATAAATATAGCCTATTACTTAGGGTGAATGAAGCTTTCCAATGAAAGAATTGTTGAAATCGGCACAGTAGTTTTTACATACACACACACAAAAATACAAATTTTTCCTCTTTATAATATTAGTGTACAAGTGTAGAAGTGTAGATTAGTGTAGATTAGGACAATATCCTTCGTTGACAAAGCTTTAGATAAAAAAATTATTTACACATTTTATCAAACGAATAGGCAAATATCTACCTCGGTGCATGACAGCGTATTTGTAATACCTACTGTATTCGCCGATTTCAATCAAGAATATTGATAAGTATAACCCACTTTTCATCTATTAAGCAGGTACATAAATACATAAAAGGTCATTTAAAGAGTTCGGTTTCGTTTTAAAATACCTAGACAAATCTTAAATGAAAACTATAATGTAAGTATCTAATATTATTATGCATAATTACAGGTCATCGTACCGACAGCGCCGGGAAAAAATGGCTGAAAAGGAAAATGGTCGTTATGAGCAGAAAGGGGAAAGATTGCGGCCATTTTATTATCCCAGTAGTATGTAGTCATGTAACTTAATGTTCGATTGAAATTATGGTTGTCCAGGAATTGCAGTGCAGTCCTCTCTTAGCTTATGCTTTTTTCAAACACTAAATTATCATAATAAATTATGTTTGATCGACACAAACTGGAATAAAATTCGTTCAATTCAATTGGATGATACAATTATACAGGCGTCAAACAAAACACCATAACACAAAACAACATAAACCGTATCTACGAGTACTTATCAAGTGACCTCGAGCTGAATTCGCGTCCACCGAAATTTAAACAAAAAGGTTTGTGCGCGTAACTCTCTCACCCAATCACAATATATTACCATAATATATCATAATATCAACATCAACTAGGTACTTAACTCATAATTTAAATCAAACGAAGTGTAAACAAGTGTAAAGTGCAATAAACGAAGTTTTGTAGACAAGAACAATTAAAAATATCGACATTTTTATACGCTACCAACATGCTACCAATAAAAAATAATATGGTTCAATTTTATTGCATAACAAAGTATAGATAGGTACCACTATTTATTAATACATGACCTAGTTACTGTTAATTTATTATAATAGTACCCTTAAGATAAAAGAGTTGATATCAATAGAGCGCAATACTCAAATTTGGGCCAACTTCATAAATTAAAATGGTATCTATACACCCAAAATCAAAATACCTACGTAGATTAGCATTTTTACAAAATAAGAAAAAGTTCCCTCAACCTTAAAAATTACTTAGGTAAATACAAGCCCGTATAAGGAATTAATATCAAGGTATGTCAGCAATGAAAATAAAACCTTAAATTAGTGTTTATTATCATGCCTTTAATAAATATTTAGAGTTGAGTAATATGACAATAATATCAATACCTTTTATAATCTCTGTGTGATAATCTACACTTTTAATTGATTTTATTTTATTTGTCATGTTGCCTTTATATCTAGATAATTTCCATATCTCATACCTATCTATTTAGACGAAAAAATAAGTCCGATAAAAATTTGACAAATATTGAAATGTTTTGCTTTTTTATTATTAAATCAGTTAAATCATAATTTTCATAAAGAAATATTAATTTATCAATTTCTTTTTAGTTTACGCAGCATTTTCTGTAAATTAAAATAAAATTAAAATTTTAAATGCACACAACTTGCACCTGCTATTTCATAAAATTAACATCTTGTTGATGCGTAAATGAAGGCTTCATTTTTGTAAATTATGTAAATGACAAACATTAAATTCATTCATGATACACCTGGCGCCATCTCTTGACTAAAATAACATAAAAATATATTTATTCAAGTAGGTACATAGGTAGTACTTATAGAAAACTTAATCATACTATAACAACAATTTGTAGATTTAATTTTTTTTAATTAATTTTAAATTATAATATTAAATTAACTATAATATAGAATCTAGCAGAATCTTAAAGAAATTATAAAATTATCCTTTACTAAAATCAATTTTTAAAAAATGAAGCTACTTGTTTGTTTGTAATATATGTTTGAAAAGTCCCTTTTTTACGACATCTAAGGTGTTACCATTACTCGGAACTTCTCCTATTCAAACGACAATTAATTCCAATCATCTTAATGGTATCTATAACAGCGATTCGGGTAGCTTGAATTATAAATGTAAAACGTCGTGTGAAATTCGTTTTTCATTCATTTTAAAATATTAGCAACTCTATTCTCAGGTTGGACTTAGAATAAATAATATTTAATTCATAATATCAATATCAGTACCTATTAATATCTTTTGATTTCATTATTTATACGTCATCATTAAAATCTTTCATTAATTAAAAATCATGATATAAAGTGAAAATGAGGTAAGTATGTAAACATTGCTTTTATTCATTCATTCATTCATGTCATAGACAAACGTTCTGCTCGAAAACGTTGTTTGTCTTCATCATGGTATCATCAATTACGTCATTTTTGTTATGTCAATATACTTGATAGCAATTAGCAAAACATTCCGTTTCCTAATTTCCTTTTGTTAAGTTTTCTGAGTACTTTGTAGTTTATTCAATCATTGTTCCAAAAGTTTTTTCTTCTTATCGTCTTAAATCAAATTTATCAAAACCAGAAACGACGTAGTTGAATTATTTTTTTATTTTATTTGTGTTTACGTTATTAAGAGTTGAGTGTATAAGTACAATTATTTTTATTTAATCAAACATCATCCTTCTCTTCAAAATGGCTTGTGAAAGCAATGAACCCTTTGAAGTAATCGAAAATACTTCGCTATTAGTTCCACCATCGATAGTTCCTGAAAATCTCATAAACGGCGATCCCGCAATGGCTCAAATCATGTCTCCAGTACAAATCCAACAAGAGTACTTCGAGAACCTTCCTGACTGTGATTGGGTTAAGTAAGTTTTTTTAACAATATGTGTTCCACCCATCATAAAATAGTAATTTAGCTATTGTGTGTCTTATTCTTGTAGCGAAATCTCTATTCAAAGGATTTTATTGGCATGGTTCACACTGTCAATTACATATTGGCAATTCACAAAATGTCTGGCACAAACCAACACTTGCCTGAACCCTCAGTAGTGAGTTCAGTGACTATACTTTCTTTATAATTTATTGTATCAGTCATTAGCTTGCAGAAATACAATGTTATTTTATTAGTACCTATTTATAAACTTATTGTTTACAATGGTTGGTTCTGAAATGTTCACAACTCACCATTGTAGAGTCCACATCACCTGATGATGCTCTGTTTGGGCCAAACTAGTGTCATGTGTTATTGGAATAAGTTGCGATGGTATATATACCTACCTACGTGAAGAGAAGGGCTGGTGGTGAATCCGTACACCAAAACATATTGAACAATTCATAACAATTGTGTGGATTGTTTCAAAGAAATGAACAAGTTATCAGTATATAGTAAATAACAATCATCCAGACTCAAGGTCATATAAATGTCTAACTAAGGTATAAAATTTATCAAAGGCTTTGTTTTATTATTAGCAAGCTTATTTGTGCATTTAACTCTTAGCAAGAATACAACCCAGGAAAATTCAAAGCCAAAGATAATTTTTCCATGATGGAATATTTTTATTTTCAGGTATGACAGAAGCAATAGAAAGTATTTACTTCAGAATGTGGCATTTGCATTATTTGGGAGCCCAAGTTCTGAAGGAGATCTGGCAAGGCCTGTCAATGGCCAGCAAGAGGTACATCTGGAAGGGTACACATCTAGACAGAAAGAACAAGTTATGAAAGTGTATGAAAAACTATGTGAACAAAGTAAGTTTGTATGTGTTTGCCTTGACCAATGATTTGCTTCAGGTCTGATTATATTATTGTTGTGTCAGTAACCCATTAATGACCCACTTCAGGGTCGGGTCTCCTCTCACAATGAGAGGGATGTAGGCCTTAGTCCAGCACGCTGGCCTACTGCGGGTTGGTGGACTGCAGGTTTCCTCACAATGTTTTCCTTCACCATAACAGCAGGTGACATTGAATATTATTACACTTTTATACACAGAGACCACACTGTATCTCACCATCTATGGTTATAGCCATGCATATTTGGAGTAAATTATAGAATAGCATAATAAATTAATGTAATAATATGTATTTATGAAAGTCAAATATATTTTTCAGGCAAATACTCTCAAAATGATGATGATATTTTCATGTCAGTATTATTAATAGTGTGTGCAAAACCTAAGCCTCTTAAGTTCTATCAGCTGGAACCATCAAATTATTGGTTGGACCTTCACCAAAGAACTGACATTGATATGTGGTGCACAGCTGTATTCAGGGTCAGAAAGTGCATACCAACTACAGTAGGAGGTAAGAGATTAATCTCATTATGTAAATTTCAACACTCATTATTTAATCACTTGGGCTTTTTTTGATGGGGGGAATTTCTTATGAAGGACTCCAGAATTACGGGTTGAACACACCAG
This sequence comes from Erynnis tages, assembly GCA_905147235.1. Classification (NCBI taxonomy): domain Eukaryota; kingdom Metazoa; phylum Arthropoda; class Insecta; order Lepidoptera; family Hesperiidae; genus Erynnis; species Erynnis tages. The sequence goes on from LR990082.1 coordinate 5,939,976, forward strand.
TGTTCTCCAGTACCATACCCGAGTTAGGCCCGTTACTACAGCAGTGGTTTATGATGGATGTGCATGCTGTTGCCTTCCCTAAACCACTAGCTAAAAGGTTAGAGCAACCACCCTTCACAGCCGCGACCCCTAGAGCCCTCTTATAGTCGCCTCTTATGACATTATAATGTGCAAGAGTTACAGTAGCTTGTATTCTACTCCTGAGCTACAGGGATCAACTTGAGCTGGCCTAGGCACCCCAAACTCGTCTCTAATTTGACTCTGTATAATCTAGTAATTCTAATACAAAATAAAATTGAATGGAGCAACATCAACAATAAAGCATCTTTTTATTGCAGCTAAGTCGTGTCGGGTCTATATAGACGAACATGCAAGAGTGTACCATGATTGGGATTCGTATCTGACAGACAACACACTTCCCAAGTGTGTCATAATTGTTCCTGAAAATGGAGAATATAAAGGGGCCATCATAGAGGTACTCATGTCATAGTTAACTTTGTATGCAATGGCTTAAAAATTGGACAAAGAGCGAGATTAGAACCATCTATAATATTATATTTGGGTTATAAATTGTACACTGATTCATATTGGAACTTTTAATTTTTTTTTTGAATCAGACAACAAATTATAATGAATATAATATACAAATTATACCTATCTTATGGGGATTTTTATATAGTTACTAGCTGACCCCGCAAATGTTGTTTTGCCATATAAGTTATAGAGCGTAAAAAAACCACTATTAAAAATAGGGGTTGGTGCTAGAAGGGTGCAAATTTTTTTTTTTTTTTTTAATTTATTAATGTACACAAAATAATGGTAGGAAAATTTTGGGTTTGTATGTATTTTTAGATTCCAAATTATTGAAAAATAAAAATAATTGACCAAAAAATTAAATAAAAATGTTAGGTGTGGACAATTCTTATCACTTAGGGGTATGAAAAATAAACAGTAGCCGATTCTCAAACCTCCTGAATATGCATATAAAATTTCATAAAAATCGGTCAAGCCGTTTTGGAGGAGTATGGTAACCAAAACTGTGACATGAGAATTTTATATACATATAAGATTCAAAAATTTAAAAGATAAACATAAGAGATAAATTAAATGAAAACTCGAACATCTCATTAGCGTGTTAATACACAGCTTTCTTCCTTTTATCAATATTTAATTGTAATTCAACTACTTTTAACTTGACAGGGAGAGGAAGCATTTGCAGTCAAACTGACTGTAGCACCAACACCAACACTAGGCTTAAAGTCTAGAGTGCTGAGTTCCGTCGACACTGCTAGCACAATAGCTTCCATAGGTGCAGTCGGAGTATTAGGAGTTGCAGCCTTCACTCCTGTAGGTCCTGTGATCCTCCTGGGTGCTACAGTAGCTACAGTTACCACAGGAATATATGGTCTCGTGAGGTCATCTCTACACTTGCGTGATAGAAGCGTGCATGAGCAGGTATGAGCCATATTTATCCGAAGGCCACTATCACCACTTGTATGGTATCTCGAAACTGAACATTTTTTCAACTTAAGGTGTCTCATTTTTGATATCCTTACACTCCATCTATACAATAAAATAAAATTGGAGTGTCTGTTTGTGAAAATAACGCTTCTTATAGTAACCGTCATGAGTCGTGAGCATAGATTATCAGTAGTAGGGATATTGTACAATGTACAGCAGCCGAAAACATGCTGGACCAATAGACGACGCACACTGACGAACTGACGTTTGTCGAACCAATCGTGTGACCGCAGCGCAGTCAATGTCAAACTGACCACTGAAAGTTCTGCTCACCACTCGTGATGGCAACTATACTATTTAGTAAGAAGCGGTTATTTTTGCATGTAATGTATACACGGTACATAAACCAAAATAACATTTTTTTACAATTTTTGTCACCTCTGGAACCGCTGGACCGCTTTGACGGGACTTTCACTGGCAGATAGCTGCTGTAATAAGGAGTGACTTGGGCAACTTTTATTTTAGAATTCCAGGCGGGCGAAGTCGCGGGCTCAGCTAGCGCAGACGTACGAGTATAATGACTCGCTTGTTGCAGAGCATCAGTCCGACGGACGCGGAGGCGCGCGGCAGCTGGCTGAACATCGCGGCGTCGAGCGTGGGGCTGGCCGCCGGCGCCGCCTCCAACCTGCTCTCCAAGTCCGCCGCCGCCGGCACCAACATGACCAAGGTACCACCTCAAATTGTACACTAGGATAGGTTAAATAGCTTAATGGGCTACTTATGAGTGTGACACTCCTCACGCGGTATGGCGAGAAGTTAGCTATAATTGGCTCATTAAAGACTACTATTTTTACTTTACTTACTTAGTATTTTTTGAGGTTGGTGTATTTTGTATCAAGTATTTTGTTTCTGTTGTTTAATTTTGGCACCAACGTCAAAAAAAGTAAGATTAAAGTAACCTATGTAACAAATTTTATTCATACTTTTTTGACTTCAGTTTTTTTTCGTAATTTTCAGTTTTAAGTCCACATAATGGAAAGTACTGAACTGATTTTGATGAAACTTTTACTATTCCCTGAGTTGAGAAAAATGTAAACAAACAAAAAAGAACCATCACGATCTGTCAATTAGTTTCGGAGATAAGCGATGACAAACATATCTACATACATAATTACATACACCTATGAAATTAAGTATACTTGTTTGGAAGCCGTAATAGACCAACATATATAAATATCGTGCAGTGCCGTAATATTACATACATATATAATTATGTGTTGAATAGATAACATCCTTTTTTGAAGTCGGTAAAAATTTAAAACAATTTAATGCTGAAACTGTTACTTCTTTTGTTAACCGTATTCTAAAATTATCACACAGACACTTATGTGTAGCCAAATATAAAAAGCTCAAAAGAGAAGCATAAAAAAGGTTGCAGCCTATTGAAAGAGTTACAGCTGTAATTTCTCATATTGTAATTGAAATTTTCAGGCCGGGCAAGCATTGGCTGTCTCTGTTGAAGTGCTTCGTCATGCTAACTTGATTACTGGCGGTGCTGGTGTGGTGAACAGTCTTGTGCACATCATTTTGAAGGTAGGTCGATCTTTTGTATATCTTTTAAATTATAGCTTGTTGATGAAACTTTTTTTCACATACAGCAGTCATGTGACGCCCTTTATGGACATCCTTATAAGCCCAAATTTAATCGTTACCAAGGACAGATCTACCCTTCTTGACATCATCTGTGTGAAGGCCCTCTTACAATTGAATGAGCTCAAAGGTTTGTATTAATTAGTTTAAGGAACTTTAATAGCATGATTCAGGATACCGGTGCTGCCATCTTTTGATGAATTACAAAAGTATATGTACGTTATACACTTTTGGACATCCAACACTATTAGGTACTAAGGCATCTGTGTATGATAACTCCTTATCCAGTAACTCAGTGTAATGCAATATTTAATAATTGACTACCTGAGTGGCGCATTGGTTAAGACACCAGTGCGCTGCGCGGAGGGTCCTCGGGTCGATTTCCAGCAGAGCAGAGATTTAAATGATGAAGTTGAATTTCTGTGTGTGTTGTATTCTTGGCTTGTGTGTGTCCATGGCACCCACGACACCGGGAATCCTAGTGTGGGGCTATGAGAGTGAAGCGTTATTTATTTATTTATTTAAAAAAATTCTTTTGTTTTAGTATCGCAAACATGGTGAGAATCCAACAACACTGGAGCTCTTCCAGTTCACGTCAGCGACTTTATTCTTCTGTCACGCAGTCATCTCTAATCGCACAGCTCAGAACATCATTGAAGACGCACAAGCGAATACTATCAACGAATATCGCACAACACTTCGAAGCAACCGCCACAGGTAATGAATGAAGAAAAATGTTTTAAAACATAACTACATCTACATTATGGTAATCGGTAAATTGACTCATTATTACCACAAACTTAACACAAAAAATGAAGAATTGCTTATAACGGTTAAAAAGATTAATTTTCCATAGACCTCACCAAGTCTCTCCAATGTATTATTAGAGTTGGTTTAGCGGTTTTATTTTTGAGGTGACGTCTTTGCCTTAGAGCATAATTATAACCTCAAATTGGACTTCTATTTGAAGTAAAAATGGCTTGATTGCCCTCATGATTCAACTCATTTATTCAACAAAAGTAGTAACACAAAGACATACTTTTGTTTTCAGGAAAATTTTCGATAAGATCAGTGCCGAAGCACGCAGAACACAAGGAAACGTCCAGGGCAACACGGAGGTAATCCAAGGCATCCAGAGCATCGCCAACAAGGACCAGTACTTCGCGGACGTGTTGAGAATCAACAAAGACGTCAATACGCACAAATTGAGGATCTCAATGACCGCTGACGGCCAAGTGAACTTGAATTCCGCGCATAAATTCAATCCCTCCGACTTGTATAACATGGGGAATGAGGAGAGAACTAAATTGTTCTCCGCGTTAGGGCCAGCGACGGTGACCACGAGGAACGCTCCGACCACGATCACGCCGTCTGCTACTGCGATCGGAGGATATATAGAAAAGGAAGAGGAACCTGGCATTTTGGTCGGCTTGAATCCCGGGGAAATAATACGAATCGGAACCTACCTTATACGCATCAGTTCCTCCGGATCCGAAAGTATCAGTCGACTACTAGAGAACCTCAGTCAGGACGTGTACGCCAATCTAATGACAGTTTGCTTTAATGTATTATCAAAATTGTTACCGGAGGAAATTGCAAAACTGCGGTTGTTGAGTCCTGATGAAGATTTGATCGTGCAAATAGTCAGGTTCGTATTCAAATACATGCAACATCAAAGACCGCTCGGAAATCCATGCCGCGACAACGATAATGGCATTATCATAATTTTGAAGGAATTTTTCCAAGATGGCATCGTAAGGCAGGATACGATTCTGTTTTTAAAGAATCGCCTCGTCCAATGGATAGAAGAAGAATTGAGCAACAGACAACGACTAAATCCAAATAAAAAACAGGTTATATGTCAAACATGCGAAGGAGTACGATTTGCTTAGGAAATTCTATTTAATCTGCTTACATAATATAATAATTCGGTTATATTTAATCTTTTTTATTAATATTTTAGTGCTTATCGCATAAAGTTCCTGTAAGTACAAAGTTTATTTTGTGGTTAAATTAGAGCATAGACTACGAATTGAATGTCTTAGGTTGCAAACAGCACCAAAATGGTGTTTTAAGCTTTTTACAAAAATCTGTGAAACAAGTATGTCCACGTCCCTGTAAACTTCTACCAGTACTATTATAATGAGACATACATTTAATGATTTGTTACTTTATTACTAGTCCTAGCTGATGAATTCCTGAAACTGATGATGAAATGACTTACTATAGCTCAATAACAAAAAAAACTAACATTATTTTTTGCGATTTCTCATTCATTCTGCCTCAATAATATAAACACAACCAAGATCACGTCATTTCAGGACATTGTTTGTTAACGAAATTTAACTGTTTCGAGCAAAACAAGGCTTTTTGTGAATATTGAAACTGGGCATAAATTGATTAACCACTCATTGAAATGGATTTTATAATGATGTCAATATTTGAAATCAATCGGTACAGAACTTTTAGAGTTTTTGAAAATATATATTGTATCTTACTAATTTATGAATAATCAATTTTTCGTAATACAATTGAGATACCAAATGAAATCAAAGACTAGTAATGACGAGTCTGATAAAAATCAACACATATCACAAAAATATTAGAACGTTTTTTCAAAAACGAATATTTTTATAAAAAAGTACTTAAATGCACTGTGATATAGTGGATCTTTTATTGGTTATAAACAACACAAAATATTGTGCCTTCACAAGTTGCTTATTCTGTATAAGAAATATTTTATTATACTATAAGATAAGATTGTATAATTTTATTGATCGATATTAAATGTTTATTATGTACCTACTTATATGGGATTCATTATATTTAATAAATTTATTAGCATGCATATCTTAGATTTTTATTTTTCTACTGTTCTTTATATCTAAACATGAGATCTCACTGTAATATTTTCCGAAATTATCTACTTTCTAAAATTAATTTCCTGGTACACCTTGTTACACACACTTAGTGGTTTCAAAAGACTACAATAGGCAACAATAGGCATAATATGGTTGGATTCATGTACGAAATGAATGTAAAAATAGGCAAAAGAAATAAAGAAAAGCCGGTTCAAATGATTTTTTATTATAATTTTATCTACGTAGATATATAGTCGATATTGTTAGGAAAATTAAAAAAAAACCAAGTTGGTAGGTATTAGATTTAAGTATGTAAGTGAAAGCCTCTTATTTAATAGTTAATAATATAATTTAGTGACAGGTATAAACTGAAATATTGTACTGAATTACCTATTTAGCTAAAATTTTATCAAGTAACATCTTTTTTCCGTCGATCGGCAATGGTGGGGTATACTCAAAAAATTTCGCGATGAAATACCTAGAAGAAGAAATAGACTGAATTTCAACTGATGATTAAGACACCCCTATACTAGTGTTACAGTCGCTAGTCAAGGCAATAATGGTACGAGTATCTAAGTGTATAACATAATCAATTCCTTTCAGTAGTCTACGTATTACCTACCTACGCCCCATCTTCACTGGGAGTGCTTATTGGGGGAAACCAAATAAAACATGAATAGTAGCACTATCGAAGGCGAGTAGTAGCACTATCATTCACTTTGTCGGAGGGTGTCCTCCTTTTGCCAAGAAGTGGTCGCCATTCGAGGAAATTCGACCCTACCAATAGTATGGCCAGCCTATTGTCACTTGAATCTGCTAACTTTTAAAGTTGCTGTCGTTTACGGATTTTGTTGCGCTGAGAAATATCTCTCCTTTACGGTTACCCGCTGAGTGACTTTGAGCTTGTGTATTAGACAGTGAATTTGAGTGTTTAACTTCAGACGCTAAAGGATGTCGGAAGTGAAAATGTGTCGTAGTTTCCTGGCACATTAAAGTACCTTGAATCTCTTTAAAAACCAATATTACCAGACTAATATCTCGACGGTGATGAAGAAGCAAGCGGCGACCGTTTGCACTGCAACTCGGCCTGGTTCTGTGGGGCCACGGAGCAGTGCTACTAGCAAGGTGTCGCTTGCATCCGACGCGGCTTCTAGCGCAGTCACCAGGAGCGCCGGTGCCGCTAGCCAGCGGGCACCCCGCCGCCACATCGACTGCTGTAAACAGCAATAAAGTGGTAAGTAACATTCACATAAAATGTCTAATGCCCATAGCTAGGTTCGATCACAGCACAGTTGTACTTGTATACCAGGCGTTCTTCCACAATAAGATTTTCAAGGAACTTTTTACCTCGTTGAAAGATTATGACTTGGGGTCTTTCACCAAGCGAGGCCTTCATTACGTCCTTGGCCGTAACATAACTAACACTAGTGTTGAAGCAGCTTCCATTAGGTGGCCCGTCTCCTCGTTTGCCCGCCATTTGGCATACAAAATGCCGTTGTTGCATTTGAGAAAATCAGTTTATTTTAGTAATTAGATACCTTTATCTTTTTTCCACATTTCCCTCATTAACCAAAATATAGATACTTAGGTAGGTAATAACCGAAGGGCATTGGCGAACGTACCTTAGACATGATAGCAATCAAGAGAAGTAATGAGGTCACAGTTGTAACAAACGCACTCAGCTTTCCATAGCCGAACACGAGTCTGATGGTAGGTTTCGTTATCCTGGAATTTGTATGTATATTGCTTATATCAGATCAAAGAGACCAAAGAAATATCAACTGAACTCCTAATTTTATTTGCCTGGCCGTTGAATTCGTAACTAACGCTACGAAACAAACATCACTAACGGACAGGATAAGTTTGTAGAAAAAAAACAAGGTTTATTGATTTGATTACGAATCAATTGGATCGAGGAACGTTCGTTGCCACTCCACGCCAGCTCATTGCCACTTTCATTTGCAAACTACCTTATGCAGAAGGTACCTATAATTTAAAGTGGCACTTGTCATACCGTCTGGCAAAGCTAACGTTGTTGAGCTTCTGAGCGACTTCATCATCGTCGAGCTCCAACTCGACAGGCTGTGATGCGAAGGCACAAACTGACATTGATATTCCAAGTAGGGCCACGAGAAGAGCGTGCAATTTCACGCGCACGCCTTCTACACTGTCGCTGTTCACGTTACTAATCTGGAATAAAATGGAAACATTTTATTAAGTAGTTTAATGCTAAAGATCACCACCAGCTGAATTAATTTGCCTAATTATTGCAGAAATGTACTTACCCAGAATGGGGAAATCACTAGTCTTCAACAATTCGGTAAAGTGATTCGTTGTGGAGTGGAAAGTGCCTGTTTAAAGCCAGCGAATTGCCAACAGCACAACACTGGACATCCAAATCAAACCTCAAATAGAAATCTGCTGGTTGTTACCACCAGTGTTCAACTGTTCATTGTTCTACTGAAAGCAGGCAGGCTTACTACAAATTAATTATTATTATTCTCCGTATACAAGCAACAGGGATTTAGTATCTACTAAGTAGGTAGCACGTACCTAATCGTATAAAGCCATTGCACAATTTCTAAAATTTGTACTCATATAAAGGATCCAACTCTTTAACTCAAATAAAATATTGTTTAATTAATAAATCATAATTTTAATTAAAGTGAACTCACTGCATTCGCGTGATTCTCATGTTTCAAACGTAATTGATTTAAGAGAGTGTTGCTTTCTGTTTCCATTCTGAAAAGTTATAGGTACCACTTTGCGTGATATGAATCCAATTTTAAAATAAACAAAGCTTAACGGAATCCATGAGCGTCACACGAAATAATGAAGGGGGGTCTTTTCTATAATATCCACATATTGTAACAGAATTGCTGACTTCACATATTACATAATTATTTCTGTTGCGTTGGGTTGAGTTGACTTAAGTTACTGTCAGTGTCAATTAACGTGTCGATAAAAATCACGAATTAAGGATACTACGAAGGTTCTTTAATTTAGATATTAAATATTTCTGATATAACACATCCTCCGTCGGAAGATAGATTTTTCAAAAGGTAGATTTAATTTTAGTTACACCACATCGGTTCACTTCAACTTTTCAAATTTTATAAGCTGGTAGAACTCTTCTCCAAGAAAAGCGCTGGTAGTTTTATGTCGATAGTATTTAGTAGATTAATTAGGTGTACCTTTAAAGTACTCAAATTATGTAGCTATACAAGATGGGCAAAAAGTCAAAAAACACATTTTTAAATAGCATCTATGTTGGTAGTTAATATATTAAAAAAAACTTCAAAGATCACAAGTACATAAATGTTGTCGAAAAACACAAAATTCTTGCAACCAATTGAACGACATTAACATTATAGCCGCTAGTTTCTGTGCGAGTTTCCCAACCGATTTAAAATCCAGTTGAGTTAGGAACAGAAAAAGACTCAGAACCTTCATAGCCAAAACGATGAGTTGACCAGACAAGTGGGGAAGAAACAGTGCCGGGTTTTCCTGTAATTTTTAAGAATAATGTCCATTAGATGGTGAATAAGTAATACCAAGAATTTACAAATAAATGTCCATTAAAACATCAACTAAAAAATTCTTACACTATAAAATTAATCAAACTAAGGGTCTTTTGGGTGGTTTGAAAGCTTCAACTGCCAAAACGAGTTGGCCCCTAGTTCGGAGCTGCACAAATATTTACGCAAAAACCGGAGCGTGATGGAAAACGCTTTAGGCCTCCATCAGTTGTAAGAAAATACATGCTAAGCACTTAGACATAAAGAGCATTAAAAACTCATAAAAATAACGTATGGTTGGAGCCAAATATAAGTTACTTATTTAAGGTTACTTACCGTCATACATCCTATTAATAAACTTAAATATTGCATTAAGCCGAAGGAGATAGCGATAATTTTCAAGTCGTGTAATATCATCGATCGCTGCAGCACTGGCGTATTTTCAGCATCCGGATCTTTGATTGGTACTTCCCCAAAATGAGTTCTTAAGTGATGTGCATTTATTATCTATAAAAAAATGTAATTTCGTCTCATATAAGGAAGGTAATGAAACTAGTTTCTTGTAATCAAATTTCAAAAAATTAGACAAATATTTGTAACACGTTATTAGAGAAAGGAATAATCACAAATAACTTAAAAAATCACCATAAAACTTTTAATTGAGACTACCGATTAGATTTGGATATAATTTAAAAGATTTTACCAATCCCAGGACCCCATAAATATATGTGTATGGTACACATACTGCGAAAGTTGGGTATTGACAAAATATCCTTGTTTTTCGTAAGTGAGGCCTCAAAAGAGGCGTCAAAACTCTATTAAACGGTAATTTCATAACTGTTTAGATGCCTGAAATGCATCTTGTACTAAAATAAAACCTTAATATCCCTAAAACAGAATTCCCTCAGTCGAAGTTTTGGTGTGTGTGATGACATAATTGCTGTCTTTTCTATTTGACTGCTATTGACTTCCATTATTTGATAATTTTACTCTACTTGTTTGTTCAATTCACGCATATAATTTCCTAGACACTACCAAAATTTTATATTTTATGAAAAAAATTTTTTATAAGAACAATAGATACAGTCTGACCGTAGTTTTTGCAGGTATTCTTCGGTATTCTGTTCATATTTTGTCAAAACCAAAGTTTTATAAAATAATTCTGAGGTATTACTCATGGCTCATATATGTTGTGGAAAATTAATTTCTTCTACTAGCAATATTGCGAATGACTACTATGTCATGATGTTGAGCCCAGGGCATGGACGTAGGTATGCCTAAGGAGGATTGATTAACTGGCCGCATAACATGATTTGAGGCGTGCCAGTTTGCCAGTCACTGACATTAGAGGTGTTCCGGGTGTAACTTTTTAACGAACAGAATCGATTGCATTTACTTAACTGGTTTCGCTGAAATAATAAAGCGGTCATGCTTTGTCTCATATAAACCCACTGACGTATGAACTCTATCAAAACCAAAGTATAATTTCTAGTTTGAATTTTACTAAAGACGATTAGAGCGTGAAAGAATCACAAACTTGCTAAAAATACCTATAGGATTCTTTAACGCCACTTAGGGCTCAAGATCAAACATTGTGTGTTGAATTTTGAGCTCGAACTCTATGCCGTGCCGCACATTAAAATATCGCCGTACAAGCAAGCAAGCGTATCGAAAATGCGTTTTGAGGATAGTGTGAGAACAAATCAAGTATACATTAAGAGCCAATTAAAATATGTATATGACTTGGATTGTCTTGGATGCAATATTCAAAATGACAAATTGTTGAAATAAATTGTTTATTACTACGGAAAACGAACTACCTTTACGAATTGAAAAATTAACCAAACAATAAAATATAAAAACAAACAAATAATAAAATAAGTTTTACACTTCACTAATCAATTATGTAAATATTTTCACAATAGACGTCGTTTCTTAAAAATCCAGAACATTGAGAAAACATAGTATCTTCGATAGCAAATTTAGGGTTCACTCTTTTACAGCCAGAAGTTAGCAGATGGCCGAGAAAGGGATGATGCCGTGATGATGCTGCTATGAAACTTCCACCAGAAATTATAGACAAAAAATATGGAACACTCTTTTCTCTTTTCATTTGTTTCTGTAAAATATTACCTTCAAATCGGTTCGGAGTTCGATGAATATCTGGCAAATAATAAGATGGTCCTAATGCATCAGATAATATTGAGAAATCATAGAATAACACCACATGCGGAATCTGTGTATTAGTTTTGATGTTGGTCTGTTTTTCATCTATAACATTATCAAAATTTTTGTTCTTGTGTTCAACAGGAATCATGTTTTCTTTAGTTTCCAACCGTATTCCATTATGAAAAGTTGGATTTCTCCGAGCATCATTCAGGTATATTTTAGTGACACTTTCCAAATTATTTTCTTTCTTGGTACTAACTTTTTTAAGTTTATCTTCTTTAGCGGTTACGTTAGAAGTGAAATTTTCTTCATTTTTTAAAGGATCTAACGAAATATTTGTTCCCCTTTTCGTGGTGTTATAAGTAGAATGTAAGTTTTCTAGCAGTGTTCTATTTTGCAGTTTTATAGAATCTTTTCTAATTGCCATTTTGGTATTGTTATCTTGAAGGATAATATTTTCTTTAACATTTAACATGGACAAATCTTTCCCTTTTTCCGACTTTCCATTATTTGCACTAGCATTTATTATCAAATTATATAAGTCACTTTGCATCAGTTGGTGGAGATATGCATTATTTAAGGAATCATCTTTAAGAGTACCGGAGGTCCCTTTAAATATGTTTGTACTATTAGGAGTTAATTTCGAGTTTTCGTTTATGTTCCTATAATTCCGTGAAACTGTTACAACAAAATCATTCTTTTCGGTAGTAGCTGGAACACTAAACGGAGGATTACCAAAGAAAGAGAAAGTATCATTGAAAATACTTGTCATTAAATTGTAAAACATATTAAAGAACTCCGTCTCTTCTTGCCGATTTATATTATTAATTGCTTGAATATATCTCTTTTCCTCTATTCTATCATTATGTTGTTTCAATATGGCAGATATTCTGGGATCCAACATTTGATTCATATTAAATTGATTATTAAAAGTAGTCAAATCCAACCCAATGCCGCTATATTCCCACACAGCGAAAACCCTAGTGTAAAATGGCAGGTAAGACATTGGAATTGTCTTCCACTTGTATCTCAAAGGAGTCATGGCCATATATTGACTTAGTGGCATTATAGTGATATTCACATTTCCATAACGCTTTTCAAAAAATTTAAGATCTCTTTGATCCTTTCCACTGATGGCAAGAGGAAATGCGTTATTAATGATTGATGACCCAAACCTATTAAACATTAGTGAATGTCCTGATCCATACATAGAACTTTGTAAAGAGTCGTCGACCAGAAAAAGTACATGTATGTTTAATAATGGATATTCCACAGCCATGCTCGACAGATAATGAGAGTAAAGCATGAACTTCAAGCTATCTCCGCGTTGTATTATGTGATGAAAATAAACATTACTTTCTGGTTTCGAAGTATTGCATTTGACGATGACTAAAGATTTTCGCCTGTGTGCACTCATGCCCAAAGCATAAAATACTAGAACTGTTATTCCCAATAAAATAAGGGTCATCCAACACGCCGAAATGTATTCTGAAAGAAAAGTTTAAATATTATTACGTTGACATTTGTATGTTATATTATATTATATTATATTTTTAACGTAGTCACACAGAAACCGAGCAGTATGTTTATGAAACTTCTACATATTAAAGCTATTTCTTCAATTTCATAACTACCTGGCCATCGACCCAACCACGATCGTTTCGGCACACAAGCTACTTTCCATCCAGGGGATATATCAGCAGGGGGTGGAGAGGGGATGTTTCCAACAGCTTCCATCGTGAGTAAGGGACACTGCTCGTCACGTTTAGTTTGTTCCGTCTGTATTACCATTATACACTTCTGAAATAAAATGTCAATAATTATAACGGCTGATGTTTTTCACAGGACTACGCCGCTTGGTTTTTAAAAAGAGCGTAGTGTTGCTCGTGTGCCTGTCTGCCTGTTGGCTTGCTTTTTTATAAAAAAAAATATTAATGTCGTTGCTTACTCCCTCTCAAGACGAGAGGCTTCATATATTATTTTTCAGGTAGAGACTAGGATGAAAAAGAAAAACTTGCGATGACAATCAAATATTTTTGTGCAAATTGTTTTGTATTAGGTACTAATGTGAACATTGCATTTATAATTGAAACTTTTAACTGTCTTAGTGCTTTCATTAGTAAAAAGAGACCTTACTAGTGTAAATGGTTCCGATTTCTTTGCTTGCGAAGTCAACTATTTTCCACTTTATCTTCTTGATAAACGACAATCACGAAAGCATTTGACGCAAAATTTTGAGTTTCTAATTTTGAATATAATGTTTTTAAAAAGTTTTTATGAAATCTTGTTTCTTACCTTCTTTCCGTTATCTAAATCCTACTTGTCTCCTAATCATCTTTAATGCTGTGTAAATTATATTAATACATTTCCTGCGAGAATTCACACAACTTAGTACCTAATTCGACATAGCCTGTTATTTCATGTTTAGCATTAATATTAATTTATGCAAATAATACGTAAGTATTCATAAATCACAAAATTTCTTTGTCCATCATCAACATGCAAATCCAATCATATGTTTTACCTTGACCACCGTACCACTGAGCCAGCATAACGTAAACAATCGTAATATCCAGACACCAATACGTGAGACCATTTCAATGTTGAAATAACAGAATTAAAGCAGAACCGGCTTCGTTACAAATTAAATAAAAACAAATCAGGAGTTTAATTTTTAAGTAACATTTAGTCTTCGACAAGGAAGAAGTGCGTGTGTGTAACAATTATAATATTCTTTGTAAAGGACGACCTCGATTTAAGGGTGAAGATTTACTTATTTGTGGTTGAGGTAGGCAGGTAAGCAGGTACCTGCTTAATTAGTACCTATAGTCTTCAAAATCTTCACCGTAGATAAGGTTTATGCTGTTTTAATGTTGATTTTTAAAATTACTATTTTTAGAGTTAAACCAACCATATAGACAATAATAGTAGACATTCAACATTGTCCTTCATCTTCAAGAATACTTTTACCGTAATCGGAACAAAATAGTTTCTACTTAAATAAAATAAAAAAAAAATAATGTAACTCTCTTTGTCTTTGACTTTTGACACATTATCAATCCAAAAAATGTTACGACTTGGAAGGTTCGTGTTTTTAATTTTTCTCCTATAAAACAATTTGTATTATCGTTGTCGTTGATCTATATATAATTATTCTCTAATAAAATCTGTCTTTGTTGTAGTGAATCCAATGGCCAGTAATGAGTGAACCGTGCTTGGAGCAGCGCCCGTTGCTGTGCGATGACTTCTCAGATGAGGAGTTTCAAATCAAGAATTATAAAGAGCGGCGAAATCGATTCTCGTTTACCCGAGGTCGAGCTCGAAATCACGCCAAAGGAGCTGCAGCAGTTATAGCTCGTTGGCCAGGTAAAAAAAGTTTATACAAAATTAAATAATAAATTTAATGTATATTAGTTATTGAGAAAAACCCGGTGGCTAAGAACTCAGTTTCTTACTCGAGGTGTTTAGGTTCAAATTTCAGTAGCATGCACCAATAACTTTAAAAAAAAAGTGATACATGCTTTATATATAAAACTAAATACTTGCTCTAACGGTGAAGGAACACATCGTGAAGAAACTTGCCGGAGAGTTTACATAAAAACAGTTCTCAAAGGCATGTGAAGTTTGCAGATGAAAGATGCGGGAAACCCGACCTTTCAGTGGGTCATTAATGGGTTACGAACTAGATTCGATATAGAACTTAAAGTATAACACTTGAAGAACCAATTATTGCGGGAGGGTTTTTGAATGGTGATGATCAGGAAACAAAGATCTTTGTATCCTGAGTGGAATGTGATGGATTAGGGAAGCCTGGACGTAGGTCCGTCAGTGGACTTCAATTGGCACAATCAGAACGTTATTCTAAACTTTGGCCATATTTCGTTACTAGAAAAGCAATCTATTCAATATTTTTAAGTTGTTACAAGAAAATATAACGTCCTAAATGTCAATTATGCTTTATTTCAGATCACTGTTTTACTTCCGTAGTTTTCTGGTGGTTTGGAGCCATGATGATCGCCATCGCCGTTTTTATTATTTATAATTGCGTATTTATTTTTGGAATGATGTCAAAACCGAGCTTAAGACCGCCAGAATACAGAACTTTCAACATTGCGATGAAACCTAAAGTGCAATCGCCGTTTTTACCAGACGTATTCATTCATGTGATTATAAATAACGATACGGATGCATATTTAAATAAACATTTACCTTATATCGAAACTCTATCACAAAAATATCCAAGATATATATATAGGTTTTGCATTCTTATAAATGACACTATAAATGATGAATACGATTTTAGTGACGATCAAAGGAACAAACTGGCTTTAAATAAACTGTGGAAAAATAAAATTCTTAAGAAAAGCAGAAACAAAGAACTAATTTCTGTGGAATATATATCGCTGACGGCTTTTTTTAATGACTCACCCATTAAGAAATTTTGGAGAAATCTTTCTCCACAGTTATTAGAATTTTTAGTACGTGCAGTATCTATTTGGGAAAAGGGTGGTATAGCGTTTAACCCCATGATATTGAATGATAAATTTTATGACCAAAAGTTGCATAATATTTTACAAAAATATATGGACAATCGTAAAAATGACTTAATAACTAAAGCCACAACTACAGTTTCTCCCAGGAATAGTAAAAGACCAAATAATATTCGAGATATTATTAATGCTTTAGATAGTTTAGATCAAGAAGATCGCAATATTTCTGAATTCGACCTTAATGTAGCGGATACTAACGTAGTTAACACTGAAACAAAATATATTAGCCCTAAAACGATTGTAAATTTAACTAATAACCAATTTTATCTCCAGAATGCTCATAGAAATAAAACCGATAACGACGATATTATTACGAAAGAAAGTCAAATAAATTCAAATAAAAAACTGAATTATACATCAAATACTATGAATAATTTGAATGGAACAATGAATATATTACCATTATTTTTAAAATATCTCTTTCACAAGGATCACGAAAAAGAAATTATAAGTTATAATTCATCAAACTATCTTAAAGAAATAAAAGACAATAATGATATTTTAGATGTGATACATTTAAAACATAAAGAACCTCTCATAAGTAATGAGTCATTGCAAATAAATAGTTCAGAAAAACCTAAAAAATTCTTAACTTCCGATTCTCAAACATATAACAAAGACCCAGAGTTATCCATAGATATAAAAGGAAATATAATAGCATCAAAAACAGCATGCCATGCATTTTTAGGGACAATGTTCAGTAATGTAATTCATCTCACAGAGGACAAAACTGTTACAGATTTCATTATTTCAGAGTTATCATTATTTTGTAATGGACTCTTTATGTCATGTGCAGGTATTAAAGTGATTGTAGTTTAGATGTATGTACTTTTAAATATTCTTTCTGTAATATTTTTGTTGAAGTTGTGATAATCTTATAGTAATAAAACACGTTTGGTAAAATACGAGTATGGTTTATTTCCTAAAATACTTTCTACTTTAATCCTAAGAATAACTAATAAGTCGTGTTCAAAATATTGGTCATTCAATCTAGTTGCAATATTTTGATCACAAATTTTCATTTTTTCTAAAATTATGGCAGCAGTCAATTATTTCCTCCTTAAATCTTAATTTCTTTAAAAATAACTTGTCACGGTGTGAGACTAGATTTTATTAATTGAATTTCAATACAGCACTACTAGTATTGTAATTCTGACACTTTCAGTATAATTCTAATGTATTTAATTCTCATGTTACAAAATATTTAATACGAAACATAAAGAAATCGTTAAAAATAATTATGTACAAATCGAATTTGATATCCTTTATACATAAGTGTATACTACTACTTTTTGTTAACGTTTAATTCGCTTTAATTATATTGCACACCATTCACGTAGAAATGTCATTCTTTTATTTTTTTCTAGCCACATTTTTTCTTTCAGTTGGAATTTCATATCTCCCCGTCCAATCCGATAACGATGGTTTGCAGCCTGTAACATTAATAGGCTCACACCGCCTGCTGATTGACCAGTAGACAAATCCTTCAGGGCATTGATAAACGAGACCCCGCAGTTTGCCCGTCTTCGTAGCTTCACATTTCAGCAGAACTGGGGAGCATTCTTCATTCCTTTCAAAGGGAAAATGTCCCACCGTCGGACATGAATAGGTTTGTCTATTGACTAAAATCTGTAACAAAGGAAAAATCTTAGTTATAAGTATTCGATTTAATTGAACAAGTTTTCGAACAGAAGTAAATTAATGTTGGCATCATCATGGTGTGTGATTTGTTGATCGATGTGTCATAATTTAATACTATGTGGATTGCACTTTATAGCCGTTTTTTTCAGAAAGGATGAAGATTTAAGAGTAGGTAAAATATACGTGGGTTGACATTACAGTTTTGCTGACACCATTAAACCATCCATCACCTACACAGTGCTACCAAAATGTTCAACAAATAATTCAAAATTAAATTATTCAGATATCTATTTAGTTTACATTTTAGACATCTTTGTTATCAATCAAGGTACGAGTAATAAATTAATTTTAACCTTACCGGTTCTTTGTAGTTTGAATCCAAACGCTTCACTCGCCGTTTTTGGGCGATTTGTCCGTCACATTTCTTTTCAGCTTTTTCTTCTTCTACACACTGAATTTTATTTTCATCGTAAATAGTATTATTTGGACAAGTGAATACCGCCAATTTTACGTCGTGGCTATCATCATCCTCAGTACATTGATAGAATAAGTTGCAGTATTTTGGATGCCTTCTAAATCCAGTAGGACAAACGTATAAATATTGATCATCATCGGTTTCAGGACACTCTTTTTCTGACGATTCTTTTTCCGTTGTTGTGTCTTGCCCACTTTCTGTAGTTGAACTTCCGTCTGTCGATTCTTGAGTCGTTGAAGATTCAGTGGTCGAAGATGGATTTTCAGAACTCTCTTCGGTATTAGATTCTTGTGTGGTTGTCTGTTCGGCTTTAGTCGTTTGTTCAGCAGCACTTGTCGTAGACTCACTTGTTGTTGATTGCGTCGTAGTCGTCGATGATTCTTCTGTACTAGTCGTTGTTTGTTCTGTTGTAGTTGTTGTTGTACTTTGTTCTGTGGTTGTTGAGGTGGATTGTTCAGCAGCAGTTGTACTTTGTTCTGTTGTAGACTGTTGTGTCGTACTTTTTTCTGTTGTTGATTGTTGTGTTGTGCTTTGTTCCGTCGTAGATTGTGGTGTTGTGCTTTGTTCCGTTGTAGATTGCTGTGTAGTACTTTGTTCAGTGGTAGATTGTTGTGTAGTACTTTTTTGTGTGGAAGTCGTTTGTTCAGCCGTAGATGATTGTTGAGTACTAGTTTTATCAGTGGTTGATTTTTGAGTAGTAGTAGTAGTAGATCCTTCTGAAGTACTAGACTCTGATGTCTCTTCTTGTTTAGTTGTTGTTCCCTCAGACGTTTCGGTCCCATTTTCATTTTGAGATTGAGTTCCACTGCAATCACGAGGTGGATAGACTGAGTCTTCGTAATTACATGTTTGTAGTTCAGGATCCCAAATTGTTCCTTCGGCGCAATCAAAATGGAAAATAGAAAAAGATCTCCCATCCCCGCCCCAATCAACACATCTGTAAAATTTCTTACAATCATAAGTGTCCGGATAAAATCCTGCTTCAGTGCAGGTATAGTTATTGTTATTCGGATTCTTTGTGGAACTTCCTTGACTGTTTTGGTTACCACTTTGTTCAGTAGTAGATTGCGCCGCCGAAGAAGTTGAAGAACTTTTCGTTGTTGTTTCTGATGGCTCAGTTTTCGTTGTAGTCGTCGTTGTTGTCATTGTGGTTGTGGTACTTTCATCTTTTTTACATGATGGCTTTGTAACGTCTTGAGGGTGGTTGCAAGCTGTTATATCTTGATCCCAAATAGTTCCATCTCCGCAAGTGTAATCATATTTTGTGAATCCACCTTTACCATTATCAACACATCTATAAAACTTCTTACAATCTTTAGAATTACCGTAATAACCAGATTCTTCACAAGTGTCACTTGTACTTGCACCAGTTGTTGAAGAATCCTTTGAGCCAGCTTCTGTGGTACTCGATGATTCAGATACTGACTCATCTTGCATTGTCGGTTTTGTTTCACTTTCAACTTGATTTGAACCTTGGCAACTTTTAACTTCACTAATGTGATTACAGGACTGAGTATTAATATCCCAGGCGGTACCTTCACTGCACGAAAATTCATATTTATTATATCCGTTTCTATCGTTATTTACACATTGATAAAACTTTGTGCAGTCTTTACTATTTGGATAAAACCCTTCTGATTGACAAATATTCTCACTTGAGGACGCAGGTTTTTGAGAACTTTGGGTATACTCATCAGCCACTGTTGACGTGTAAGAATTAGTTGTACTAGACGATAGTACAGAGCTAGAAGTTGTTATTGGTTGTTCTTGAGTTATATACGATGGAGCTGATGTAGTTATCACATTAATATTACAATGAGAATTATCATTTTCATGATCACACGCTTGTATATTTTGAACCCAAACAGTACCGTCACCACACGTAAAATCATATTTGAGAAAACCGCCTTTACCATCATCTACACAGCGGAAGAATTTCTTACAATCATTAGAATTTGCATGGAAGCCCTCAGAAACACATTCATCTTTCGATACTGGCGTTTCAGTTTTCTGTGTATTCTCAGGAATATTTGGAGAAGTCGTTGTAGTTGTAGTAACTGACGTTTCATTACTTTCTCCGTGTGGTACTGTGTCAGTTGAGCTGCACTGATGGTCTGAAGTTGCATGATTGCAAGCTAAAATTTTTTGATCCCAAACTGTTCCCTCTCCACAACTAAACTCGTACCTATTAAAACCTCCCTGTCCATTATCAGTACATCTATAAAACTTCTTACAGTCCTCTTTATCGCCCATAAATCCTTCTTGATCACATACTTGGCTATATGAAGGTTTAGATGTAGTTAAAGGATTAGTCGTTTCTAATGTTGAACTCATAGTATTTGGTCTAGATGATTCAGTCGTTTGTACAGAAGCTATACTGCAATGTGTTTTTACAGCATTAACATGATTACAAGCATTTATTTCAGAATCCCATACTGTACCATCGCCACATGTAAATTCATAACGTATAAGATTGTCTGTACCATCATTAACACATCTATAGAACTTTTTACAATCATGAGTATCTGCCATGAAACCTTCGTTGTTACACTGTTCATTATTACTAGATGCAGTTGACGCTTTAACTGTACTCCAAGAATTGCTTTCCGTTGAACTACTCATTTCTTGACTATTTTGCGTATAGTAGTTGTTTCCGTCATCATCTTTTACCGTTATTGGATGAAGTGTCGTTGAGTTATCTGTCGCAACGGACGACGTATTATTTCCACAGGAGTCAACAGCCCATGCATGATTACATGCTTGAATTTTTGAATCCCATACAGTTCCTTCTCCACAAGAAAATTCATATCTTATGAATCTGCCTTTTCCATCATCCACACATCTGTAAAATTTTCTACAGTCATACTTATCACCTAGAAATCCGTTAGTCGTACACTGATTATCTGATGTTATTGTCAACTCTGTAGAGCTCGACGGAATAGAATATTCAGTTGTACGTTTAGTAATAGTTTCACCATCGGTAGGTGTTGATTGAGAAGATGTTGCGTCAACATTATGCATTGGTTGATTATTGTTTTCATTTATCGGTGTACTTCCTCCACAATTTTCAACTGCCCAAGCATGATTACATGCAGAGATCCGAGGATCCCAAACTGTACCATCCCCACAAGAAAATTCGTAACGAAGAAAGCCTCCATTTCCATTTTCAACACATCTGTAAAATATTTTGCAATCGTCAGTGTCACCCATGAATCCACTTATTTGACATTCTTTACCTTTATTATGTGCAGTCGAAATAGTGTTTGTTGTTGGGCTAACTGTTGTAGGTTGTGGATTTACAGACTCTTTATCGTTGTTATTAGGTGTATAACCATTATAATATTCTGAGCCATCTTCCGATACAGAACTTGATGTTGTTGCTTGATTGACGCTATTGTCTTTTATTCCACTTCCTCCACATTTCTTTACAGCCCATGCATGATTACAAGCTTCAATTTCAGAATCCCAAACGGTTCCTTCTCCGCATGAAAATTCATGACGTGTATACTTACCATGACCATTTTCTACGCATCTATAAAACCGTTTGCAATCTTGGTCATCGCCCATAAAGCCGGTCGTTTTACAATTATTTCCCTGATTCGATATGCGTTCAGTCGATGAAGTAGGTGGAGAAGAGGTTTCTTTTTGTACAGAACCGTAACCAGACTCATACTCATGGTCATAAATATTTTTTTGAGTTGTTGTTTGTATTAAAGAGATAGTCGTTATCACAGATGTTTCGGTACTAGATGTTACTACCATTACATCTTTATTAGAACCATTACATTGTTTTACTGCCCACGCATGGTTACATGATTCAATGTCAGAATCCCAAAGTGTACCTTCACCACATTTATAGTCATATTTTGTAAATCCTCCTCTTCCATTTTCAACACATCTATAAAATTTGGCACAATCTTCAGCATTTCCAAAGAATCCTCCCGAATTACATTCTGATGTATGTAATTTTAAAGACTCAGTAGTAACTATAGGTCTTGTACTCGTCGTTTGTGTCGAAGGTTTTGATTGACCCATTTCTTGTACATTGTTTTGATTACCATAACCACCTTCATCCATAATTTCATTATTTAAAGACGATAGAGTCGTTGTATGATAATCATATGTTGGACTACTAACAGTTGAAGCCATGGGTTGGATATTAGACGTTTTTGCATTACATCCTGTAACAGCCCAAGCATGATTACACGATTCTAACTTTTCATCCCATAAAGTACCATCGCTACAAGAAAACTCTTGCCTATTAAATCTACCCCTTCCATCAAGTGTGCATCTGTAAAACTTTTTGCAATCATTGGGATCACCCATGAATCCATCTTTTGTACATTTATTGTTATTACTATTTTCTATTGGATGTTCAGTCGAGGGTACCATCGTAGAAAATTTCGTGGTTTGTGTGTGGACTGGATTTTGCTGATATGAATGATCAATCTGCGGTTGGGTCTGCATTTCATTATTACTATTATCAATTTGGATCTGACTTTGACTCTCTGGATGCCCGTAAGTTAACTGGGATTGATTTGGTCTTACATCAGGTTTTTCCTTATTCAAACGATCGCCAAAATTTATTTGAGGTTGATTCTGTATACTGGGTTTACGGCTTGTTTGAATTTGTGATGGCGTAACTTTTGAACCGTAAGATATTTGTTGTTGAGGTAACTTATGACTTGTATCTTTGTTTCCGTAGTTAATGTCATTTTCATTGTAACTACTGCCTTTACCGCATCGTCTTCGTCGAACGGCCCATGGGTGGTTACAACTCTTCGTATCATCATCCCATACTGTAGATTCACTACAGGAAAATTCATATCTTAAATACCCCCCACGTTGGTTGTTAACGCATCTGTAGAACTTTCTACAATCCTCAGTGTCACCCATAAATCCATCAGATAAACATTGGTTATCACGATAATTTGATGACATTGTAGCATAAAATGTCGTTTGTGCAGAAGTTACTTCCCTCGGGATTTTTGTAGAAGCTGACGCTGTGATACTAAGTGGTGCTGCAGTTGAAACCGCATATGCATGTCCAGGTGTTATCCAAGGATAAGAAGTTGTTATGTAGGAATGGACTATGTTTTCAGGTTTTGAAGTATATACGACATTCGCTTCAGTACTAAAATCTATTGGGGATTTTGTAGTAATAGGTGAAGGTAACTCATGATTTTCTTTTTGTATTCCTTCTATTTCATTATCAAAATATATTTTTGTTGTTGTTGTAGTCGTCTCACTGTATAGACCACCACATTCGAGTCGTTTCGTTCTTCGAGGATGATTACAGATTTCGGTTTCTGGATCGTAAACGGTTCCTGGGCCACATTGAAACTGTAAAGTGTAAATATACAATACATACATTATATGTTATTATGTTATATAATCGTAAAAAAATGCGTTTTATCAATAAAATTACCAAGTATCGTGTAAAATGCAAATATATCTCAATGCAACCGCTGTATTTCTGTTTTAAACTTACCCTATATACTGTGTATTTTCCATTAGATGCTTTTAAACAACGATAAAATACTGCGCAATCGACGGTATCCTTTTGAAATCCTTCACCGAGACAAATTACAGGGTCGGGCTTTAATCCTGAATATAGTTTGACTATGCGCCCGCTTACACGAGCATGACGGCGACTATTCGAAACCGTATCTGAAAAAAAAAGGAAATAAAAGGTATAAAAATTACTGAAGCTATAAATAAAATACAAATACCTTCATAATTCATACTACGTCAATTCGATTAATTTAGAACAATTCTTTGGTATTTTTGACCACCTTTAAACGTTGTGAACGTTCCTTTTTCATTGATATGGGCACTGGATTTTTCGCCTTTATCTACTATTATATAGTTTCTGGGTTATGTATGACTATGACTATCAAATTTTCTATATGGCGTAATACTTAAATCTCTATGGCGTAGAGTATCAAAATTACATTTGAACTTACAAATGGAGTTTGCTTGAAAGTTCAACATTAGGGGCAAAAAGGAAAATGCAAAGAAAACTAAGTAGGTACGTACCATTTTCACTTGAATATGTCATATCAATAAAAGCTACATATAGCACCAATAAGATGGAGAGGCAATACATTTGTGAAGTTAGCCTCATGATGGCTTTTGTAGGGTGATTCAGGCTACATGAAGTCTATAGTTAGTTTCTTGTCATGGTAAATGACATCTGAAACAAGTAAGTTAAAAATTCATTTTTTAAATATTTTAAAGGAATAATTGACTGCTAAACAGCAGTCAATTATTCCTTGGACCATAAAACTATGGTCCCGTCTTGGTCTTACGAGGTCCTATTATGTCTTATAGGGTCTTATAATGATACCTACTGAACAAGGCGCGTATTTATAGCCTTTTAAATTTTCTATAATTTTTTTGTGTCTATCTTAAATAACGGTTTTTGGGGATTGTGTACAATACAATACAATGTCATAATGTTTCAGTGTCATATTCTTCTCAGGTGAAGTAGGCAATGGAAAATTCACTATTAGTCTAGGAACAGAACTACTGTTCATGCAAAAGCTGTAAAGCATGTAAGGACGGATTACAACGATTTCGAAGGAAATTTTGTATTATCGTAGCAAAAAACCTGCTAAAATCTTTTATTCAAAAAGGGGCTGTATAGAAAAACAAAACCCCTATAAAACATACTGTTGTCGAAACAAGTCACATACGGCTTAGTTCGGCTTAGTAAATATATTCTTAATTATTTAAGACTAAGTGTAGATAGGTCAAGAACAACGCATGGCTCACTGCCAACGACCGATAATGACCTCACTCGATAATCGCATACATTTGCTTACATTGCCTCGAAAACATGCGAAACCCGACACTACCTAACTGCGGTGACGAAACGTTGCCTTTCTTCATTATGACGTGTCATTAATTCGATTAAATTTACCGTTTATGGTACATTGATCTCAACAGAGTATAACAGTTATAAATAAATCTCCAAAATAACTTTATCCTGATAAATGACTAGGTATATGAAAGTTTACTTGATTGCGATCTAACGAGCAAGACATAGGTATGTTTTTGTCATCATGATTAAATTTAGTGATAAAAATTGCTCACAATTATAAAATGAGATCGAAAACAATAATTGAATAATTTTATAGAACCTACCTAACAACGTAAGATTGATGATTATAAATCAGTCTGTGCACTTGTTTCGCTAGTTGTAAAAAAAATAAACGTAACGTAAGATCTTAATGAATATTCCAATAACTCTATTATTTTGCTTGCGAACAACGGATGAGTATTTCCTTCATTGCATCATCAGTATCATTAAATTGTCTCTTTTCGAGATAATATTCTGTTTCAGATATGTAAATGTTCATAAGTAGTAGTTTATTTACGCTAACTAAATAAGTAAGGACCGTGCGGCGTGGAGGGGCCTTGGAGAGGCATATGCCCAACGGTGGGCGTTATAAATGCTGGCGAAGAAGAAGAAGTAAGTATAGATAATCGTACTTGAAAATAATATTTCTACAAACTCTGCATTCTAGAAAAATCGCACTTTGAGCAATTGCATTGTTCGTGATCAAACCATACAAAATAAAATAACATGGATTTCAAACGTGCCTGAAATCATATTAACAATGCACCGTTTAATTTTTTGCCCGCTACTTATGGAATAGATATAGGGGATAAGAAAAAGGGGCTCACAACATAACAAGATCTATTTCGTGGACATTAGACATAAAATTCTGTAGAATTCATTAATTATCTACTCAGTAGCCTTTCTAGTCATTGGCTTAAGTCACTTCATTTAAAAATTCTGCACCATCTCTACATATCTAAGTCTTTGGCAATAGAAATTTTATTCTTAGGTGGGAACATGTTCAAGGTAGTTTGTGGTTAAAATGATAAAACAAAAACCAAACGGAAAGAACACCGATTGAAGATTGAATCATAATAGCTGTAACAACGCAAACATTTCTTCAAACCACAACATCACTAGAGGGAATCTTAAAAGAAATATCACGTTTAAGATTAGAGTGGCATCGAGGGCCATTCGCGCTCATTTCCCGAGAATTCCCAGCGGCTCCCTCGGCATTTAACTCCTCATCTTTAAAGGTCAACTGTGAATAACCAAGCAGCCTTCGTAAGAACAAATCGACGTTCATATACACCTGGTTCATTGCCACGAATAATTACAGCTCGAAGATGTAGCAAAAACAAGCGAAGTGTGAGTCGTGCTCAAGTATAGAGGAGCTTGTACTGAATGTTATTTATGGATCTAAGTAGCAAATGGGCAGGCACGCTAGAACCTGACGTTAAATGGTCACTGTGACCTGTGGACAACCACGTCCATCCACAAATAAGGGCAAAAACCCTGTCTGAGGTTTTACGTGGGCAGGTGCTTTGGGTACTTTCTTTAAAGGTTTGCCTGATCGCAGTCAGGAAAGGGTCGCCTTTCTTTACTGTCCACTGCCGTACATAGTTGGGATCAACAACACGGCCTTTTAATGCCCTTAAATATACTTGTCATATAAAAATTATCTCATTCTAAGTAATTCTATATAAAAATAATATGTAAGCGATGAAATTGGAAAAAATCTGATGTGGATATCCGTTATGTTTTTCCGTTTCCGATAATTAAAACCAACAAATTTATAACGATATTAAATATGGGACCACGAGAAAACAGGGGAATGAAACACACTAAGCATAATACATTCTTTAAGACCACTGGATATGGTAGGTATAGTGGATTCTTAAATACCACTATGAAACCCTAAAAGGGCGAAACGAAACTTGTGCGTTTCAACTTTTTGTATCTAGATGACACACTGCCTTTACTATCCAATCCAGTCCCGCCAAGTTATCCTAATTGCATGTGGTGTGGTAATATATTTCAAGTGAAATACCTGTTTCAGGCAGGTAAAAATTATAATTAAACATGAAATGCATTTAAATTGGAAGCTGCTGCACGGTCGGACGCAACTATTACGATTTAAACAAGCTTATTACGTACATATGAGCGAATCACTCGATTTACAGAATCGTCATATTCAACCCCTTATTGCCTAGGTGGTTGGAAATATTTTTATAAGCGGATGAAGGAAAATATCGAGGCCTGGCATACCACGCTACATATTGTCGAATTTCCACAAATCTGTGGTGGAGTATGCTTCAGATCTCCTCCTGTTGTGGGGAGCTCCACATCTGAGCCCAGCTATGGAGATAAAAAGGGATATAATTATGGGATTCAGCTATTTCTAACAAAATATAAATAATTTAGTGTGTTTCTTTTTAGACTCTTTTTATTTGTTGTCTTCTTAAATTTTTTGCTTATTTTGTTTTTAGATGAATCTCAAATTAACCAATAAAACATTAAGAGCATTTGCAGTTGTGTACAATCTTTTCTTTATCCTGTTTATGGTGCTCATAATAAAAGGTGCTTGCCCGTGATCCTTTTACTTTTCTTTCATCGAGAGTAAGTTGCATAAGTCAGTCGACGGATGCCGATATAAATTTGCGACTTCGACGTATTGAAGGGTGTATTAAAACTGGTTCTGCGAAGATTCCCTGTCCAGCTTTGCGGTCAAAGCTGCATTCTTGCGGTGGTTGGTCTGATTGAGGTGATAATATGAGGCCTAGCTTTAAATTGCTATCCCTAAATACATAATAACCAGCTTACAATAGCGCGAGCAAATCGACCGCGAGAAGGCGTGAATATTTTTCTTTTAATGGCTTGCCAAGCTCTGAATGATTAATGTGTATACTTCGAACGACAACGTTGAGTTTATTTTTTATCAATGATCTACATTAACACAAAATAAAAATGAGAGCAGTAGGTATGTACGATGCGTTTACATTCCATTGTTGGTTTTACATGAATAACTATATTATTTGATAGTTTCTGGCCACTAATAGATATTATTTTATCCAAGCACATTGTTGGTAACGCAAATGCATAAAACACGAGGTATCAATCAACAACTGTCTAGGTATTTTTAAAGTAATTAACGGGAAAATCACGTGCTTCAATTGCATTACCAGTCTACTAATTGCCGTGTCAATCCAATGCATTTAATTACGTAGGTACGTTAATCGTGTTAGAATTGCGTTGAGGATAAACGGATATGTTACAGTTTAAACGCTTTGTTAACATTAAGATGACATAATCAGCTTGAAAATATGTTTATTCATGAAAACATGCTTATGATTTACGATATGGCTTTAAGGTACTATTGGGTGGCGTGAACTGGAGTTTGGGTAATATTAAAAAATTTTGTACATTTCAACATGGTGAAATGTCCATGCTAGGTTTTGTCTGAATTTATTGGTGCATTCTACTTCAAAATCATATTACTGGCCTTATTACAGTGTCTTCAATATAATAACATACAATTTTTAGTATATATAACCATGCAGTTTCTAAACTGGCGCGTTTTTGCTATTGAAGCTATTTTTTTTCTATGGAGCAATCTTTGTCCTCGAACGTTCATACGTTACAGAGGGGTGGTTAATTTTGTTAATTATACATATTTCTTTAATTCAAGATTAGGATTAGTTTCAGTATAATTATGACTCTTCAATCTTGGATTAATATTAAAATAAATTAAGAAAGCAATAAATTACGTTAAGGTAAATACGCGTCCATAAATTGTTTCATATTTGTTATTCTATTTTGTAACGACAAAAATTGGTGGATTTCGCAATAATTAACTGGCAATACTACGTTTTTATGAACAGCTAATCAGGCAACATCAAGAGTGACAGTCGGTCATTTTGTGTGGCGTGAGTTTTTTGAGTTGCTGTGGCTTCAATGTGTGGTGTATTTTTTCAACTTTTTAATATTCCATTTGTTGGCTGGATTATTACTTACACGGTAAGTTGTTTTTGAACCATATGGCTATTTTATTATTGTATATTTATTTCTTAAACTAAAGTGTAAACGACATTTGGAAGCAAGAAGCTTTTTAGTGTACTTTACATGTTAAGGTTATTTCAACACGTCGTTTATTTTCTTTTTTGTGACGATTTGTCACATTTTTTTGTAATGTTACAAAAATGAGGTTACAAAAAAGAAGTAAGGGTGCTGTCATAGTACAATGACAAGTTCAGTTGCATTTGAATGGCTATTTTTAAGGGTTATGTGCCAAGAAGGTAAAAACGGGACCCTATTACTGAGAATCCGCTTTCAGTCTGTCCATCTGTCACCACTTCCACTCCCTTTCCATTCATATCATCCTTCACACAATCCATTCATCTTTTCCTAGGTCTTCCTCTTCCCTTCCATCCATCAACATTCATATTCATCGCTCTTTTGGTAAGTAATGTGGGTATCTTCTCTCCTCAGATTTTTTAGATATGTACCTACGCAATAATGCGTTGTCAAATGTTTCATAAAATATATTTTGTTTTAGACAAAATACTGCTGACACCCGCTGAAAGACAGCGCAGGTACAGAGAAAGGCTTAAAGAAAATAACCCAGAGAAATACGAAGAAATCCGAAAACATATCTAGAAAGAATAAAGAGAAAATATGTAAAAATATCAAAATTATCGGAAAGCGAAAAAAATAAAAGAAGAAGAGATTGGAGAAGGCTAATAAAATATCAGAAACAGGAAAACAAAGAAAACGAAACTAAAACTCGATCAAAAAAAGACTATTTACGTCAGTGCTATAAATTAAAAAAGATTAATAAAACACAAAGAGAAACTAGAAATTCAATTAAATTAAATAAAAAATTAAGTAACTATACTGTTTTGTTTGTTTGTGTGAAATAATCCTAATAAGTCCTTTTTGTTTCCTTTTTGTAACACTTGTCCTTTTTGTGGAGGACTTTATTTTTGTTTCCTTTTGGTAACTGTACAAAAAATTTTAACTTTACCCGTTTACGCTGTCCAAGAAACTCTCTGGAAATATTGTTTGTAACCTATTAGTGACCCACTGTAGGATCCTGCAGTGGGTCACTGATCTGTTGGGTGGTCTCAACGCGGAGGCTGTGTGCTTTAGTCCACCACGCTGATTCTAATGCAAGTTAGTGGACTTCACAATCTTCATAATTGAATGCATGCAGCCATGCAGGTTCCTCACACAATGCTTTCCTTCGCGGTTTCTGTGCAAGATATATAAAATATAAAGATAGATAAAACGTGGTTTTTATGGTAAATGATTTGTGGATAATCCTACTGATTAGGAGCGATGCGTATTAATTTAAAATCATAAGTCTTACAAAGTGTAACGATGACTACAACATATAACTACCTACCGCAGACTCTTGCTTACTCTTGGTATAGCCTAGAACCATGCACGCTTCAATATACCTAGATAATATAAATATTATATGAATTCTTTTATAATTTTAATAATCGTAAGAATTGTAAAATAATTGTAACTAGCATGGATGATTTGAGATAATAATAGTGAAGTATTTGCAAAGGAACTGGTCTAAGTGCACCGGACGTCGACTATTTATGCATACTACTCAAATGCATTATGACACTAAGTCTTAATTGTCCGGAATACATTGTGATGACGTCTTAAACTCATCCTGTAGATTGATAAGGGACCTCCATTATGTATCATAAAGTGATCTCATTGTAAGCTGTTCAATTTTTTACACCATTGTATGTTTTATCCAATTAGGTACATAGTGTACTGATCTTTATCTGTAGGTTAAGATAAAATAGCACTATATCATCCTTGTATCTTAAAAGCCATAAATGACATTACTTACTTATTTCCTTTGCATTATTGAGAAACATCATCCTGCCTTTGATTTCATTTACAACTTACGAGTAGGTAGGTACAATTGCCCACGCAATTGAAATGGTAACAGGGTGATTTCTTCATCCGTAAAATTAAAAACAGATTGAAGAAAAGCCTGGACCAGCATCGTCTTACTCAAACGGCAACAATATAGCGAGTAGCCGCAAGATTATTTAATGATTTGTTTGATCTTGGAAGATTTTTTAAACACAAGATTCTTAATTACGCATGCTTAAAATAAGTTGGTATTAACATATAAGTAAGTACCTACACAAATTTGTTAGGAATATAGTCATAAGCATAATAATTTTCCTGGTCATTTATTTTTTCAAAATGCATAAAAAATTGTATTACGTGGTATGTGGTGAACATTTCCATGCGCTTCATTTTTTGTTCGACTACTAATGTGATCATTAGGTGAATTGTAATCGTTTAAAAAAACAAAATCACGTAATGTGTTGTTTTGTAGATTAGGGAAGCCATGGTCTTAATATTGTCTATGGCTGAAACTCTTTTATGACCCACTATTGGGCACGGGTACGGGTACCCCACAACAGGAGTACTTAAGTACACTCCACGCTGCTCCATTGCGGATTGGTGGAGAAACCGCCTAGTGTGTCCGTGTCTGATGTTTTCAAACCACCCACTACGGCCTCCGACAAGTTTTAACGACTGCTATTGCATCGATAACACCTAAGGTGTACACCTTTAAACAATCATTTCCACAGCAATACCTTGGCCCTTATTCATCTTCGCATGCCTACCATTGCGTGATCAAGATGCAAGTCAATTTTCCCCTATGATCACGATTTTCATGCAAACATGACGTGAGCTTCTATTACATGAGTTCATAATAAGTATTTCTTACTTACTTTAATTCAGCTATCTATGTTCAAAATACCTACATACGCACTTACCTTTATGATTTAAAACCATGAATATCAGAATCAAGGCGATCTTTTGGTTTATTTTAATTTAATCAAACTTCTAACATTTTAATGTTCAAAAAAATTAAGTGATGGAAGTCATCTGCTCACTCCATCCTATAAACAACTTCTTTTAATGATATTGAATTGTATATCTACCGTTTTACTTATCATCAATATCTATCTAAATAAAAATCTTTGTCTACATGAAGAAATATAATTAATACTGATTAAACAAAGATATCTTTAATTGCAGTAATTTTACTCGCCAATATAATAAATGGTGCGTCTGCGGTGCGGTACTTTAGTAATAAGTACTTTAATTTATCTTACTGCTTATCTTCAAATCGATGTGGTGCTTCTTTTATTTTGTTTTTTATGTGAGTGTTATAAGATAACCGACTTAAATGTAGCCACCTACACGTAAAACCATAAAAATATCTAACAAAAAAGCCCTGTTAACAATTTCTAACAGTTATAACAATAAGAGTTTAACACTAATAACTGTAGCAGGAAAGTATATTATTATATTGATTATATCTATTGGTAGGTACTAATAAAATCACATAGAAGCCATTTAGTGCCTGATGTTGATCAGGCCTTTCATAGCTACGATACGTTGTTGATGACATCATAGATTGTTTACCCCATAGCTATTATTAAAAACGTAATCTCTATTCTGTAAAAACTATGTATTATAGATTGATGGAAGGTCAAAGTTAAGTATCTAAGCAATTTAATTGTTGCCACCTGAAAAAAATTAACGATACTATTGTAACCCATACATAAAAGAAAACACAGTAAAACAGCAATAAAAATGCACGTATAATCATTGCTGTGCTGAGGCAAAAAGATGTAAAAGAATTTTACTTGCGGCAATTCAGTGTAAATTCCCACTGCGTTGCTCATAATCTATAACTTGGTTGTTTATTAAGGGCTAAGTATGGAACTTTAATGCTGCTCCTATACAAACATTTTTTTAACTACAAACGTTTTAAACTCAGTTCAGATTTAATTTCACGTTAAAATCTGTAGTATCTGTAAAAACTACAGATTAAACGCGGTGAATTAAACGCATGTAATTGTTTTTGCTGTAATTAGTTACATTTAAATAACGTGTAAATAAAAATGTAATAAAAAACAAACCATACAATGTCAAACCACAAAGTTAGTTGAAGTACTTATCCAGACAGTCAAATAGGGGCAACAACATGAATTAATTAGTCACGACAAACAAGACTAAGTTTTCTTTTTTTGAATGTCACATTTTTTCTATAACTTTTAAGAAAAGCATTGATTCTGCAATCACTCTTATTTGCAGATACAAATTTAAGTAATACACAGTAATACACCCTAATATTTAAAACTTAAAAAATGCAGAAATAAAATGAGTCGTCTCATACTAAATAGGAATTCAGTAGGTACCTGTAATACCAATAGTAGGATACTCTTAAAAGCAATTAGGTATAGTTTTTAGAAGCCATTCATGACTATGCGTAGGTAATAATAATACTGGATGTAAGCAGAATATATTCTATATACGTAGCACAAAGCTAGGATACCTGGGCACTGCATACCTTTTACTTACGACCAAATAATCGAATTTTGAAGAAGACTTTGGGAAATCTTTGAACTCACACGGTGGAGTGACGTCATTTAGTGGAGGACTTTCTGCAGCTGTAGACTTCAAAAGGCTAATGATGGATCGACAGTGTAAATCTCAATGATAAGTACAGTTTAGTATCGTCACGGCCGGCAGCTAGTGATGGTATCACTCTCATCCGGCGATTCTATAACATGTTGCAACTTATGGTCAGTTAACCACTTTCTCATTGTTTCGTCTTAATTGTACTAACCGGTGATAATAAATCGTATTTTATACAATCTATTTATCAAACAGTTCAATGTCGACTATCTGGGTTGCATTTTGAAGGTTATGCGGTATATATACCTTTAAATAATAATATATCTAATTATGAAATTTTGAGATAATGACAGTCTCATCATCTTTTTTGTCCTTTTCCTATTAATCCCTGTTTCGATAATAAACAACAAAGCAAAAGATTGAAACTCATAGTTTTCGATAACACAGACACCTGTATATTTTACAAAATATCTCTTTAAGTGTGGCATTTCCTCCCTGGACAAACAACGAGTATACTATCGTAAAATATTATTTAAGTATATGTATTGTGTTTTTTATTTTATTTTTCCCAACGACTTTATTGATTATTAAATGTAACTCACTGGCAAATTGCAGTGAGTTTAGAAAAGAAAATTCTTTTCTACACGTTCACATAAACAAAAAGTATAGGTACCTAATACCGTTAGAAGGTAAATTTTAGAATTAATCTACGTGTGTAAACACCCATATACGTGCCAATCAAATCAACAAATAAATCACACCATAATAATCCTCTATCAATATAATGCAACGGTAACTAATTGATGTTTACAAAGACAGACAGATATGGCAGTTGATAGACTTGTTAATTTTTATGCGAATCTTTGTTTGAAGAACCCCCGTCAAAGGATAATGATTCGTTGATGATCATTGCGTCAATTATTATACGCTATAACTTTTTATGTTATTGGTACGCAGAACAAGACGTCTCGACGATTTCAGTTTTATTCATTTCTTGTATCTGATCTGCGTATTGGAAGAACTCTCATTCAATAGGTACCTAGGGTACCTATTGAATGATAAAAGCTCTTTAATTTAAAGTAACAGTAGGTATGCCCACAATATCCACTCTGTCACGAAGTACAATAATTGTTTTTTGAAATTGGATGAGTAATTTGGAGATTAGGTCTTAGATCAAAATCCACAGACTACCTTTTTGTGATTAGTGTTGATTGTAAAAACCTACACAAATGATAACCGAAAATATATTTCAATTGTATCATTCAATTAATGAACACCATGTGAACACCTTATCTTTTTTACAGTACTCGGCTTTTTTATTCGTGTGATTTTGAAATAAAACGATTCAAAAATAACCAATGTTTACTACACGTAGTTACATAATACAATTTTTAATACAACATTATTCCAATTTCAAACAGACGATAGACTATGACGACGTTAGACAACATAGTAACTTTGTAAGTACGATGTTGTTTGAAACAGATTATGAATTCTTTTTTTTTATAATCTAAATTTTATTCATGCGCTTAATACACCAGGCAACCTTACACAAAAAATAGACTGATATTACGGGAAACGAAGCGAAGTGGAACGCTACCTATCTGACAAAAGGAGATGATTTCATTCATTACATACCTAGGTACATATAGAACAAACTGTTCTGATTATTATTTTACCTAATTAAGCAAAGGGGGCAAAAAAAGCCTTTGTTTCGCTTACCGCGTGAACAAAACATCCTTTTTAAAGTACGTGTTGCCATGATAGCAATCTTGTAATTATATATTTTCTGGGGATAAAAACTTTAGGGTTCACCGACCCCGCTATGGGTGTGCTGACTATTTACGACGACGACGCATGCGATTAAGGCATTTTATGAATGACAAATTGGCGTTTGATTAAATTTTGGAGGTATGCTTTCTTCTACGTGGCGTTTCATGAAATTATTTGCAGCGAATCCTTATATAATACAAAGATAGGTAGTAAGTACATAGGTTTGATAGGCACAAAAAATAGTACACTTATTTAAAAAAAAATGAATACATTTAAATAATCGTTGATTCCATCCAAACATCCATTGTGTTTCCGGGAAACTTTATTTTATTTTATTTATTTATATTAAGTTTATTATTGTATTCACAATACATTCAAAAACTTACAGAAAGAGAGTCAGTAGTTTTCATGGTAATAACAACACGATACGAGTATAAATTGTAACTAATTTTTATTTGAACATAATAAAATCAAAAAAATAAGAGCCACCAAGAAAACGTAAACCTGTCAACTAAGTAACAGCTGTAACGTACAGCTCTCATGAATAAAATTGCATAAAAACCTAAAGCCGGTCCACACAAATTACGCGATACAGTTCCAATACATTTCCAAGGCCGAAGTCAGCATATGCACTATAGAAATTATCTATTTCTATAATATGAAATATAGAAATTTCAAATAATTCTATAGCATTAACAAAAAAAAGTTTAATCCTAGTATACTAATATAAATGCGAAAGTTTGTTAGGTAACCCTTCAGACACATAGCCCTACAGTAGGATTCTCTGTGTTGTTGGTGCTATGAACACACACAAGACAAGAACACACATATCCAAACCACAAACAGAAGTTTAAACTCATAATTCAAATCTCTGCTTTGCTAGGAATCGAACCCAGGTCCTTACATGCAGCGCACCGGCGAAAGGTATTGTCAGGTCAGATAATAGAAAATGCGAACATTACTATCCTCTTTTTTCTATCGCTCAAATGAATGGATGTTTGTTTCCCTTTCATACAAAAACTTACTTATACTTCATACATGGATTTGTATAAAATTCGGCATAAAGACTACTTTTTATCTCTCCCTACACCAAATTTTATTGATTAGACGGCGACAAAGTCCCAGGTTGTGGCTACTAACCAATAAGTAATTGAAAAATATATTAAACGGCGCTATGTAAGCAATAAGCATGTATAAATGAATAAAATAAAACAGTTGTTATTCAACAACAAATAAATGTCAACAGATAAAGTGTTAACAGCATATTTGTGATAGAATGGAATCGGCAGGTGAACGTGTGCAGTGTTTTTATTGATTTTATCGGTGTCGTTTGGGGAGGATAGCGGATTCTTGGCATTGAACTTGGCCCGGAGAGCCTACTTGGCGTGGTAGCCAAATATGCCAAGTCCAAAGCGGTATCACGTTAATGTGTGATCTAATCTGTATTCGCGATATGGTAGGTTGTTACCGTTGATACTACTGTCTTGCGTGGTAATCTTTGATCTAAGATAATCTTGGTTGTGACTCTTTGTAATCAACTACCTACTAAACAAGGGATTAAGCTCCCAAGATCAAAATCCCCATTCTTAAAAATGTAATGAGGTAAAACTATTTAAATGTATTTTTTTGCAAATTATTGTATATCGTAGTTAATTTTTTTACTGTAAAAAATATCATGAACAAATAAGTTCCCACATTATTATGAAAAAGTATCATGCGTTTTGAATCATGAAAGTAAAATTGCCGTCATTATAGTAACAACTTCATTTACATAAACTTGTAGCAATGAGAGCATGTTATTGAAGTTATAGCATTTCGTTTTCTTTTTACGTTATTTTTGTACCAGGACCAAGCGAAGAATACAACAAGTAAAATTGTTGAGTAAAGTCATCACTTTTCACTGTTACTTGATATTTAAAAAAGTATCTATTCGTATCTTTTCATCAAAATCGGCATAGGTGTGATAACGAACTTTATCTTATCTTATCTTACCTGTCACTCTACGAGCATTTATTTGATTATTTATATTTCTTCTCCACTACTACCAAACTACGGTCGCTGGTCACTAGATAGGAGTAAACCTTATTAAAAACTACTCTCTAAGTATACCATCTGTTCTATCGCTTCCATGCTAAATAAAAAACCCAACACAAAACAAGGGGCAATATTTCAAAGTGCCTGCAGAAACGTAGATAATATTTTGTCATAATATCTACACAACTCTTAATGATTCACTCATACGAGTATGGCTGGACAGTTTTATTTTGTAGTTCACTGCGGCGTCGTTACTGCCAATCGAACCTGTTTGGTGGTATCCACCATTTACTATTTACGACGCTCCCAGCCCTACAGCATTTAATGCAAACTCCAATCCTTACTGGTACATCAATATAAATAGCCAAGAAAAAAAACACGACGCCAACGCGTTTTATGCAATCTGCACCTGTTCAGCACATTCCTTTATTTTCTCATAATTGTCTAAGTAATGGTATACAGTACACTGGTTGCCCTGTGGGCGTACGTACCTAAGTTTTATCTTAATGTCCGTGATAAAACGACAAAGAATGTGATAACAATATCCTTACTATGCAAAGTTTATTGAAGAAAATAAACGGGGTGGCGTTCCAAGTGCATTTTATGTTACGAATTATGCGTTGTAGAATCATTAACATTGTAATGTCTATTCTATATATCTTTTTCGAAGATTTTCAATTTAATTTGGGACTTTTTTATAAGTATTTAAAGACCAAAAACGCAATCATGAAAAGAATGGGTTTGTCAGTTGTCGTTTAAAATTGTACGTAACGTGTAACTACGGCTTAAGTAAAAAAAGTTTTTAAAATGATAAGTTTGATCAAATTATACATTGATAATGATTAATCATCGTTATCAAATCTCACATCTTTATATCGCGGGATCGAACTGACTCCAAGGGGGCTCGTTAACCGTTCACACCAAGATGTTACATAAATTTATGTTCATTTTACTTTCTTTTGCAAAGCTTTAATCGTGGCGATCGATTATCCTTTGACAGTCATTACCGGTTCCCTAAATGCTCAAAAGGTTGTATTTTATAATCATGGCATTATAAAGTATGACTCTTCGTAATTCTTTTAGGGTTGCAGTATTCACCATTGCTGGGGAAGGTCACTTAGAAGTCCTATCGAACTTATTATAACTTAACTATCATTCCCATGATTACGGATACCCCCCGGACTTCCCAAGTAATCAAAAAAGCACATACTGATTTGCCTGCTGATATAACAATCGCTCGAAAGTGGTGAGTCATGTTTTGCCAAACAGAAAAAACTATGAAATTTTCACGTTAAAATTGATGTGAAATAAGTTTTAGTTAATCAGCATTGGAGCAGTCTAGTAGAGCATGGTCCAAATCTCCCCAGATGTAAGGAGGGACAGGATCCCTGGATAGGGACCAGGAGTGGGACATTAGAAGAGTTGCAGCCATAAGTAATGAAAAGCATCAATTAAAAAGAAATATAACCTCAGATATGATTTCCATTATATTTGAGGTTGGACGTAGGTGTGTCCATGGGTTGCAGTGACAACTTACCTAACTGTACGGTTTAGTAGATACTCATAAACCCGTTAAATAAATCAATTTTGGTAGCTACACGCGTAATTTAATGATTAATGAAATCGGACCGCAAAGATCAATTTGGTGTTTCGAATCATCGTCACTCTCATCATGAGAAAACAATAGTGAGTCATGATTTAGATTTTTGCGGTAGCCCTACCATACGACTTGAAGCTATATTAATGTTATCGTTTTAGTGAGTAATCACTTGCAATTTAGGCTTAGCTTTACCTTTTTCGTTTTTGGTTTGTGAACGACACGCAATCAAGTACAGCTTATAGGACTAAGAACGTAGGTACATATGAATTCAAAACAAGCAGATTGTTTATTTCTTATTGTTTATTTATTATTGCTTATTGTTTGTTTTCTAAATTTTTCTTAAATTTTATTTTTATACTTTTAATATTTTTCTTCACGTTATCCCATTAATATCATAACGAACTTTTTTATTTTAATACTATTTTTATTTTATTGTGACCCCGCCATCCATTGGTACTCAATGGAAGTTACCTAGTTGTTAGTAGAATTTTATGTACATATACCTAAGTATTTGGAGTCTGGAGGATGAGATTATTTGGAGAAACATGATGGTAAATATATAAATATTGTAGGCAAGTAAATCAGTATAAGGAAACTTATTCCCCTTCGAGGAACATAAAAAAAGCATTTTTTATTGGTTTGGGTGAGCATAACGATATTTAATTTTGTGCAAAATATATTTTATCGTAGACAGTGCTGCACCGCGTTGCTAAGGTTTTATATAGTGCATTGTGGCTTAGTGCTAGTCGCCAGTGACTCGCAAATATGGAAATAAAACAAAATCGCAGTTCATTTGCCTTAGTCCTTACACCATCACGGAGGCGTGTCTTCGAACAATGGTATCCTACTAAACCGTAAGAGTGCAAATGAACAATCGATAACATCGCAGCGATCGCATACCGAGCTAATTGAAACTCACGCTGTGCAGTCCACGCACCGCACTATAGTACTATACAATAATACTATACGTTTCAACAATAATATTATAAGAGCAACTTTTTGTGGATAGTTAAACGATTTTTGCGAATAAGTTATAGTATAGTTGCGAATAAGAATACTCTCTGTATTAAAGATCAAATAGGTATAAGGAGAGTCTTATGAGGAATAAGTATCAAGACACTGAATAATTAGCTATCTTTCTCTGCAGATGATATAGGTATACCTACTCTACATAGAATTAAATTTTTTTACGTTATTTTATTTTAAACTATTTTTAGATATGAAATATCTTATCTGTAGTATCTAGATCGAACTATTGGAACTCTACAAAGAAATTCTAACCACCTAGTGATCGATAGATTATTTAAAGCTATAAAAAAGAGATCAGAAATTTAAATGCTTAAAAAACACGCCTAGCGATACATAAACAACCATATAATAACAATAACAAAATTGTGATTGGCATGTGATTAGAGATATGGACCTATGGTAATTATAGATCATAATACGAATGCCAACTAGCATGTACGCTCTATTAGCAAAAACAAAACTAATCATTAACAGTACAGCGCCCATACTCAAAGTGTGCACCACGGATCCCTAGAGGGCTCCGCGAAAATACTGATGACATTAAATTTGTATTAACCGTAATTAATAAAAATTTAATGTTATTCAAAATAATTGTAATAAAACTAAATCTTACTAATAGTTAAATGTGAAATGGAGATGGATGAATGTGTTTCTATTACTTTTACAGGAAACGACTTTTTTATATGAAAAAAAATAGTATGGAAGATATGAGATATTGCACTCTTTTGAGATACGTACTTTTTCAACCTCCTGTTCAACCTTCATGAAACTTTGAGAGCCACTGCAGTAGAGGAATCTACTGTCTATGGTAGCTCCGTAGCTGGGTATCGACCGGATAAAAATAAGGCATAATCTTTTTTGTATCCCTTAATGACTGCGTTTCTTGCAAACCGAGAATTTAAACTTGGACTACGATTATTATTATGATTCATAAAGGAACACGGCCACTGACACCAAATTTACCGTGAAATTATTATCCTATATCCGATTAAAAATCACGATTCGCCTAGAAGAAATAAAATTGCTAGATATGGTTGTCGGTATTGTTAATTTGAAATTTATGCGGAGTTTATATTAAGTGACGTCATAATTTCTCCTCAATTGGTAAAATAGTGAAAATATAATTTAAAGAAAGTACTTTTTATTGTTTTAAAGAGCAAAAAAAGAAAATTGATTAGGAACGTTAACCATGTTAAAAAGAACCGCTCATGTCCATGTATTTTTCTGGTTGTCTTACTGCAAATAATGCTTCGGTAAAGCAACACTTCTTTTAATAGAAAAACAAGTTTAAAGATGTTTACTCGTAAAAAAGCCGCTAACAAGCCAGAAGCTATCCAACTCGTAGAACGAACAGTCGAACGTGCTGACTATCGATTGAATTAACATGAACTGTGGCTTACTGCAGTATCAAGCCGTGTAGGTATCTTAAACAAATAGCAGTTTAAACTTAGTGAGTTCGCAAAACCATTTATTTTAAAAATATATCATTAGCTATTAAAAATAGCATCTAAAACGTTGGTTCAGCTATCACACGTGTCTCAAGCTAAAATGATTTAATGGAAAATGTTTTTTTTTTTGGATTAAAGATTATTATGGTTATTAAGCAGTAAAACGGCGGTCCTTATACAGAAGACAACTAATAATAATACCAACAACTACTAATTAATACCTAAATTTAAAAGCTACTAATATACTAACAATACTAACCCATACAATAGTAAGTACAGTAAAACATAGTAAAATTCATGTCAACTGTGTAAAGCAATTAATAAAAGCTATTTTATTTTACTCGTATTATTTTATTGTGGTTATTGCAGCCAAAATACATTACACCTGAAGTTCTACTAATTTCCTGAAACCAGTTTACTTATTGATTGTCGTCGAATTACCTCGGACCTACCACCTTTTAAGTAAGTATTTTTTACTCCATGTTGTAAACAAACAATGGTCCACAAAATACATTAATCCTACGATCTCACGGTTCCTTTTTCAACTCTTGTTAAAATAACGTCTTCCAAGTGCGAAGCGAATCCTTCTTAGCCAAGGATTTATTAACTACATTTTAGTACCTATTTGGTACTGATTGTTAATACAATTCCTGATCCTATTCGTCCTATTCCTATTCCGATTATTAATACAATTCCTATTGCTAGTTTCTACATTAATGTGTAAAACTGATTTTTAAATTTAGTGATAAACAAATTGTAAAAATAAAGCAAGGTTTGCCTTATTTTCACAATTTGAAAACAAAATCTCATTTTCCTACAGACCCTACAACATTTTTGATGGTCACAAAGTGCATATTAAATGCAGTTCTGATTGACATATCAAGATATGACAGGTGATTTAGACTTAACGTCAAAGGTTTGCGCGATCCCACCATCACGACGAAGTAAGTAATGTAACTGATCCATAAAATAAAACAAACTCCGAAACCTTTTAAATGTGCTCATGATATTTGAATTCGTTTTTAAACATAACACATATATGTCCCGATATGTTCCTATGTCTTTTTGCAGTTGTTGCACAATTACTATCTTACATTTTGATGACTAATTTTCCCGATTAAAGGGTACTTTTCTACTTGATAATATCCAACACGAAATGAAATTATTTTCATTTATTTTCCGTACTTTAGCAAATCTTTGCAAAACAATAGCCTATGTATTAGAATCACTGTAGATAATCCTTAATAATACTACCGCATTAGCAGGCGTAAATCAAGCAAATTTTTATGTTGTGCTGGCATGGCCTACTTTGTTGGGGTCACTGAAGAATGCAAAAATGTACCTGTTGCTCCAACCTTTGGTGGATAGAGGAGGAGGATTTTAGTCTGTAGGGGTCCGACATAACCGTCTATCATCCCCGACCCAACACTGGGTCTCCATGATGAATTTCCCCACGTAAAAAAGACATGGCCTAAGTAGAGCGACGTATTTAGGTTTTAGAGGCGAACAGTTGAGTTTTCAGGAGTAACATCGTTTCAGTTCATTTACTTTAGTTTCATGTTTCACCAAAGTTTTTTAGGTTGGATTTAAACAGTTACAACCTAATGAGCTGCAATAACTAAGATCAGATGGCCCATACAGTCTGTTGCTATTTTACTACAAAAATACAAGAATTTTGCGAAGATGTTATAGCTTTACGAGTTATAAGGCTTCGGTCATGTTACAGACAGATTACTAGCGTGACTTAGCAGTCGTTATTTCAGCACTTTAGCAGATTATGATTTCCAGTCGAATAGATAACGATAAGGTTAGGATTATGTAGTTGTTAAGTAGGTGTTACAATTAGGTCGATTTTGTAAATAAATGAAATTACGTAGAATTCAATACAGTCATTATTAAATATGCATGAGTGTAGAAAATAAGTTTCAAATATGGGATAGTACAGATATCTACCTGAATTAATTTTAACTTTAAATCTACATCTTACGCTGGAAAAAATATTTCAACTTTCAATACAATTAAAATGGATTTCCTTAGAATTAACATTGCCACCTATAATTTGGGTGTTACATTACGTTTAAAATAATTAATAAATTAGATTTTTAAGGTATTCAACAAATAATTTTAATCAATATCAATATGATTTTACAGATTCGTTAAAAATTAAAATGAGTGCGTATTTTCATTCATTAGATTTCAACGAGCTCATATACTAGAGCCAAGTAGGTTTTTTTAAATCACTATTAATTTGCTTTTTAACAGTTTCTGATCATAAGCACGTAACGAAAACTCAATATTTTTATAAATAAATCCAACAGCGAATCACTTACCAATATAATGAATCCCTGTCGTGGTGCACAGACGATATGAATTTCACTCACACTATAATTTCGAATAACTTGAGCGCTTCTTTTTATTTTATTCTGAGCTTTATTTTTAATGTGTAACATGCAAATAGGATTTTTTAAAAAGAAAAATCGCCGTAGCGTGATCTTGGCCGCGGCTGAGCTAGTTTGAAAATGGCGGTTTTTCTAAGGGGCGGCGATCGTCCTTGCGTAGCGACAAGGTCTCGGTGAAGCTATGTGTGGACGCGCGGCACAAATCCTCTGCTTCTTATACTCATCGTACGACCATTTAAAAAGATTCACTGGCTCAGTAGCGCAGAGATATTAATAGTCCTGAGACCTACGCAAAGAAAATGTGGGACCGCAAGGGATAGAGGGCTATTTTTCTTCACGCCGACGAGATAATAATCAGAACTCGCTCAGCTATTAGTGAGAGCCATACATTAAACGTTTTACCAATGAATGTCATATTTCTTGAATCATTTTTAGTATCGTTATGGGAAAGTTCGTTGCTTTGAAGAAAAATATGTAAGTAGGTACTTTCACGTTTTCCTAATGAGTTTCCAAAAATATTTTCTGTCATATCCAAAAACAACCCCAAACGATAGAAACAGATACAGGGTAGTTAGTAGTACTTAGTAGTAAGAATAGGTAAGTAGTTTATATTTTTTTAATTACTTTACTAGCTACACTAGAATTAATTACTTTATCCCACTGCACACGACAGCACAGACTCTAGGTCAATAGGTGTGTAGGTATTTAAATTTAAAACAGAAAACAGAGAAGTGTTATGATAAACACATCGTGTAATTGCTTGTTACAAAAATTCTCCTGTAGTTAATTATAC
Organism: Erynnis tages; assembly: GCA_905147235.1. Classification (NCBI taxonomy): domain Eukaryota; kingdom Metazoa; phylum Arthropoda; class Insecta; order Lepidoptera; family Hesperiidae; genus Erynnis; species Erynnis tages. Next base: position 5,984,699 of record LR990082.1, read on the forward strand.
TGAATTAATACCAGCTCATAAACTGTAACAAAAGGTTTTATTCGTGTGATTTCTTTATTACGAGCCACAAATTAAAGCGGTATGCAAAAATTTGAATAAAAATTTGGCGTCCGCATACGTCTTATTTGTAAATTTAGTTTTTATTCATTCTTTTTCTGTTTACAAACTCGATGAAATTAAACATTATTATTTTTAATTAAACATTATAAACATTATTTATTAATTTTTTTTCCACTTGTTTGCAGACCACCTGATGTTAGGTTGTCCGGTGCAACACAATATGAACAATTAGATCAATCTGTCATGGTGTGTTGCAAATCCGATAAAGTCAGACGCTGACTGCTTATTTACGAGAATCTATTTTAGGGTAAATTAACCTTTGACCATGTAACCAAATACTTGATTTTCAACTTTTGAACTTATCACAAGTATTCATTGATATAGATATAGCTCGATTCCTGAGAAAATTGTATGCCGATTGCCGAAGCAATTATAAGTTATTTAGTTCTCCCAAAATAAATTCGACTATTCAATTTTAATACGCGACGCATAGTCATGTCGCGTGACTGTAAAGATCGATGTCCTCTACTCAAATTTGTATGTATATATACATATATCAAACTTATCGCTTTGAAATTTAACAAATCTGATGGAAATGCACCATAAATGAAGGCTCAAGCTCAGCAATGGGTTGGTAATGATTTATTAATGTTAATAACCGCGATGATTGCGCTTAATTAAAATTCCTTTACGACTACTAATAAAATTTAAGAATAAAAGTAGGTAAAGAATGGTGTTTGTATTTAATGCCTTACCTACTTACAGAGATATTTTCGGGCTCATAAGGCAATTGTTTTTAGTGACGCATCGGAAACAATTCGTCAAAACATTAGGTTTTGGTGTCATGCGTGTGATGTACATAGTAAGTTACTGATCAACCTTGACTTGACAATAACCCTTCATATGGAGGTGAAGATTTGGTTTCTGTAACAGGATAAGCACCGACTATGTTGTTTACTTGCCGGGATTCCAACGTGTATCTGATTTATTTTCCGTTTATATCTCTATTTGTTGTCTTTTTCTATTAGTTAAAGTACATGTGTAATACGTAAAAAAATATAATATAATATATTTTGTTTTGCAACATAATATAAATACCTACAGTTAATAAAATACAAATTCTAATTCAAGAACTAGAAGAATTAGAATTTGTATTGTTTAGAGTTCTTGACGTGATTGAATGATAAACTTAAACGTATTTCGTAAAGTTAAAAAAGTCTTGATAAATAATATTCTGGTCCAACTTTCGGGTTGCAATATGCTATTTATCAAAATATATCCACACAGATAAGAAAAATCAGTTGACTAAATATTCTTATAAATAGGAAGACTGTTAACCTAACGGCAATTTGTATAAGGTAAATATAAAGGGATGTTCAAATTGTTTAAAAATTCTTCTGAAAAAAATAATAATATGAAAACGCCTTGGTGTATTATTTTATTTTGTATTTTGTATTTTTATTTTACATGGGAAAACAAATGGCTGAATTAATAGTCCTCAGGCGTGATATTAGCTACGCATCCATAATTATCCAACTTGAGATATTACTGTAGGTATATGGAGGTCTGTGGGCTGTAGCGATCACTTTCTTATAACATAGTTGTAAAGGAGCGTGCAGGAAATAGAGATGTTAAGTGGTCACAGCGCTCCATGGACAAACACGTCCGAACTTAAACAGACCTACCTATTTACGCATTCTAGACAAGGCCATTAAATATTTACATATAGGTAATACATATCCTTCAAATTAATAGCCTAATTCTTTAAAGTTGGTTATTTAATATAGATTTTCTCAATATAGCTATTTAAGTTGTATTTATATTTCTTTGCAACAGTCCGCACACGTGGAACATGTTTTGGTATGGATCCACCACCCTCCCTTATCTCCAGGTATACACCACCACATTCCAATAGTACACGACACGTGTTTCGCCCCAAAACAGAGAATCATCAGGTGATGTGGACTCTACAACGGTAAGTTGTCTAGTTGATCAGGTGATGTGGACTCGACAACCAATGGATTTGAATGAATTGGAATGGATTTCCGCAAAGTAACGCCTGATACAATAAATTATATCAATATAGCTAGTTTGATCGTATTGTGATACAGAGGTCAAAGTAATCCCTTTTCTGCCATCCAATTTACTATCGTTGCGCAACACAAAAATATCTACTAAATATCTAGGTAGCATTCAAGTGCGACGCTTATGTAGCTTAATCTTTTATCAGTAAACCTCATTACGGTGTACGGCACACGTTACATTATAAATCTTGTTCCTTTTTATTCCAGCAAATGGATTACTTAAGTAATGATTCTTAAGAACATTAAAATTATCTTTACTTGCGGTACATAAAAATATGTGACATGTTATTCATTTATATTGTAAGGCTTAAATGTTTTTACACGCACCGTCCCAAAAATATATAAGTAAACTAAAAAATACTAAAAATCAAATTCGACTAAGCTCTTATGCGTTACACGCTTAAATAACTATCTTTTTTCAAATTTGTGAGACCACTTTCAAAGCATTGAGCTGAATTTATCGATTCATAATGAATAATTTATTTCAAAGTTATGGTAACGCATCTGCGTGCTGGGAAACATGTATTTATTTTGCTCAACTGTATTGTTTGGGCACAACGTTGATACTTTCTGTGGCAGACCGACACCACAGGATGCTTATTTGGACCTTTACTTTAAATGCAATAGATCATCAAACATATGAAATATTATATTAAGACGCATGAACCATGAGACCACTAAATTATGTGAGTTCATCGCTCTTTACTTACTTATATACTTAGTACGTTTTTAATTTAGATACTTTAAGTTATAAAGCTTAAGTGTATTAATTTTATTGAAATTGTCTTCATAGCTCAGTCTTTCTACCTAAATATATAGTTATCAATTAGGAAAATCAACCGATGTTAATATTTTGCTAAATATATACGCCACTTCTATAACTAGCTGTTATTTAAAGAAAACTACAGAAACTTCAGTATATCCTTACTCGTTTTAATCGTCTGTTCAATTTTCTGCATTTTCCTGTACCTACTTACTTAATCTGTATCAACCGAATGACAATCTTTTTGCAACTCGACTCGATTATGGCATTTCATGCTCATGATTTTAGCTTATTGGCAGTCCTTATCGGCCCCTTCTCATTATATCACGCCGACAGCAGCGGAGCTTGTGATATAATGAGAAGGCACCCTATATATTCGAAATATAAAGAAGCCTTATGTTCCTCATAAAACAGTGTTCTTGATGTCATTCTTTTTGATTTTTCGTCTTTCGTAATTTCGTAAAATTGCAGTTAGATACCTATAATCGTTCCACTTGACAATGTTTCACAATTGCAGTACTTCGAAGAGGATAGGATAAATTAATAAGAAGGTATTTCGTAACCTGAAAATGCACAGTATGAACTTGTCCGAAGTCATATAAGACATTAACCTTTTCACGATACAGTAGCCGACGTAAAGTTGTAAAGTCAGTGATACGAATGCAGTGATTCATACGTCTTTCTTCAGGCTTAAATGAATTGCGTACTGGAGCGGCTAAAATGATTAAGTGCTCGTATTACACTCGTATTCCATAATCGCAAAAATTGATAACATAAACCTCGAATACTTTGATAATGTATGAAGAGCGATACTAAAATATATGTGATATAGGTATCTATTAAAAGAAAATATTTAAGCTACCTACTATTAATGTCCACGCGACATGCAATTTTATGTTGAGGTACTAATAGGAAAAAAGCATTTTACCTAGACTAGACCTAGTCTGGAAAAATCTACTCCGTCCAGAAAATAATACAACCAACGCTGCCTACTAAATATGTATCGTACATAACATAATTATGAATAAGACAACAAATACTGCCTACCGCAGTCGTAGGAGACCCGTAGTGACGCAGTCAAATTTTTATGTTTCGGTTATTATCGCTTGTGTGTGAAGTGCTTAGTACAAATTTCTCACAGATCAATTACTTCAGATTTTAAAGGCGTTCAGCTGTATGAAAAGTATAGTATACATTTGGCAGTGACCAAACATAATAAGTGTGGCTTACAAGCCATTATTACATTACCTATCTGAACTTATATTACAATATCTGAACTCTTGGATAACTACCCTAGATTCTAGAATTCAGCTGTTTAAATCACAACACGCTTAACGCTGAGAACGGTTTTTGTTTTTCTACGTATTGTAAATTTCGGTCAAGTGGAAGACCGCCAAGGAAGAGAAAGATTGAAATGATAGTAATAAATTAATTTAATAACTTTTTCGTACGCAATTGGCACTCCAGTCACGCATTAGAACGAGTATACCTACCTATTACTAAGTACTTCACTTTCTTACACGTTGGATACACCCTAATTTTCGATGGGTATAGTGTTAAAATGTTCCGTTTAAGTAGGTATATAAGTAAGCGTAGTAAGGGTTTTTTAAACAAAAGATATCAACGTGAATATGAATGTGGTAAGTACTTAAATTATGCAGCTACATAATATGTAAACATAACATGGCTGCAACCTTTTTTATATCTCATTACTCGGCACCGCTCTTCCCCCAAAATAAGGGGAGATCTAGACCATACTCCAATACCATACACGCGGAATCCAATGCGGAACGATGGAGATATATTTACCTATGTATAAATAAATAATAATTCTTCGCTCTCATCGCCGTCCGTCACTCCTCTTCGGGAAAAACAGGTTGTACGTAGTGATGGTTAAATAGTACCAAATAAAAACAAATGATTTATACCACTATAAATTCCAACCAACAGGCATCTGGGTCAATGTATTATCGTGGGTAATTAGTGGGAACTATCAAATATTAGGCTAAAGTAGTTACTTATTGAAAATTTCAACTACTTGCGTACTACAAAATAATGTAGTAAATATAAACTTCAGTTGTTATTCAATTAATATAATTACATAAATCAGATATTCAAAGTTTGGCGTTTCCTTTAAAATTTATATCTGTTGCTAAAGTGGCGCCACCCTAATTTAATGCACTTCGACGGACGCTTTTTCATGTACCTAGACAGATGATCCGCCTTAGCTCTATCCTCCATTAAAAGAACGAACGGAAGCTGCATTGTTTAAATAATTATGTAAAATAAAAAAACAAATATGACCGTAAGTAAATTCAAGCATTTTGACCTATAATAATAGCTCCATGGTTTTCAATCATAAACAAGTCTTACTTATTTTATCAAGGTTTATTATGGAAAACCTAAAACAACGCCAAACGTGATCATTTTAAACCATTACAAACAATGTACCTTACAATATTTATTGTGATTTATAGTCTGTATCTCTAAAACACTGTACTTCCGGCTCTTCTTATCCTGTTTGATTATCTGTGGTGCATGAATCGTTGCCCTTACTAAACGTCAAAGCTAAATTTATCGAAACTTATTTTTGTCGTACAATCATTCCAGCGTTATTTAATTACAAAAACATCAAATCAATAATTATAACTAATAACAATTATATAGTTTACGAAAACTTCAAAATGCCACGTGGTATGTATTACATTAAGAAGTCAAATCACTTTTGTTCAACCTCAATGTCGAACAATGTTATTTGGAGTGTGCTTTTTGTTATATCCACTTAACCTGTTTTATTAACATGATTTTATTCATACAGGTAAATATACTAATCACAAGGGACGCAACCGCAAATTCACTAGTCCTGAAGAATTAGAAGAGCAAAGAAAACAGGAGGAGAAAAAACAGAAGTATGTACATCCATCATTTTATGGTTGTTTCTGTAATTAAAAGAGTGCATCTTTAAACAAAAGTTATAATCACCTATTAATCTTAAATTAATACACTCAGTCGTTATACTCCAGACAGTATGAGTGAGTGATTAATAACTGAGTAGGTATTCAGGAGTAGCAACTTACTTCTAGTACCTTTGTTAGATTCACATTTAAATGAACAACCATAACTTGTAGAAAGGCCACCAGGTGGTCGATATTATTGTTTGCAACATTATTACAAATAAAAAACTAAGCGGTTCTCGAAATTTTTAAATAATTGAGTCATTGTCAGTAACCCATTAATGATCCACTACAGGGTTGGGTCTCCTCTCACGATGAGAGGGATGTAGGCCTTAGTCCACCACACTGGCCTACTGCAAGTTGGTGGACGACAATGAATTGAGTCATTAGTATGTTGAATAGGATACATAAATGCTGATGCAACTATTTCAAACAATAAAGGTTTTATATCTATTAGATTTATGGTACCTCTTTACTTATGAATTAGTATGGAAAGATTAGTATTATGTCTCTACAAATTGTCCTTTCCTGCATATGTTACTGTATGGTAGCCATAGATCGATGATTTCAAATTGCTGAAATCTACTCCTGCTGAATAATACTTTTCTGGCTCCTTGTACTTTTCACTTGCTGCAATCCAGTGCTCTAGTGTGAAGGTTTGCTCAATGTCTGTTAATTGTTTGGTGTTTGGTCACACCTAACAGCTATTTGTTCGTCTCACACACATGTAAAAGGGTACTTTAGCCCTAGATTATTATTAGAGGTATTCATAATAAGTACACCAATCTTGTACAATGGACTATTGCTCTTAGTTTTATTTAAAAAAATACTTTCTCGTCATAGCAAATTTACTATTACATAGAAGACATCCATCGAACAAACACTGTGTACATAAATAAAAGATACATGACATAATCATTACAGATGGAGAAAGGAACATGAGGATGAGAGCTCTAGTGAAGAAGAGTCTGAAGGAAAAAAATCCAATGCGTCTGGCAGTGGTAGTGATGAAAGTGACTCTGATGAAGATGTAAGCCCTTTTTTTGTATAAAAGGAATAATTTTACTTTGGTTAAGATTCCTGGAAAAGCAATGTTGTGCAACACAGACAGAGCTTTAATCTTGTTTGAGGTTTAAAGAATTATCCATATAACTGTAGTGCCCATTTAAAAACAGGCCTTCATGGGTGTGGATTTGTTATGGGAATCATAGGCATAATTATGTAAAGCTGTAGCAAACCGTATGTATTCGGTACTGAGTAACTGGTGCGCCATAAAGTACCGAGTACCGAAACGTTACTTACAAATGCATTTTGTTACTCACATTTTTCGTATTTTTGTATATTGTTTTGTAACTGTTTTAGTTCGCACAAGTACCGTTCATGCATATGTTGTCAAAGTTTCCTGATTGTGAGTTTTACACATTTTAATTCTAATTATTAATATATAAATTATTAAAATTTTGTATTATTAAAATTTTTAGTTAAAATTTTCAAGATTGAAAATAGTAAATCTATTTCAAATTCAGTAGATTTCGTCTACAGTTTACTTGTAGTTCTAACCTTAGCCTATTAAATAAAACTTTAGATTAACTTGTACGCGAGTCTGGTTCAAAATACGGTAAAGTAAAAAAAATGCACCTTACACATCTAAATAGGTAGCGTATGTTTTTTAATGATGTATCATAAGTAACAAGTAACATAACAATACAATAGTAACGAGTACTAATTGTAAAAGTAACGAATACATACGGGTTCACTTTTTTTGTTACTTTTACACCTCTATATTTATGTCAATGAAATATAATAAAAAACTTGTTTCTGTACTTTCAAGTATACCACCACAGCCCTTTCCCCTGTTTTGTAGATCAACACGGTACAAAACTTGTTCAGTCTGGGAAATATGTATTTTGTGAACATCTCATCTCATAAGCATGTTGTTTGCTGCTCCTGCTTGCACTTGGCCAATTTTCAATAATCACAGCTTTTTTTGAGTTTGGATTCTTGCCTGCCTTAATGTTTGATATTCCAAATTTTGTTGGAAGCAGATCTAACACCTTTGTATCTGTGACTTTTTGGTGGATCTGAAACTTTAAATTGTATATTTGAAAATTATATTTATTAAACATGTCTTATTTGTTTGTTAATTTTGTTCTTCCAGCATCCAACAAAAGCAAAGGGCGTCTCAGGTCTTATTGAAGTAGAAAATCCTAACAGAGTGGTGAAGAAAAATAAGAAGTTGTCCAATTTAGACAATCTGGGCGAAGGAGAGAAACCCCAGCTCTCTAGGTAAGTATATTCTCTAATACTTTCAGTATATACTCTAATTTAAAAAAATCTTCTAATAATTCTTATTTCTATTACACTTTTTGTGTGTATCCCTTGATTTTATTTGTACCAATTTGCCTGAACAAAGACGTCATGTTATCATATTGTGTCACATGTCACAGTTCTGATAAAACAAATAGTCTGAAATTTAGATATCGTCATGTTACAGGCGTGAAAGAGAAGAAATAGAGCGACAGCGTGCGGCTGCAGCGTATCAAAAGGCACACGCGGAGGGCAAGACAGACCAAGCCCGCGCCGACCTAGCTCGCCTCGCCATCATCCGCCAGCAGAGAGAGGAGGCTGCCAAGAGGCGAGAGGCAGAGAAAAAGGCCAAGGAGGAGGTGCCTAAGAAAAGGTGAGTCACGTAAGTCTGAACAAAGCGATAGAACAGACAAACTGAAAGCACGGATGTGCTGCTATATAGGCAGAGCCTACCTTGCTCTAGCTTCTAGCCTTGCTTTGCGTATTATTTTACTATTATTATTTCACAAGTAATTCACTACCTATCGTTATTATAGGTAAAACAAAATTATGATTATGATTTAGACGTAACCATGACTAAACCGCGGACGCGATCCAGAAAGAAATTCGTACAATGACCTTTTTGCCTACTGTCAGTTGTCGCAAACATATTAAACAAGTGCGAGCTGTATGGGTATCAAAATTTTGGTTTCGAAATTTTAGTTTCTTTTATGTTTTATGCCTACTAGAGGCGCTGCTATTTTCTCATGTGATATCCTCTGATTTTCTCAATAGATATGTCTACGGAGTTTGAAAATTCGTAACAGTTTTTAAATATAGCAGTTATTTAAATTTAAAAATGAATAACATCGCTCGCAGTGCTGTGGTCGATTCCAGGTTAAAGGTTTATAGTCCCTTAAGATAGCGGTCATCGCTACTGTGCGAGTGAGACGCACTATATTTACGCGGGAGTGACAGAGATAGGTAAATAAGGGTCGATGTACGAATTCTTTGTGGACCGCGACCGCGGTATAGATAGATCTATTGTCCAGTTTTATTCTCTTGTCATATTTGGTAAACAATCTTAGCATGTCTTTCTATTTTAGTTTGCGATTAAAAAATAATGCAAGACACAAAATTATAAAAAATTAAAAACAAACTGTCATTTTATACAGAAACAGATATAATTTATTTTTTAAAGCAATTTTAAAGTTTTTTTCAATAAAAAGTAGTGCCAAGATTGTTTACCCAATAAGACAAGAGAATAAAAATGAACTGTACAGTGCCTACCTCAATGCACACCCTTGGCCAGAAGCTACCTATAGGGAGTTCAGGTAAGGTAAGGATGAAAAAACAGGTGAGGAAGAATGAGGAGTGCAGGGTATCTATCAATCTGTGTTAAACTAATTATTTTGCCCAATGATCACCTGGTAAGCTTTAGCAACTGCTATCTATCGGTCATAATCAGAATTGAGGTCGAAAGTTATAAAAGCGCAGCCGAAAGACGGACAAAGCCCGTGCTGACGTAGCTCGCCTCGCCACCATCCAAAAGCCAACTTCGCACGCATAAATATAATTTTTTAAAGATGTTGGTAGTTCATATGACTTTTCAGACTTTGAAAGCTTATGGGAATTTCATTTGGAAATTATTTGTGGAATTATTTGGGAAATTATTAGTCCATCAATCACAACAAATATAAGTTAGTAATAACTGAATGTTTATTGCCTCCGTTCTACCAATGTAGACCACAGCCAAATTTAAAAAATCCAGACATAACATCCAGACATAATGTTTCTAACAACTTTCTTATAATTTCAGGTAGATAAATACTCAGAAAAGGACTGGAACCACCATGATACTTCATGAACTCTTAAGACCTGTTATCCATTCAATGTTGTGATACAATCATCAGCACAGCTATCAGTTAAACATTAAAGCATAATAATTAACATTTTTTGAGTACATGTACTCTTCAGACTTCCTTTAGATGATCCATTGATGTCAATGTTTAGTTGTTTTCATGTTAAACAATTAATTAAGTGACTTGGGGTGTGTGTAATATTTGTTAAATGTACTAGATTAATTAATTTCTAAATAAATTTAATGAATGGCACACAAATTGGAGTAACAGAGGCATGTCTGGCGGGGTGCTTGAAATGATGCATTGTATTTTCAATCAGCATTCGTTTATTTACATTATTATATACATTTCTACATACGTCACCTGCTAACCCTTCTTATATGGAGTAAAGAAGTTACATAACTATATAATTTTATTGTTTTGCGCAAATCGAAGTCAATTTGTTATATACTTTTATTTTTTACAAATCTTGAGACTAAATGTAAAAATTGCTGCATGTACGTAAAACGCGTAATTTATAAATCCAAAATCACAAAATATAACTTAATACAAAATTTTGAGCATTCGCAAATTACACTAACTGTTATTATGGTATTGTAATACTATTTTATAAATTATTCACTTTATATTTCTTATATCAATGTGTTCTAGATAAATTGCGATAGTTAATGTTTTTATTGTATTAAAAGTTGTATTGTCTTTCAATTTATTATGTTAATGTCGAATAATTCTATTTAAATGTTGCATGTAAATTGGAAACTAAGGTATATTTATTACAAATAGTTTTCTTATTGACAAAAGGACTGCTGTTTATTTTTAATGTCTCCGATATCTGACTCCCCTTATTTGAATTTGCTTAGATCTAATTGTTAGATAGTCTCACTAGACAATTTTTATATGCGAATGTGTATCTGTACAATAAAAAAATAAACTAATGTTTTCTGTTTTATTTTGGAACTGGGTAAATCACAAAGTACAGCGAACTTACTACTGATTCAATTCTGTTGAAAATTTCTAGAAAATTAAGTCAAAGTGCCCGTAGGTTAGCTAAGTACAAAATGTACAAAACAGCTTGTTTAGATTGTGGAATATAACTAGGTACTTGCCACGCAATAAGAAATGGAGCCACAAGTAACTATTTTGAGTCACGCACTCCGTTTTCTGGCCTAGCTATACAAAATACATAAAAGAAACTCAAATTTCGAGTACAAAGTTTGTGATAGTCATACTCACACTGTCTCACTCATACAGTCTGTCCATTACCGTTCGGTGTTTTGAGAAATACACAATATACTATAATCAAAGTATAATAATTCAATTACCTTGTAAACTATTTTTTCTTTTTAATATAATATTAAAATTGGTATTTCTGAAAACTCACACTTGTACAAAATGTTTGCGACAACTGACAGTAGGCCAAAAGGTCAATGGACAAAATTCTTTCTGGATCGCGTCCGCAGTTTATCAATAAAAGATCCCAAACTATGAAATCGTGTTACAAGAATCTTAAGTATTTTATAATGTGTTCTGCTAACAAAGAAATTTGCTCAGTACGAAATTTATTGTGTTTTCACTAGCCAGTCATACAGGGAAATTTTTCGCCACGCCGCTTTCGTTCAGATTTCCCTCTAACGTGGTGTCATTTATTTAGTATGCGCATACATAAAGGTCTTTGGGGGTCCAGTTATACGTGAAAAACGGTCAAATTGCGGCGAAACACTTCGGTCATTCCATTTAATGGCTTCTTCCATATTCGTCAAAAACTGTAGGTAAAAGTTCGTACCTGGTGTATATATGTATCTGGTTTTCAAAGGATGTTATGTATTCTATGTTACATTGTAATTGAAGTAAGGCATAAGCATGTAGCGTTCACACCAGCATAGATATAGATATAATAAGTATTAGGTAGATCGGCTGTCAAATGATAGATGCGAGACTGGGCGATATCTAATGTGCACGTCAAGCAGTAATTTACCATCACACCACAAAAGTTATGTGTCAAATAGTTAATGTCAATATGAAGTTTAGGTATTGAAATTTGCGAAAGATAATGAGACCAATTTCGGGAAAAACTTTTTGAACAAAGAACATTTTTCAGGTCCGTTTTTATTACTATGACCACTAAACTCGGAGTTAGGGTACAAATGACCCAAAAACATAAAAATATTCATATAAACGCCTGAATAAAAATAGAACACCAACTCATCCAAAGGCTAACCAAAATAAAGTTTCCATAAATGAGCAGAGAGACAAACGAGAGACCATTGGTAAAGTCACACACTAAATTGTGCCAATAGAGACATTCGTTTCATTCGGCTTTGAATCGCGAAATAAAATATGTGACGGTTGATGCTTTTTTCAGAGCAAATATTGTCGCAGTTCGTTGTGTAAAGAGTTCAGTTTTTGCTATGTTCTGTTTTGAGTCATTCAATTAATCACTAGCTAGGCGTTCGCTTTTTGGAACTAACATTTTCACTGTAATTTGTGCTCTGCTGCACTTTAGTTTATTATAACGTCGGGGCAGAATTTGGAACAGGAACTCTACAATCGGGGTATAGTATTATTAGAATATATTTGGGTAGTTTCCAGCTAGCCGTTCAACTTTGAACGGGGGCTAGTAGATATTTAATATAGAACATCTACGTGCCCAAATGTCTGAATGCGGTGCGGCACCCGTAAAGGCTGTAAATTCTCATTACAGCCAGCTCGCCTGTGCCCGCGGCGAACCGTCAAACTATGCTAATTTTAACATACCTACCTACATTCCCAGCCGACTGTGCTCGCCCTTGTGCAATCAGATAATTTAAAAAGCATTCCATTTTTATGGTAAATTTAAACTTTATGTGTAACTGACATATCCCTGCTATGGACTATGGACTTATCAATTATAATGTCAGTAACCCATTAATGACCCACTACAGGGTCGGTGGACTTCACATGCCTGTGAGAACATTTTTTTTTAAGAACTCTGGCATGCAGGTTACCTCACGATGTTTTCCTACACTGTAACTGTAACAGGTGATATTATATTAAATTTTATAAAGCGCACATAACTTTTTACAAAGTCATTGACGTGCCACTGGGATTCGAACCCGAGCACATTAATTCGAGGTTGAATTCTAAGCCACTGGGCTATTCGCGCTGTATCAATTATAAAGATCTCCTTTAATCTTAATGTAACATTTTAAAATGAGCTTTCATTAGAACAAACTGCCACATTGATGAGCGTCAGTACCTACCATGAAACGTAATCAACTAATTGACACCTTCGTTCCTAAAAGGTTACTAAGTTCGTCCGCACGATAAATAATAAATAAATTAAGCTCGGGCCAAACAGAATTAAAACTTTCCGGAAGGTTTCACCTAAATCACAGCGGCTGATTTATATTTAACGCACCTTTCCGACCCCAACGAGGTCTGATTTCGCGGTCACGTGTGCCGTGGCTTGTAGCCACTCGTATGCTAATGACTTAAAAGGGCACATACGTGTTGCTCTATTTATTATTACCAATTTTCTACATAATTATTAAAACAAACGTTCCAAGTTTTTGCGTGTTTGTAGATACGTAACAATAGAAAATGGTATTTTGAGGACCCAAGTGGCGCAGTGGTTAAAACAACGGTGCGGTGCGCGGAGGGTCCTGGGTTCGATTCCCAGCAGAACAGAGATTTGAAGGATGAACTTAAATTTCTGTTTCTGGTCTGGGTGTCTTGTGTTCTTGTCTTATGTGTGTCCGTGGCACCTGCGACACAGGGATCCTAGTGTGGGGCTATGAGTGTAAAGCAAAGCGTGATTAATTAATTAATTAAATTTTGTATGAATAGGCATATAGGTGTGGAAAACTATTATAGTAGGTAGGTAGGTGTGGAAATCTATTAAAGTACATCTGAACAGGACTTTTGGTACTTACTGCCTTATCCTGATTAACGTATTTACTATAAGTAGATACACTATGTACAGATTCGTAAAAAAATATAGTAGGTACCTACAAGTAACAATATAGGTAGGTTGGTGCGTTTCTCTGATTTTCAGACAAAGCTGAATTTAATATATACATGTATATATACTCGTATTATGGTAATTTCAGGGTAGATTTACGTAAATGTCACCCACGATAATTTTATAATCACCCTTTAAAGGTCAGGGTTGGTTGGGATTAAAGGGTATAACAGAGAGTAGGATATTTCAGTCCTGTTATTTGTCAGAGCTTTCAGTGGCTCTGAGTATTTTTAAAGCAAAGACGACAAAATTTCATGCGTTATTCATTCGCTTCTTTAAATTTTTGAATATCTATTGGTACCTAGAGTATTAAGGATGCCTTAAGTTTCGCTGTACCTATCTTGTGTAATGGCTTAAGCTTTTTAAAAGTAGCTTTCGCTAGTAGAGATAGCCCAGGTAGGTCACAACAGGTAAATACTGAAACTTGTTTTAGTATAAAATCTTCACATTCAAAGCCGAGAATAAACTTAATCGTTAAGTACAGCAGAGCTAGAGAATTGCCATTAATTCCGATCCATTTACAACTAGAATTACCTCGCTAATACACACTTCCGTCGTGTATCAATTCTCATGAATGTTAAATCAACGTCTGCATCATTAGATACGTTCTCTGCGATAGCTTCATTTTCGTGTTTAAATGTGAGATATAGTGTCAGGCTGGAAAGCTTGATAATGTGACATCATTTACATAATTTTTGTGGCAGTTAATGTAATTCTACTCGTAGTTACTTAATGGTAGAAAATACCCGACATACCTATCCTACCGACATATATTTGTGGATCTTAGTCCTCAAGCGTAGCAATGCAACCGTACACATCTTCGTGATCTGCAGTCTTAATATACCTACTATATCAGGTTGAACTTCCCTGAGATTAATAAAATGGCCTGCATGCTCGTCTCCAACAATCATAATAGTAACGCATCTACATAATATTTCCTGTAAGAAAAATCGATTTAAGTCATAGCGTATAAATACTTATATTTCTCTAGTTTTCGTAAGTAGGTAGTCATACATTTAAGTTTACGGAAAAAGGTAAACTTAAGGGAAAGAATGTCATCTTTTTTTTCATTTGATTTTTTTGTCTACTTATAAATAAATGTCGTCTTTTTTTCCATTTGATTTTTTTGTCTACTTATAAATAAATAGTAGGTAAGATATCTCTCTTGTAGAACTTGGTACCTACATACACTGGGAGGGATCCTTTATAAAAGTTTCATTTCGGAGAGTACGTCGTAAAATGTCGCCAAAAAGACAACTTCTTTCTGGATTACAGATAAAAGTATCCTTTTGCCATCGGTTATTTTACGGTTCCAGGGTTTTTATTTAAGTACCACGCCTGTTTTGCCTAACATCACAATCACAGGGTAAACTTGAAACTTTTAGGTACTCTTGTACTAACTACTTAAGAAAGGTGATAGTTTTACCACTGCCTTAAACTCAAATAAACTATATTGTGAGGTTTGATCCAAATATCCTGTTTTTATCTTAAATTAATGTGCAAAAATAGAGACCTGTGAATACTCGTAAATTTATAACAGGAAAAAAATAGATATACTATATACCTACACCTAGTCAGGAAAAGACACTCAAAATCGTGGGTCAAAATCGCGCCCAAAGGAGTCGATTACAAACAAACAGACATACATACAGGTGAAGCTAATAATAAAAAAGCGTGTAAAAAGATGCGCATTTTTTTCATAAATCATCGCGACATAGAATACAAACAACTCATAAGCATCGCTTATTCAGCGTCCATTAGCGTCTGCAAGAGGCAGCGAGCCAATAAATCATGTCGGCTTCCCTTCTCGATTCCATTGAAGAGACGTATCCGCGAAACGCGAACTCTACATTGTAAGATATAAGAACACTAATGCGTCAATTGGAAGTACGATAATGTTTGCTTAATTTTTTTCACGTTTCTCGAATATTCTTTTCTATGAATACACGCACCCAGGCCAGAAAATACATTTAAACTCATCATTCTCCCTGCGCAGCTAGAGATCGAACCCAAGATCCTGGGGCATTCAGGTCGGTCAGATTTTTAACAGGACCCGATTACACATACAAATAGGAACTGAATTCACGTTACCTACAAGTTATTAATTCGTTAACTTGAACAGTGTAGGTAGTTGAAATGTCACGATAGTATTTTTCGTGGCAAATAAAAACACAGCTCTGCTCACACCTCAGTACGAACCGTAGTAGCGTTGACCGACTAGTTTCAAACTTACCCGAGGTTCTTAATTACGAGCTCGAAGGGGCACGATAAATCGTCGCAGCTAAGTTGCGATGCAAAAACGACAATATATAATTGCGCCTAAAATGCAATTGGACAAAAGCTTTATTGAATTAACGTAATTATGGACCAGCCAATTAATAAATACCTATAAACCATATTAGCTTCCATCGTTATTCGTAGTTGCATTGAATAGACTCCAATAGACGTATGTACCTATACCTACCTATCAGCGAGGCGCTTACTCCACCCTCTTAGATATAAGGAGACTAATGCGCCTCTGGGAAATAAGTCGTATGCTCTTAATCTTGTTAAGATTTTTTCATGTTTGAATAAAATTCATCCTCCACGGATTTCAACAGCAAAAAAGTTGTAAATAAGTAGTGGGGCTCGAACTTGCCTTGTAAACGCACTTTAGTAAATGGAGTGATTTTCTTTTAATAAGTAACCGGGATTAAAGACTCAAGAGCAAATTAATAAAAATAAATTATTTTAGCCATTTATTTTAGACTTTTTATAGGGTGTCTCACTATAAATCAGTGCACCTCAGGGATCTAGGACTTGTGCACTACTTATAAATCAATATTTATCGAAAATCATACATTTAAATTTGTTTTGAAAACAGTAGAGCTAAAGTTAGAATTAAAGAGAGAGCTAGAGTTATTTAAACATCAATGTATTAAAAGTCATGATTTTTTTAAACAATTTGCCGCGTTAAAGGAATTTAGAGCCAATCTTAAAAGTTAGCTTCCCGCGTCAGGTCGCAAGACACCTTTGCTTTGAGATACCTATAAAATAATACAAAAGGCTCAATAATAGGTAAGCATCCGTTTTATGTACCTGCCATTACTATGGAATTGTCGGATAAAATTTAATATTTCGTATGTTAAGTCAGGATTAAAATAACTGCAACAAAACTAGACAAATTACGTCTCAATACTTACAAAATTGTCTATAACAACGACATAAAGTTCAGATCCAATAGGAATAATTTGAGGTAAATTTAACTCAGATAGCTCTCGGATATCGGGAATCAGGATTGTATCGAATATGCATAGCGCGTTTACATACGAGTGTGCCCTCGGGATGCTTGCCTCGTGCACTTCAGAAATTCCCAAATAATGTTTTACATTTTGTATCTTTAGTGTTAGTTTAAGAGAAACATTAGACATTTTTCAAGTCTAGATTCAAAATTTGTTGGTTTCATAAACAAACGCTTGTATATCGTCATCTCAGTCAAACACGGCTATAGGTAGTCAAAAGAAGTAGGGTCTATCAACGATTTAAAACAAATGAAATTGAAAGGCAAATGAACATGCTTTTATGAACTGAAATTTACGGCAGAGACGTCGTCTTTAAATCAAAAGAAAAATATTTGAGGAGGCTATATTAAAAAGTTTCGGCCGGGAACGTTCCCGCATAATAGCACAGAATATATTTTGGCTTTATTTCTATGAATTATAGAGCACGAACCTTTTACGCTTTCTTCAGCGAAATCTTTTTTATTTTCATCCTAATATTTAGAACTGTGAGGAGATACTTTTCAAAATTTTTTTTACAACTCCGTCTGATGCAGTTTAACGTTACAGATATAACGTTTAACGAATGGTATGGATTAAAAAAAATCGATGGCTAGATATACCTAGAACCTAATCATACCTACTAGTACCAATAACTATACCAGTACTTACTTTTAGACATAAAAACTAATAATAAACTATTACTATTAGAAAAACCGGATTCTACGGTAGTAACATAATTTACGTTACGAAATTATTTCTATATACGTAATTATACATATTATGCTAAAGTATTTCTAAAACCTACGAGTAAATGTGAATAAGTAATAAAGCGGGATTTTGCTAAACCGTCGAATTTCCATTTTCCAAAGTCGTCGTCGGTTGGCATTGCGTTGAAATTGTTTTGCAATATAATTACCGAGGACAATTGCGCGGGAATCGGGCCTCAGTGTTTCGATTTACATTTAGAATGGGACAATTTGTCCCGTATCCGGTAACGGGCACTTCATTTAATTTCACTCAAACAAGCCTTTTGAATAAGTGTTATTGTTCAGTGTATTGTCGAATTATGCATTAATGTGTATATATTTTAAGGCTGTCGTCGTTACGTTGTGTCTGGATTAAAATAATCGAAATAAACGACGAGAACTGAGTCACAATTGCATTGTATATTGTATACTTTAGTTTCGATTTCCATTTAATAGGACATTATAAAATCTTTGTTTTCGTTTACAGTTTAATTGCATACAAGGTACTGCTGTAACTCTTCTAATGTCCGATTGTTGAGCATGACTCTTCGCACAACAGGAGGAGGTATGGCGAATACTCCACCACGCTGTTCCAACGCGATTGATAGAGAAACAAAAGAGGGAATCGGTTCTAATCTATGCCTACGATGATTTCTCAAAAACCAGAGTTCGCCTCCTACACGGCGGCTAAGTGATTCCGTTGGTTCAAATGTTTGTTGACTTAAAATTAACAAAAAGTCCACAATGCAAAATTTAAACACAATCATGTTTTGTCATGATGTTCCCATCACCATAGTTTTTACTCTTACCTACTTATAGTCTCTTTGTCATGCCATATTATTATAGTACCTATACGTACTTTCTACTTAAAAAGCTATATCAACAAACTTAATTCCAAAACCGTGTGATACAGATATGATGCTGTATCAATTTACAATTAAACAGGTTAATTTTTATGCTGTGTCCACCTGGCAAGTGAAAATTCATTTGTTTCCGTCGAGTGTTATTGTTCGGTTATAACGATTTCAAGTACCTACGCGTATCCACAGGTATTTTAAAAACTGCATATCAAAAGCTATTGTTTTTAACATTTTAGAGAGTCTCTTTGTATGAGTATGAAATAGATCCACAATAACATGCCTATGAACGGATGTTTCATTGTTTTATTTTTAGAAACCAACAGTGCGTTGAAATACTAAAAAGATAAAAATATTTTTCTATTGTACGACCAGATATTAATTAAGGAATTAATTAATATCTGGTCGTACAATTTTGTGTCACATGATAAAGAAAGCTGTTAACTTGGCAATATGTATAATGAAAGTCCTTTTAAATCATAATAAAAGGTACTAACACTTAGTTAAAAATGAAAGAAATAAGTATTTTTCACTAAAGATCTTTATTTAGTATTCTTATATTACAAATAACATTATTTACAGTGTAAATTACATGTATTATTACATTTCCTTAAACATACAAGTAGGTATTTTACACAGATTTAGGATATTAATAAAAGTATCTACTAAAAGTAAAGTATAGGTATACCTGTGGCTATTGTCACAACAAATACAAGTGACCAGTTTTGTTTCAGAGTTCTATATAAATATTAAATATTTAAAGCTGAAATGTAACAAATTACATTTAAAATATAGAATATACCTATCTACAAACCGATATCTAAAACATTACAAGTAATATTATTAACAATGAATCGGTATAATCTAGTCCTAGTCGATAAAATGAACTCAGGAAAGATTTTGAAATTCGTTTTTTTAGGTTAGTTGTAATCGATATTAAATGACACGTTATTTCACTCCAAAACAATATCCAATCACTATTTTTACGGACCTCTATGTTTCAAGATGATAAATGTTTGAGAAATCGCAGATTACATAAATAACTACTAAGTAATACTGCATGTGACATAACAGCCGTTTGATGTAGGTACATATTTTGATTGATTTACAAAGGATTTTTAATTAAATATTTTGCGCTAAATTAACCATATAGTAATCGGTACAACATACACGTAACAATAGGTACTACTTTATAATAAACATGATGCTTAGAATAATTTTTGAAAGTATACAAAATGAAGTAATGAGACCGAAATTAAATAAATTTATGAAACTAAATAGCCAACTAATTTTTACTAACAACTTTTGCGATTAAATATTTATAATTATGCAGTTTAGTTATCAGTATCATCAATATGGTCACCTACTTACTATACTTTGGAATTAGATTTTATACAGAATTTAAAAACAATTTTGTTTATTATTTATTTATTTTATATAACAACACAAACTAACGTTTTCTGGGCGTAAGAAATAATTCACAAAATACCAGAGAAATTGGTTAAAAATACCGGAATAAAAAATAAACATAAGAAAAAACTGACTAAACCGCGGACGCGATGCAGAAAGAAAGTCGTACAATGGCCTTTTTGCCCACTGTCAGTTGTCGCAAACATTTTGTAAGAGTGCGAGTTTTTAAAAAAATTTAAAATATTAAAAGGAAAAAAGACTACTTAAAAAATTTGAAAAATATACTTACTTTGATTATATATTGTGTACTTGTCAAACGAAATAGTAATGTAACTGAACGCCGAATAGTAATGGACAGTGCTACCAAAGCCTTACTTTGCAGCGGTATTATTTGATGAAACTCAATATTTCTTTAGATCTCATGACAAAAATGCCAAAGATCGGCGATTGAGGCCATATGAGTGTCACAAAATTTGTTCTCGAAATTTTAGTTTCTTTTATGTTTTATGCCTTTTCTCATACTTTACTAGATATATACGTTTACGAATATGGCAGTGTATAACGTTATTTAAATTTAAAAATGAATAACATCGCTAGCCATGGTCGGTTCCAGGGAAAAGGTTTATAATCCCTTAAGATAGCGGTCATCGCTACTGTGCAAGTGTGCATTATATTTTCAAGGGAGTGACAAAGATAGGTAGATAAGGGTCGATGTACGAATTTCCTCGTGGACCGCGACCGCGTTATATACAATCTGAATACAGTGGCGGTAATAAAGACGTAAACTGATGTAGGTACTTTATTTACAAATATGAAACAAACATTGGCACTACATTAATTATGTTCATACGTTGTAACTTGTACATTATGGTGAAGGTTTTGGTTTAATTAATAATAGATCGTTGCATTATTTGTCGAAATGTTACAAAATTAAATATTCACTAACAATAAATTTGTAATACTCGTATATACACGGCACATGCTTTGTTATTAAATTATAATAATAAGCAAACCAAACTCATTCGTGTGGGTCAGTGCGTATATTATTTACATGATTATCTATAATAATGCAGGTGTCCTAAAAAGACAGCAGAAATGGTTTGGAATTTGTGGCGAAAAGTTACGAGTACGAAAATTCTCGATTGGACTTACCTTTATTCATTTTGTTTTTTTAATATATAAAATAGAATACGGACGACCAGATAATCTGGCCAGTGTAGCCTAGGGAAAACTATATCAACCTTCAAACAGAACAAAATACTTTTGGAACGAAGTTCCTTATCGCGCGTTGTGAAAGGGGGCTAGACGGAAAAAAATCTTACGAAAAGTTGTCACGACACTTTGCTGTCATGACGTAAGTCATGACGTAAATGACAATGACTGAAGTTCATGACTACGTCAGTTACGTCATGAACTTCAGTTACGTCATGACAGCAAAAAGTGTCGTAAATGACATTGTCATTTACGTCATGAACTTCGTTCCTTCCGGGTGTCCCTTGACAACTCTAAAGTTTTTTTTTTAAGCGATCGTATAGTAGCTACTTATAGGGGAGCATCTTTCCAAAATGGCCGCCCCTAAATTGAATCTACTGCAATCATACCTCTTCAACCGTAACATAGTGCTTGCTTGATTCACGACAGATTAACAGGAAGACAGCAGTACATCCTTCGACAAACTGACTCTACCTCCTATTCAATTTTTAATGGAATAAAATAGTCAGCGTGATTCCGTCATGATTGTGGTCTTCCCAATCAATTTCTGCTGTCTACTTCTTAGATACCAACAATAAGGTACTCGTCACTATTTTGGCAGTTGATCGTTAAATATATACATACTTAAAGGCTTAAGTAGGTCATTTATAAAGGGAAATATGTTGAAACCAGATAGAACTTTTTTGTGGTGTTCATTATAGAGCAGGCGTCGTCGTTAGCGCGAGTATAATCCCCAAAAAACAAAGTTGGAAAGGTCGAATTGCATGCTGTTTAATTCGCCTGTAATTTTATTCCTACCGGAATTGCATTATAACGTCGGAGCTTCCACGTTCGCTTTAAATTGGAGTTTATCTGAACTTTTCCTTAGTTACACTTATCACCTTTTGTACATATCGAGACCGTACCTAAAACGCAACTAACATTTTTAAATAACTATAATTTACAAATTAATATTTCGGGTAATAAATACCACATATCACTTTGTCCGCCACACTTTCCGGGCCGCGAATATTCGTTCAAAGTCTTTAAGCCTAAGCGACATTGTCGTCTATAGTCACTAGCACAGGCCGTCATGGCTCGTTATAAGTGCGCCAATATGTCGATTTCGGTAGGCGGCTGCGTATGGGTGTCGTTGAGAGCGGGCGAGCCCGACACGGTCACGATTACCGGTTGGCAGTCGGTGTGGACTATCGTGACCAGATGTTCGTCTGGGTCTTTTTCTTGTTCGGTAGGATTGGGTAGCACTTCTATGACGTCTTCGGCGTACTTGAGGTCGAGAGGCGTGAGTGAAGGGAGGCTGTCCGTGACCGGGGCGGGCGGGTCGGCCCGCGGCGCCCGGTACGACGGCGGCCCGCTGTACTCCGAACCGCACCACGCCGCACCGGTTGATCCTCTGTCGAACAAAATAAAACATTATCGATAGAATCGAGATCGAAGAAGGTTTGGGAGCCAATACCATTTCAAGAACTTTTTACAAACATAATAATGAAAATACTTGAATTAAGACAGAATCTGGCAAACATGACTCACCTGACTAGACTGGCTGAATTGGACCTGTACGTAGGGGGCGGCGACACCGCGGGCGCACTTCTGTCAAGGAGAAGTAACCTGAAAGCAATGTTATATTACTAATATCTATATAGATAAACACTAAGTTACGGTACCTAGTCTACTAATCTATACTATCCTAGTCCATTTGAGCAGCAACATATTTACGGTTTAGATAGGATTTCTATTATTCAGGTATGACGTGGGACTTGGGCTTGTTGAAAAAATATCGATAAATCAATGTATCCATATTTTTATCTCGATATATCGAAATTTTAGCCGATATTTTTTGATTCGATATATCGATACAAAATATCCATTATCGTTTTTTTGTGTTATATTTTATTTTCAACATCCCTGAGTGGGTGTTCATGGATTGCTGTGACTATTAACACCAGGTGGCCTTCACTTCCGATTGCTTCTACGTTTGGTAGAAAAAAGTATATTATGATGAATATACCGGTTTTGTAAGCCGATTAACGTCAAGGTTAATAGACTAATCTGTTTGTACGTAGTGCTTCTGCTCTACTTAAACTAAGTATGAATTAATTTATGTTGAGTGTAATTTGCTTATTTTTTAGGTAAATATTATGGGCAATTCGGGCTCTGATTGTTCAATGAACTTGCTTTTATTAGTGGGTTTATTAAAGGTTTATTAGTGGAGTTTGATTTATACGTTCACCTTTCTCTAAGCGACGGCGCTATCGGATATCCTTAATCACGCTATCGATGTTTTTCAACGACACTCCCATATATAATTCACCTATCCTGGCGGGAGATCTCTCTCTTCCAAACTATCACTAAAAGTATCACTAAAGGTTAACAAACCTGAGTCTATACTCGTGCATGGAGGCCTGGTACGTTGGAGGGGGCGGCCTATAGTGAAACTCTGGGTACAGCATAGCTGCGTAGGGATGGTGGGGCCTGGCGTAGCTGGGAGGCAGCCGCGGGACCAACCGCCGACAGGACGCGCGCCTTAGGCCTAGGAGGGCACAGGGCGCATCACTAGCTCCTAACCTCCACGCAAGGCCTGCTGCTGTAACCAGCACCACACCTATACCTGGAAATGTAAAAGGAACAGATTTAATCTAGGTGAGGTTTAAGTTTCATAATTATCAAGAAATTTAGTCCACAACACGTGGCCTGTGGCGTGCTATTTCGATATAATATTTAATATAAATTGTATTTTTTTATTACTATGGGTTTATATTGATCGTTTATTTGCCAGTGAGCGTGACTACCATTATGAACAAAATTACCGAACTGCTCTTCATTACTTTATTCATTTTATGTCCGCACCTACAATAATAAATATAAGTTACCTACACGTTCTATCAACAGCAAGAACGAAAAAATAAAGAATTACGTATTTTTATATTGGTGTACCTACAAAACAATAATTGATCTCATCTTTCAGAGAGATATTGTACGAGTAATCAAGACCATTGTCACGTGCGATGAATACTGTCTCGGCTAGAGTTCGAGTGAATACATTTTGCTCCGAAAATTGCTAAAACGAGCAAAGATAAGTAGGAGCGTGTGATGGAACTGATGTCATAGTAGATACCTACTAAATATTATAGATAGGAGCACCCAATCTACCTGAAGTTAAGTCGACACTGTAGGCAGCCTACGGGCACTATCAGACACCGTCGTCGAACAAGCTTCAAAGACTCTATCACCTATACCACTTATATTGAACATGGTCATAAAATAGCCGCAGTTGCCCCGACATATTGAACGTTTCCTAATTCAAAATGAATGAAAGGGCAAATTTCACACACGTTTCGTATGCACCGGTGGCTGATGCGTGAACTTCCCAATGAGTGACGCGAACAAATTGCCCCCGGCACAACAATAGATCGCTTGCCTGTAACAACATCATTTGTCCCTAACGCTAATGAAAATCCAATTAATTCTGCTCCAAAACTCATTCCAAGTTTAATTGAAAACTCCCGCCGATGAAGGGCGGACGCGACTTTGTGAATGATGTAATGAGATTTTGGCCAGACTTGTTATTGTCATATGCACGCCGAATACTCGATGAGCAGCCAAAATTGTTCACGCTTAATTACCGCCATTTGTTAGAATGGCGATGTTTTGGTTGAATTTATGAATTTTAGAATATGGACGTTGTATTTCTCACCCAGCTGTCGCTAGTGTCAGCTGTAGTCGCCTACTTTCGTTTCACTGAACATGCATTATTCGCTCCTCTTTGATCGGCTCAAAATTGGAACGATTAAAAAATAACTGAGTGATCAAAGAGTGACTAGAATTCTGGAACGAGGATAAACCGTTTTGATCGCAGTAAAGTTAAAATCGCGTTGATGTTCTAGAAAACTCTAAATATGTAACAACATTCTTAGTTCTTTACCAATTTTTACAAGGTTTTAGAGTAGCTTTAGAGGTAAAGCAAAGTAGCGAATAGCATAGAATATATGAAAAGGATGGTCTCTTAGCCCGTGCCGAGTATATTGGCACTATACTACGAGTATAGTGCCAATGTGAAGAGAGCTAAGAGTCTAGTCTCTAAATCATGATGGGAATATCTACGCTTCAAGCCTTACCCTGTTATGGGGTCAGATCCCTGACTAGTATTGGAGCACAAAAAGGATGGTGGATTTAAGATTTTACCATCCATTTATTAAGAAGAACTCAGACCAAATTATTTATTAATCATTTACTCGAATAAATGAGTTTTATCTGTAAGCAATCTATTGTATTCAGTGCTCGTAATATTTGCTCTGAATTGCTTGTTCGTAATAATCTTACAAACCATCGTAAAATATTCGCTACCCTCGATATTGGAAGGTAAATACAAATAGATAGAGCAAGTTCTCAATATCTTCATTAATCATCCAAGCTTATACAGCAATTCCTTTAGAAGTCTTGTTAATTACCCCTCGATATCGGCTTGGATTCTATCTTCCTATTATTTGTAAGTAATTTTGCAAAGTACTTACGATAAAAATTAATCAAGAAATTTGTTACTTTAATATTGTAGCTCTATTTTAGTACCACCAAAATATGCTGCTAGTACCATCATGTAACAGGTACATACCTACAAAATAAGTTAAATTTCTTCACAAGTGCCTCCTAGAATACCACACAAAAATAGTCGAGAGGTCTTTATGCAAACCCCTCACATGGTACGCATTATGTAGAATGATATTAATGGCCCCAATGGTATAATTATGCTTGCTCTTGGAAACACACATTTATAAAAATGGATGGCTGGCGACGCTCTCGTCAGACTAAGGTATTCTCTGGCAACCATACTTTCCAAACCAAAGTAGCGAATTATAAGAACGTCGATACGTGTCTTCATGAGCAAACTACACTGGTTTTAAAGATATACATAACTTACCTATCATAAGCAGTAACAATGTGAGCGGTGCCTTGGGGTGCGGCCTCAGCGCGCCTAGCACTGCGCCGGCGGCCACCAGACAGGCTCCAACAACTCCCAGGAAGAGCACACATAGCCTCAGAGGAGACCTCCCACAACACGACTTGGGGGCATTGCCCTCGCCCTCCGAACACGCGTACGCTGCGCCTCTGCCCGATCTGTAAGTAAAAGCAACTTATTATATCAACATGTAGGTGCTCGTACCTACTAATGGTTAGCACTCTACTCTGAGTTCAGGTTACGCAACCGCAATTTGTTGTGGTTGAATAAATAATCGGTAAGTAATGGATGTTTGGAGTATATCCGTTTGTTTGACTTGGAAGCACAGGGCATAATAAGGTGACACCGAATAAATGCTTTTACTTTTCATCTGCAAAAATATGGTCAAGAGGTATGAAGGAGATGTCTACACTACTTTCAACATATTTAAAAACTTTCTAGTTTCTATGGTCTTATTTAATAGTTTTTACACTTATTGCATTTTAATCTATTCTTGTTTACTTTATTTTATTAGTATGGTAACCCTAACAATTTCCAGGACCTATGCTATATCTAGGATCTGGAATAACATACCTAAGGTAAGGTACAGTTCAATCGACAAAGCTTACTTAACTCTACTTAACATGTATAAACGTACAGGTCCATAATAAAGACGTCCACTAAACCGACCCAGGGTTGTCTAAACTTTAATTAAGTTGCTTATAATCTACATATACCCCACAAAGGCTTAAGATGTTAATATATTATGAATACAAGATACAAGGCTGCAAGTCGGTTCACTTAAACAAAAACGAAAATTGAAATTTGCAATATCCCTTATTAAATAATAATAAAGTAATAAGACACACACTATGTGATGAAACTTTCTAAGACCTCATATATTTCTAAACGGATTCGTCACATTAATATTTATTTTCAGCGAGGATCGGACTCACTACCTCTGGCGCAGTAGTTCGTTACCATCGTTATCTACTCTAATATCTTCACAGTGAAATATATGTATAAATCCCTCCACACTAGATCAAACGAAAACATTATAAATAAATAAAAATAAAGATTTCAGTAGATAGGTCGTAAGCCTATGCTAGCGACATAGCTCATGTGGAAAAATCCATCAATATCGTGTTTTTCCTGGTAAACCTGTCGACGTTGGTCTGGAATATTTCAATTTTCGACGAAAGTGAAGAACACACAGCTTAACAAAGGAATATAATATTGTTTTGTTATAGGCAACTGAATTATAACAGGACCGAAGACCGTCTAAGAACCAAATTTAAATCAAACTTGAAACACGACTACGAAACACGACCTAGCTAAGAATTGCCCGCGGATTCGTCCGCATGGATTTTGGAATTTAGTCCAGAGAGGGATAAAAAAGTATTCTATGTGTCGATCCAGCTTAAACTACGTCCATATCAAATTTCATCCAAATCTGTTTAGCAATCACCCATCCATTCTCACAAACTTTCGCATTTATAACAGCAGTAAGACTTCGTCTGTAGAATGTTAGCGCCTATCTTAAGTATTGTTAGTTGCAAAGCCCAAGAAATGATATCCTACTTATTTATATTCCTTTTTTAATTAAAAATAACATAAGTGGTGCTCCAACCAGCAAAATGCTGTCATATAAAGTTGTGCAATGGGATTGTTACGTTCATTCAGCAGCCGCCATTACAGTCGCTTGTTAACGAAGTTCCACTCACAGTGCAGCTTTGAATACGGCTTATTAATTTCAGAACGAGGCCGTTTGATAATTTGTATACGCTAATTAAGTATGTTCTATTGAATACTGTCAAGTGCCGGTTACAAAATTGAGTCGAATTTGTTTTTGTAATGGTAAAAAAAAATTGAGAATTTTCATTTTACTAAATTAACCATTGGGTTAACCATTGGGTTGGGTTACACGTGAACCAAATCTCATTTGGATAAGTTGATAATGTAAACATACAGGACAATAAAATATTATTTAACCATGCTACGCTGTTACTAAGAAAAAATTGAAAATTAGAACCTTCCGATATAATACCCATGACCCATACACATATTTTATGTCCGACTATCAGGTCACTCCCTAAACCAAGGGGACTGCTTTTAAACTAGCTTTTAAACTATTGCTAAAATGATATGTTTATGCGTTGATATGGGCTGACTCGTAATCACTGTCGAATTTTTGAAGCGCTCATAGCAGCTTTAAAGCGATTGAATGACTGTTGGTTGATTGATAACCGCGGTACCGCATTCCTTCAGCTTTAAGAGTATGACGTGTACTCAAGTTTGACCGTATCATCGTCACAAACGATTAAAATCATTAAAGTAGATACATATTCATAATGTTCATGTGATGTGATGTGACGACCTGAGTGGCGCAATGGTAGACGCAGCGCCGGTGTGCCGCGCGGAGGGTCCTGGGTTCGATTCCCAGCAGAGCAGGGATTTGAATGATGAGTTTAAATTTCTGTTTCTGGTCTGGGTGTGTGTTCTTGTCTTGTGTATGTCCATGGTACCCACGACACAGGGAATCCTAGTGTGGGTCTATGAGTGTGAAGCGTTATTTATTTAAATTAATAAACATTTTCGACCATTTGTGATGTAGATACACAAGCGGTGCAGCGATATTTCTATACGTATCTGAAATTCACTAATGGTCTTTCTCTGTTTTCCGTCATTTTTCCTCAACTACGAGCGCTTTTTAGTTTTTATTTCGGCTACTTTACGAGCTTTAATCACCCCGTCCACCAGCCTAATTAATTCAAACAGTGGAAATGGCTTTTATGTTCTTCTTTTTTCTCCTGAAAGGATTTTAAGCGTTTAATCGCATCAAACGTTTAATAATCCCATATGTATGACAAAGGGGAATTTGAACGCAAAGAAAAGGGGTATGTGCCTCGTAATGAATCGGGAATTGTTCCGGTTCAATGCGCATGAGTTCGTCGACCTCTATCTATTTGACCCCGAAGAAAGGGTCTTTATAGCCTTAATAGCTAATGTATGGTATCGAAGCACACCTACAAACAAAGCTCAGTCTCTTTTATTTTTGTCACGCCCAACGACCTCGCTTTTCAAACTATCTCGTTACTCTAACAGTCATGACTATTTGTTATGAATGGAATATTATTTGGTTTACGACTCACACAAACAATGCCGTAAACTCTTTGATATTCATTACCAAAGAAATCTATTCAGAAGCCGTAAAAATAAACATTATTCGTTGACGCGGTCTGAGTGAGGAACTAAATGGAATGTCAGTTCTCAAAGACAAAAGCGTTTTATCTTCCAGCAAAGCTTCTTATAGATCTCGCCGTATCTTTAATGCGAGAGCAATAGGACTACGGTTCTCATCGTACGTTAAGCTGTGTGATACTCTTTGATAGGTGTCATCTGGACCAATGATGGGCACTTTAATAAATCATGGCTCTTACAGTAGGTAATACCTATTTCAATGGCGATTTCGTTGACCAATACATACAAGGAGGAATTTGAAATGACGAGGCGGGCAATCAAAAATGTTTCATGAATCCTGTTTCCTAGTGTAATAATATTGTTAATCGTTCCATGACGCTTAGGAATAGAAGATACCTTTACCTTACCAGAGCTTACCTCGATGAGAACTTGTAGCAATGACTTTCAAATGTTTCAGCAATCACAAAAAGCACCAAGTGTTTAATTGAAGAGTTCAATAAATGACACCACTATCGTTGCAGATACGCACTTATTTACAACAACTAGATAAGTTTATTACACACACGCGCCCATATATTAGAAGTGCCCCATAATTACTGATCTGTGAGCTGCAATTAAAGTTACGGGCAGTTACGCCGTATAGATAATTCGATCCCCTCTATGACATCTGGCGCGAGATTGCCGATAGGATGATGATAGGACATGACTCACTCGTTATGTCAGCGATAGCCACCATCATTTATGATTGCTGTTGCATTTTTTTTTTATAGAAAAGACCCAGCTAACAGGCAAACGGGGCACTGGATAGTTAGGCAAAGTCGCCTAAGGTCACTATATCTGGCAGAACACATAAGTCTAGAGTACCTACTTCCAGGGATCTAAGGGGGTGCTTT
This sequence comes from Erynnis tages, assembly GCA_905147235.1. Lineage (NCBI taxonomy): Eukaryota > Metazoa > Arthropoda > Insecta > Lepidoptera > Hesperiidae > Erynnis > Erynnis tages. The sequence goes on from LR990082.1 coordinate 6,015,220, forward strand.
TTTACGCTTTTTTGAATAAAAACTAATTCCATGTTCCTCTGCTTGTCAATATCATGCATACGGAATTAAAAAATCTTGCTAAATATTTATTAACTTCGCCTTCTTAGCTGCAAAGGAGAAAGCGAAAATCTTTTTTATGTCATTTACAGGATAACCTTTGTTATAAATACGAAATGTTTTGACATCACGTACCTTATCACGTACAGTTATAGTACACGTAAAGTTCAAACCTCTCCCGTTTCATCAACCCGCTGACATTTGCCTAAAATGTATATTTCAGGTTCAAAGTAATATCGCTGAAGCCTGCGAGATTACCGTTGTTCCATAGGGTTTAGGCAACCCACGCGAAGGTTTAACCCCAGATCAACCGTGAATATGTTATGCATATGAAGCCCACATCACATCTGGAGTGGTGAGCGGGGTGCGTAATTTATGTCGTTAATAAGGGCTGTGGGTTAATTATCTGATTTATGTAAGCACTCCAGCGCACGCGACCCTGGTAGTGACAATTTAATGACTACTCGACCGTGACTGTGTGTAGTCATCGTCACTTCGTCTTCAACGTCTACACCAACGGCAGGGCCGTGCATTGCTTCACTAGCTAGGTAGGCACTGTAGATCCAGCTAGTCATATATCTACATCGTAATCATAATTTTGTTTTACCTACAATAGGTAGTGATTTTCTGGTCAAATAATAATAGGAATATAATACGTAAAGCGTGGCTAAATTTTTAGCGACGAAGAAAAAAGACCTTTGGAAAACGACATATATGTTGTTGGCCACAAATGAAGATACTAACCGAAAAAAAGAACTTAAAAAACATGCTTTTTGCGGCGGGTGGTTAGTTAGTTATAAGTTAGTTCAGTTACCGTAGCACTACCACCTAATGTAACATAAATGCAAGTAGATTTATTTGTGCACTTTATGAAAGAAATTTTATCGTTTAACCATCGGAGTTCGACGTTTGTATTTCCAGTGTCGCCAGCTATAAAAACGGCAATTTCTCAACGAAAGCGCCGACCCCCATGTTCGGCCAGACAGCAGTGCCACGCTCCATCAAGCGCAGGACCAATAAAACCCATAATCATTGATATATCGCAGTGTAGGCTCGGAGTTAGCTGTGTTTTGTAATTTTGTTACTAGGGTGTAATTTTCAAGTATTATAATGTAAAGACATAGACCGTATATTAAGAAATAGACATGTCACGCGAAAGTGGACGCTTTCGTGAGAAAAAAGACAATAATTAAATAAAAAATAAATATAAAATAAAGAATGTCCATATTATTATATTAAAATACCAAAGTGGTCAACACTTTATACAGTAGATAGTATTATAAATTTTAGTTTTAATATATGAAGAAAATAAGGAGGTGCTAAGGAGTACCTACTAAAATACCTAAAAAAGTTGGAAGTGGATAAGTAAAGTTTTATAGCGGTGATAGCCCAGTGGCTTAGAATTCGACCTCGAATCGAGGGGTTCGGGTTCGAGTCCCAGTGGCACGCATCAATGACTTTGTAAAAAAGTTATGTGCGCTTTATAAAATTAAATATCACCTGCTGTTACGGTGAAGGAAAAACATCGTGAGGAAACCTGCATGCCTGAGAGTTCACAAAAAAAATGTTCTCAAAGGTATGTGAAGTCCACCAACCCGCAATAGGCCAGCGTGGTGGACTAAGGCCTACATCTCTCTCATTATGAGAAGGAGACCCGACCCTGTAGTGGGTCATTAATGGGTTACTGGCAAGTAAAGTTTGTGAGAAATCAGTAGTTAGTACTTAGTTAGTTCAAGATTTTGTGTTCTCCAAATCAATCTATTAAATATCCAATAGGAAAACAAATGAAAGCATTAAGCGTTAAAATATTTGATAGGTATTTAATTATCCATCCCTTTTCCATACAAATACATTTGCAAGGCTTCCAAATAATAATACATGTGTTTGCAGAAATTTCAATCCCCGTATCAGCATACCGCTCCTATCACACTGCCAGCCCCTTAAATATTCCACATTCCACGTATTGTTTGCAAACAAAGCAAATGCCGAAGCGAAGAATACAATAGACATCAATTTTCTAATTACATGTGAACCGTACTGATACACAGACATCGAAATTCGATATTGCCATAAACAACACTTAAAAATGGCTGAAGTATTTTGATTTTTGGGTTGAAATTCTTGTTCAAATTGAAGGCGACCCTTTATTAAAAACATTTAGCAGCTGATTTTGTCCTGTTTGAAGATGGGCGTGATTGTTGTAAATCTGTAGTAAAACTTTATCAATCATACTAAACATAACGATAACCTCTTTCCAAGGTACATTAGGGTAGCGGATTAGGTGTGGTGGTAGACCAATTGATATTTTACTACCTATTTACATAAATGTTTACCTGTGCAATTTTAATAAAACGTATTATTAAAAGATTCCTAATTGTTCCCTTTATGATGAATTACTGACAATTGAACATAAGAAAAATTAATGAGATATGAATAAGAAATAAAATATTATGTGTTCTTGTTTTTATTATTTTCTGTTCCATCCATTCCATTGAATACACAATTTTCACTATCTTGCATACTTTTCTGAATATTTCTGCCTTTCATGATAGTTTAAAGCATTACTGTACCTGTTTTGAAGAATATTATCATAATTTATCAGGTAAAACTGCATTCAAAGTGAGCGCTACAGAATTAGGTAAAGAGCGTCTAATCATAACTAGTGCACCTTTGAACGTTTAAATATGCATTAGTGATGAGAAAATGGACTTCCGCAACCGTAACCGAAACTATGGGATCTCCGAAATTAAACCGAACCTGAAATCTGCATCCCACAGAAGTTAGGTTAGGTTAGAATTCATAGAGCATAGAGGACCTTGTATTATTCAGATTGCAAATTGTTTATGTAACAATTAGATAACGAAATAAATGAGGAGAAGTAGTAGAATACTTGGGTTAACAGGTATTAGGCATTATGTCCGCCCATTGTATACATAAAAAAAATAAGAGTTATTAAGTTACATGAAGTAAACTTAATGCCTATTGGTATACTCTATCAGTTAACCCTGAAAAAATGCCTAAGTACCATCGACTTCTATCGGCTTAATGCATAAGAGATAGAAAAGTATCTCAGTAATTGTAACCGAAGATAATTTAAAAACGGTGTATCGTTATGATATTAGACTTCTATTCGTATCCATATCCGGTATCAACATCACACCATCGCATCCCTATGGGTACATAGTACAAGTAGAACTAACAAGTCGGCATGAATGACCGAATGCACTGTAAATAGAGCTCGTGAGAGGCTATTTAGCGACTTTACCCGCAAGTGGCTTTTTACAACTCACTAATTATACTCCGGAGGGCGAGTGTTGGGGCATTATTCACACTTTACTTTATTATTTTAATTATTTCTCTTTTCGTTTTTAGTGGAGTTTTTATCCTTGTGTTATTTCGTTTTACTTTTAAGTGAACTCGTTCTATTTTCTTGAAAAAAGATTTTTTTATTTAACGTGTAGTTGCAGCGGAGTAGCAGTTCTTTTGGCTTATAGCATACCTATTGACTATGGTCTGTAAAGTCGTCAAATGATGGCTTGATGACGAAACCCTTCATTATCCATTAGGTATACCATCTTCGCATATCTTGCATTGAATCATTTTCAGTCCATCTTTAATAGAATCTCTAACGCAGTATTCAAAGAACTAATTAGATACGAGCTATCACATTGACAAACCTTGAAACAGTGTGGTTTTTAGGCACATGCCAACATCTACTACAATAGAAGTGACAGTCAAGTACCAGGAGACAATGACTCGTCACTAATGGTGCGACCACGCATGTGAACTCGCGAACGTTGATCCGCAGTCGTGATGCCACTCTTCCTCTTCCTATTAGAGCATTATACCATCTTAACGTTCATTTATACAAATGATCATCTCACATGTTACAGTTTAAGTAAGAGTAGTAAATCGTTACTCACTGAAACATCTACGGGCTAAAGTAAGATACAAAACTTTGAATTCAATTAAATAAATAGCTTTTCGGTAATTAACTAAATTAGGTATGCCTCTTTTCGAAAATTTTCTTAAACCAACGTACAAGGGTTCTGAAAAAAACAGAATTGATGTAAAGTCACATTTTTGTCGTTAACGATCCACACCGCCTAATTCCCTACTCTGTTATAAACCACATTGACTATTAACGAAATAAAACGTTTAAAGCTTGTCGGATTGTGTAAGACGTAATGTTGAATTAAATTTGAAAGTCACGATATTTCGTTTAACTTCGCTTCACGGTGAAGGTAATAAATCGTTTGAAATATTATGATACGTTTAACTTTGCATTTCCTACCAAAATCGTGAAGTTTTAAAGTTAAATCAATTTCAAGTAGGTTACTACATTAATATTTTGCTTCAAAACCGTTTTATTATGTGAGTCGAATACGTATTGCTCATAAGCAATCCTTTTAGTGGAATAGCGGAAGTGCAGATACAAGTATAGGATCGTAATGCTTTTACGGCTGAAAGACTTTGAAATATTACTAGAGTTTCATCTAGCTCTAGGCAGTCAAAAATAGAAGCTTTGTGTGCACTGACCTAAAAATAAATTTTGTGTAGTCTTCAATGTCATCCACTTCTATCTATCATCTTTCTATGTGTGTGTGTGTGTCGGTTCTTAGATGAAGGTTTCATTTTTAGGACTACTTCAGTTTTCAGAAGGAAAGATGATGTTATAATCCTTAAATAATAATCTTTTATTACAGGTATCACGATTATCAATCAAACCTTTAATCACCAAGAGATGATTCGAATTATTGGATTTACCGTGGGAATGTTGTTTGTTATTTGATTTTGGAATTAGCTCTCAGATTATAGTCTCAAACACATCAATCTCATTTATTTACGCCTTCATGTCTAGAACGAAAATACATTTTGGGTTGATTGAATGAACCCAATTCAGCTATCCGAGCTATCACGCCTACGCGTTGATAACACGACAGATACAAAACATTTCAAGGCGCAGATGGAAAAAATAAGATCCTATTTACTTGTTTATCAGGGATCAGGGGTATGTACGTACATGTGATTCGGGGAACCGTTTGTCGGGGGTACGATGACACGCCTATGACAATATCACGTTGAAATCCCAAGGAAATAAATTGGAGTCCGCGATAAGCGGTCCCTTTGACGAGCCTGTCTTCGGATTAGGATGTGAAAAATGATAGCTTACACGCGCGCACAGGCGGGCCATGTTAGGCGCTTTGTAACGCTTTTCAGACAAAACCTTCTATTTTAATCCTTTGACACGACATTCATAATACGTATAGCTATACCAGGTGTAAACCTTCAATGCAGGCGCCACTTTCACCTTTGATATAGCAACACCAATGTCAGTCTTCTATAACGTTGTCGATGTTTTGCACGCTCTAGGCTCAAACATGTCATAGTAGTCGCGATTCGCACTATTATCAGTAGAAGTTCATATTTAGAAGATCTTTATCTACCTACAATTTAACATGTGTCAAATCAAGGGAATCCTTCATCAAAGGCTATCGATGGAAATGTTTACTGTTATAGATATTTAATAAGGTATTTAATATTGTGTTCGATGAATGTTCACTTTTAAAGTTTTGGGTAATTAATACGAGTATGTAGAAACTCGTGCCGATCATGTTAACTAGATGTTTTGTGCGTTTCTAATATTACTACCTATACAAGTTTATTCATTTATTGGATTCGAATATTTTGAAGATTGTTTAAAATTATTGATTAAACATAAATCTCTGTGACTCTATGTGACTGACAAAAACCACTTAGGCGGCTGTCGATAGTGATCTAGTACAATGAAATGTATTACGGACATCAAGCATTTTTTGCGTCGAAAAATACAATGGCGGAATCGTAAAGCGCTGAGTATTTTACAAAAATCCGCCAAAAAATCCGTCATGGAACGTGTGAAGCGTGACACGCGTCAAAATCTGCAAATTTAGGAACTTTTGAATACTGTCCTACAATATATTCGCAAACGAACTCCACCTATGCTTTGTTCACATCGTTCTGCGGGTTTGGAAAATATAGAGTTTTTATCTAGCAGTCAAACAATCCGGGCACAAACAGCAAGAAATAAGAATTGTCAGTAGATCTTGGGTGGTCAAAAAGGTCATTAAACTGAATAACAATGGTATTGATAAAATTACTAAAATGGTAAAAGGGAAAAAAAGTCACGAAAAATAGATGTACTTTTTCTTATTTTAAAAGATTAAACTGTTGTAATATTCAAATGGCACAAAATGGCAGTCATTTACGGTCATACAGCAAGGCCGTACAGCAAGACGAAGTGCCAAAGGGTGATCATCATCTTAAGCCTCAGGAGTACAAGCAACGCATCTTTAAAATAATAAAAAACCATGTAACCATTGCAAAATCTATGAGTTTCATTCAGAGTTCTGCATGAAAGCTAGGTATACAAATGTCTGTTCTACGGCAAAAATTCATTCAGACGCGTCCGTAAACTACCTTCCGTAACTATTTTCCTACATAAACCAGACCATTGATCTATTTCTAAATTGCCAGCGTTAAAAGCTTTTGATTTTCTCCTAATGCCCGTGGATACGATTCATTCAGATTTCATCTTTGCACATACTCTAATTCAGAGGTTCTCAAACTTGTAGTTCGATGTATCCCTATTAAATTTTTAAGAAAACGGCGAACACCAAAATTAATATTGTTTATTAAAAACATAAACAAATGATAATAAAACTATTCCCTAAGTATTAATCAAACGAAAATAAATTAGTTTTAAAATCAATACAATTACAAAAAAACAATATGTTTAAAGGTTTAAAAACTTATTACTGTAAGACATTTAATAAAGTATTGTCACGAATAAATTGGATCCTAGGTGTGAAATTGTTTAATTTCAATATACCTCCACCTACATATTTCGTTTTTAACGTAATACAATTGAAAATCCCATTCTCAGATTATATTATTGACACACATTTATATATTTAAATATATAGTACCTAAGATGCACCTAATGCAGAGGTGGGCGTGCCTCACTTTGAGAAGGCCTGCTCCAACTAGTAAGTATAAAAGCGCAATTGTGGCCAGACCAGCTGCGCCACAGACTGTGTACATCATATAAAACAGTACAGAGTGCGAGAACGCTTGTGAATTGTTTACTCTTGAGATGGACCAATGACGAGATAAAATATGTTCTGGGCATACCTAATAGACAAAGGTGGATGCAGAACGTTTATTTTTTTACCGCATCCTGAGTTCACAATAAATAGTTGATTTTTTTAATAATAGGGTTACTGATAGAAAGCACACCTTACTTGATGTGTTAAAGAAACCACGTTTGGTCTAGTCTAGAGACCTTGTATTGTTCGAAAATAAAATTCAAATATCAAATCAAAGTGAGGAACGGTTTTTTTGGCCTTTAGTGTACGATACGTTTTAACTGTTTAAAGAGAAGTGAGTAGTCAAATTATATTTTTTACAAACTTGTTATGAATTTTAATAGAAGATTTTTTTTGTTGTGTCAAATTTTGTCGTGACAATATTTTTTGTTCAAAACAAATTTCAACAGGTATTGTTAAATATAAAAACTAAAAGGTAATTCCCGTAACATTGATATGCCCTTACAAGACAGTAAATACCGTTTTTCATTACTAAATGTTTTAAAGATTTTCAACAATAGCTGAATGTGCCCATCTGTTACATTTCAGCGTTGCGTGGATTCGAGCGCAATTAGTCACAGGATGTTTACATGCGTGACGATAACCTCTGTGCACACTGCATTCTACATTGCTGACGTATACAAGTACAACTTACCGGCTTTGTGTATAGCCCAGTACTATACAAATGGCATTGTATATATTACCTAGGCAAAATATGTAATGAACAATCATACTCGTAATATTTCATAAATGTAGTATTAGTAGGCATTGTATAGAATGCCTGAATTATACAGAATGCCGGTTATACACACTCGTATAATTCAAAGTTACCCGTCATCATGTTTGTTCTGGTTTCAAAGTTTGGGATGATTGAAGCATTATTGAATTTAAATGATCAATCATCAGTCTTTTGCCGTGCAGAGGATTTATAAAAGACAACATAATAAGCAAAGTAAGAATCTTTTATTTAAGCCGATGATATTGCAAAGAAAATTAAAATAACTGTCATTATATTATTACATCTTAAGAGTCCTGTGGAACCTTATAGTATTATAGGGTAATCAAAACTTAGTAGTACTTACCTACAATAAAATTATATGATGTTGTGTATTATGTCACGCTATAACCTAACGTGCTGAACGAACACCTCTATACTTCCTTCACCTATCAGTTACACCGTACAACATATACTTTATTTGCCTATAATTATTATGTTGCTTTGTGAAAGGAAGCTTTTTCTATGATAGGAAGACAGCTAACATTTATAATCGCCGGCACGTCTTTATATTCAGCGAAATTATCGTTTTTAACAGCCCCTGGTTTTCACTGATAAGTGAGGTTTTTCATGAAGGAAGCTAACGGATCGAAGTCAAACTCATACTTTATTCATCCATGTTGATTTCCATACGAAACAGTAAACAGGCTCTTGAATTTGTTATGGGGAATATTCGCTGAGTAATGGGATCTGTTGTTGTGTTTTTAAGTTCTACTCCCATAGGAACATTTGAAAAGTTTAAGTATTTTAGCGCAGGTTGAAAAGAACAGTTTCACCATAGAAATATTAATATCTTTTTTAAATGAAGTACTTATATGCACACTGGAAAATCAATAAATGGATAGATAAATTGCAACATGATCTAAATGGCACAGTTAGTAAGATACGCAACGTAGGGTCCGGGGCTCGATTCCCAGCAGAGAAGAAATTAGCCGCTAGATTTTACATGCTTTTAACTAAATTAAAACTCATACAAAAAGACATTTTTATGAAAATAATATTTTTAAAATATGAAGAGTTTCTAAACTTAATAAGCTGCACCTTTTATAACTAATATCCACAGCTTTGTTTCTACGACGGCCTTGTAGGTAAATAAAACGGGACATTTTCTTAAAGGTGTTCTTATAATAATGTTCTCGGGTACCAACGAGCAGAGGAAAAATATGAAACTTCATTTTTCTAAAACACTAAGGTGTTTTGTTCACTTAGAATATTATGATGACAAAACTTAGAGCTCCATACTTCATCGTGAACTTTTTATACTATGGTAATGTTTATCTTCTCAGGTAAAATGCCCGGGTTATGTTACGGGGAGCAAAAAATAGAGACAGGGCCGATGTTTTGTCCCGAGGGTTACTTTCTATTGAGATTTAGAATCGCCGTTTTTTTAACCGCAGCTGTGGAACTACGAGAACCAGATGCGCTTAACGTGTAGCTGACGACAAATTTGCTTTTAAGTTTAACGGCTTGGCGTGATTGGTGATAAAACAGCGTTTATTTACACGAAACTATGTCATTCAAACCAAAATCTGCTACTGTATCCACTTTTTGTATTGAAAAAAGAATTTATAAAGACACGTTTAGTAACTAATCTTGACAATTTCAGGCTCTTAGTGCCCTCGTAGTTACGTTCTTGATAAAATGCGTTGAATAAAGCAAGAAAGACTTGAATGATATAATCAATGATTACGACCGACTGCGTGGAAAATGTCGCAGAATTCGAAGAGACGATATTCATGAAAAAGGTTTTGTCACGAGGACTTTTAGTTCATATATAGTGAAAAAGAGTTGAAGTAGTGGCCACATTAGGGGCAAATTGTGACCCCTTGTTCAATGCCTATAAAGCAGTCTAGGGCTTCCTAATCCTATTTTAATGTGAATGATTGAGATGTTCATGATATTAGATTATATTAGGAAATATTGATGTTAAGGTATCATTTGTACAGAAAATAGCGACAATCTACATTAATGCCACACGTTGACAATGTGTTGGTTGGCTGATCTATTACAAAGATAGTTTTAGGGGATACCTACAAACAAACACAAGGATCGCAACACATATTAAAACTTATCTTTCAAATGTCTGGCCTGCGAGAATTGGAAAACAGGATCCAATAAATATCATGTAAATAGATTACGCATTGAGAACGGTCAGTGCGGATGAGCGGCGGCAAATTGTGGACCCTCGTCCTGTTGTAATGCGGCCCGGGCTCCCCACTAGATAGGTACACTTGATTGAGAAGTCCACGATGACAAGCGGTAAAGGAAGATTGATGCAAAAAGCATTAACCTAGTAGAAAACATAATGGTCCGGCTGTGATTTAATTCTCCTCTTCTTAAGTAGTGCGTGTGTTTTTCAGCAGCCAATGTTAATGTTTTATTGATTGTATTAAAATACATAACTACTATAACATAGGTAAGGTAAGCAAAATGAAAGAAATTGGTAAAGGTTACTTCGAACATTCACGTTATCACCCGATAACTTTATACCTTAATGATACTTATATCGAACGTAGAGATAATAGTAGATACGTACTCATAAATATTTTTCATATTTTACATACATTTACATTTGCGTCGTCTTTGTTCGAAAGATACACCTAACGATGATGAATTGACGAATAGACAAGTAATGCGGTTCCCAAATATTTATAAAAGTGTCAACATGTTTGATTGAAGAGAGATCCAAAAAGATACAGAGAAAAGAAATCCATGTATTGAAAATAAAGCGTAATCGAAAACCCGTGAGTGTAGAGGAGAAAATAAATAAAACAGAAATATAAAAATGTTGAGGTTTTATCGATCCACTTATTTTGGAACTTTTACGCAGACATTTTTAAATGTACATACATATGTTGATATAGGCCAAATGTTTCATTGATAGAACCATTCATGGTATGAATGGACGAAAAATGATTAAAAGATCTTCATATAAGTAATCTTCTTTATATTGAAGATTATAGTACAAAAATAAACTCTTTATAACAGTGAAGATTTGATCCTTCTATTGAATTAATGTCTGGTCTAAATTCAAAGAGAACCTTTAAAGCTCTCTGAAAATAGGAGCTTACTCGAAAGCTATTTATCATTTCAACAGCCATCACAGTCCCTTTGTGTTAATAGCTAGTTCATTTATCAAATTGGAATAACTCTCATCAGTCCGTAACATTGAATTCATTAAAATTCGGGTCATATTTCAACATCTCCCAATTCGCACCTGAAGGGAAGACATATTTGTACTATCGTTGTTCGTTGGAACCCTTTATACAACTTATAAATCAATGGTAGTTTATAATTTTTAATTTTTAACGTAAGAATTAGCGTACTCACTAAAAACAGCGTGTGCAATTTCACTACATGAATAGTACCTCACAGCACTAAAAGAAGTTTATTCGTAGCTACTAATGACTCGGTTCGTGCTATCTTCGGGGATGGTTTGGGTATATATAGCAATCTTATTTGAAGCCATTTATCCAGCTTTGTTACACTTGAGAACTAGGATGGCTGCAGCGGAATATGTTGTTTGACGGCGGGCTAAGAAGGTGGCGGTTAGGTAATTCTCCACGGGCTGGAAGTCTACCCCCTATATACCCAGTGCGTGCCGTACTGCGACTGTCATAAGTTCATAAAACACAATCTGTGTTTTCAGCTCTCTGCTGTCATCATCATTTCGCTAGAGCCCAATAACAAGAGAACCGACGGATAATGGAGGCTTAATAATAGTCCCTTTGCCACCCTCTGCTCACAGAACCCCAAAAACAGTGGGGTATCTTCCGGATTTTCTTGACTCTCAATTCAATTTGGCATAGCGCTTCGAGGCTATGAAAAATTTTCCTTTCAAATTATGACGTTGATATCGTTGTCACTGGGTTCATCAATTAAATTATCGTGACTTGTTTCCTCTTGCCACTTCGTTAAGTCACCACTTGCGATGTTAGGGATAACTGCTAATTCATTTATGTGATAACAATTTATAAAGATAAAATTGCAAAAGATTAAAATACGTACACGGTTTTTATTAAATTAAAAAATACTGAAAGAAGAATGCCCACAAAATCAATATTTTTTTATTTCTATTCTTAAGAAGCATTTCAATTGTCAGATTGTCTGGTAACTCAATCGCGAAATACATCTACCAAACAAATGTTGATTCAACTTGGTAAAGTACATATTTTACAATTTAATACATCTTTTTAATTCGGCATAAAATAAGTTGATAATGATATTGAAAATAATAAGTCGCGTCAACGACGTCATAGTGAGTAGGTATTTCACTTAATCTGGGTCCTTCGAAAACAAAATTCAACATGGACGGGATCCCAGGCACAACGAGTCATATCCTCCAAGAAATATCGGAAAAACTTTTGACATAAATAAGGATTAATCGCTGACACAAATGGAAAATCAGAACAAAGGGACGAACGACTAATTGATGCGATTAGACTCAAATTATTATAAGCTAACGGTTCATCGCCACAATTAAAGAACAAAAAGATTCGATGTCTAATCGTGATGCAAATTAAATTGAACGTGAGCTTTTAAGACATAGATGGGTTGGAGCAATTATTTTGTTTTTCTTATATCAATTAGCGGGGGTTTTATTTGTGTCATTAGCATAATTTTGTCTTTTGTTTACGTTTATTGTTTTCAATCCACGTTGACAGTTTTTAGCTGACGCTATCACAGTACATAATGTATTGTTGTATTGCATTCGTACTATTACACCATAACAATAGTTGATGGTCGCAGATTTTCGTTGAAATAGACCAGTTTCAACAGTTGGAAAGAGATCAAACCTGGAACTACCAATGAAATAATTCCACATCATTAGTTGTTTGCAGATTTTGGTTGAAACAGTTAAGACGGTTGGGTAAAAACTGTAGCTGCCAATGAAATAATTCCAAAACAATTGATGTTCGCAGACGACACTTTTGATTGAAAACGTTTAGTTCGTTGGAGAGGGATAAAAACTGAAGCTGCCAATGAAATAATTCCATATCAATTGATGTTCGCAGACGATACTTTTGGTTGAAACCGTTTAGTTCGTTGGAGAGGGATAAAAACGGAGCCAAAGGATTATCTCGGCGCCATTAATCATCCCGGTGGTATTGACGCCCCAGCTCGCCCGAGCTCCTAGCATCTCCTAGTCTGTAATCCGCCGGATTATGTACCCGCCCCATTAGTAATTATTTCACCGTTTTTACATTTCGCTCGAGGGAGTTAAGATAATATAAGAACTATACCAGTCGGATATAAAAACAATCAATTTAGGATTATTGTATTTAGGATACCTACGAGTACATACCAACCAAAGTTTATATGCATCGAGTATATGCATGTTTAGGCCGGTTGCTATTGCGTCACATTATTGATACCTAGAGTACCTAATTATAGGTAGGTACATACTTACATAAAGCGTCAATCCCCAAATGACAAAACACACATTTGATTTTTTAAGGGACACAGCACGAAAAGCACGGTTAAATAACATTATAAAACAATGACCGAGGTGAAGCGGGAGTTGTAAGGGGTCTTCGCTTGCACTAAACAAAACTCGTATAACTGAGCAGTTGTCAACTAGCGACGACCTACGATTTCGACTACGATTTCTAATGACTTACGACTAAAAGTAATTGGAATGGGTGAGCACTTTAAGTCCAATAACCGATGGCCAGAGATCACAAACTACTAGAATATAAGTAATTGAGAAAAATAATTCGAAAGTGACGTCGATAAGATATGAGATACGAAAATCTATGAGGGTTCAGAGCGTACACAGCTACGAGTGATACACTAATTATGAAGTAAGCACAACAAAAACCAACGATGAAACAAAAGTATCTAAATAACTTTGAAACTAATGGCTGAAGACTGGACTGCCATACAAAGAGCGAGCATAACGCGCTCTATTGAACCATAAATAGGGAGAAGCAACAATTTACGCAATGTGGGCTTTAAAAACAAAACTTCTAAACTACTAACTTTTTAACTTCTAACTTTTTTCACCACTTATAATTGCAGAGGTCTGAATTTTATATTATTTATTTTATATTTTTCTGTATGTTAATTTAAAAATCGAGTAAACAATCGTGATGAAACAGACAAAGTCGGTGTCGTAAGGAACGAAACGCCTTTGGGGGCCCGAACCAGCCGTGACACATATAGAACTCCATTAGGATGTAGACGTGTCATATTTTATATTAGGGCGACGGTTTTCACCCGGACGTATATTTGTATGCTCATCTGTTATACTCCGAATATATTTTTCACATCTCTTTCCGCTTTGAGTGTTTATGAAGTTTCTAATAGGGTTACGTTTATAGTTATACATTTGGACTGTTGATGTATTGGTAATTTAGTATTTCGTCTCTTTATTTATTTACGACAGCTTGTTTGTTAGGGTTATGAGAAATTCTTTAATGACTGTTAATTTAAAAATACAAGTGATTTGTATTTTTATGTATTCGAAATTCGACTTTTTAAAATTTGAATATGACACGTGACGGAATGTTTGTCTATGTGGGTATGTCAAAGTACTCAAGCTTATGTTAGTAGCGTGGCGTGTTTTTTTTATTTTAAAATATTAGAAGATAATAAGCAAGGTAGTAGCAAAAAAAATGTTATAAGTGACTTATGGCTTCACTTTTTGCCATTGAAATTCATAACACTCCTTTTAAAAACTCATGTTAGTTCCAATCAGACACAACAATCAAAAGCTGAAGCGGTAATGGAAACTATGGAAACAGTATTGCATGGACATTCACCGAGGCCACCGGCGCATGACGTCCTGTGATTATTGTAATATTACAACACTGCTTGGAACCATAATAATATATTTTATATTTACAACAAATTTATGTGTTGCATCAGCCGTGTCCTTTACTTTTAATCTATTTCATGTTTTACTCGGTGATTATTAAAGTAGTTCGCCACAAGTATAATGCAAGCACCACCAATTTACCTATATTGAACGACCACGGTTGTTTGTATTTTTAAGAAGCTCCTTATCGGGAAAATTATTTGGAAACGATCGCTTTTGGAACGGAATAAAAACAGTCATCATCAAGTTGCGTCTTAAGTTAAATCCAACCATCCCAAACCTGGTACACCAGGTGGACCGGTCACTGAGATTCATATACAATTTATTATTGTTTATCAACAGATCAGATCTGGATGGAACTAAATAATGTTATCGATCCTTACACTATTTAAATTGCAATAACCATGCAAATTTTAAAATGAATCGTCTTTATGTCGCGTGAAAAAAACGGATAACGATACACAAAGGTGAAGGTGAAAAGCGTTAATAACAAACAATCAAGGAAAGCGACGTCTTGGACAGTACCTACATAGCAAAGTTCAACATTTATTGAAAACAGATAAAACATAGCGGGTCTGTTGGTGGAAATAACAACGACATTCGGCGAGATCGTCGAAGCATGACATCCTGTGGCTACCAGCGTGGCTTCCCGTCACCATAGCGTAGCAACGGGATTTATGTCGCAATCACTATTGTCATTGCCAGTTACGTGAGTAAAGTTTTGTTTCAGTGCCGCGAGCATGAAAACTATCGTCAAAGTATTCTTATAGTAAACGTCGTAGTTAGTCATAAGTATATCATATGTCAGTCTGTCTTGACATCTTCCCATACTAATGGCAGTTCGAGACGATTATTATAAAAAAATTGCGTAAGTTCATGACTCGAAGCACAGAACATAGTATATTCTACGCAAATGCGCCTGCCCTCCGTTTTGGTGAAGTCAACTGGTAACCGCTACCAATGCTATGCTGAGACGGTCGACGTGACAGCACAGCAAATATTTTGTATGAACTGTTGAGCCCAGGTGCATCACAACAGGGGAAAGCCTGGTCAATACTTATATTTCCTATCCGATTCGGATAGATGGTGAAATATGGACCTATTCTTGTTTATTTACTTCTATCGTACATTACATTGCTTTGTAGTTCGTTAGAGGACTGCAAACGATTATGACTGCGTCTACTATGACATTTTATGCACTTATGCTTTAATTTGGCAATGTTGATTTACCACTTCGTTTAAATACATTTTCAGTTATTATAAATAGTCAAACGCTTTGTAGTATGCTTTCAAGGTTCGACTAACAAACACTGATCTAGTAGGGCACTCCTTAACAATTTCCCTTCTGAAAATTAAGTTGCCAGTAACAGGTCGTAACGTAGATCCCTTTTGTGTACTTCCGTAATTAAAGCTTCAAGTAAAATTGCGATTCACGTGTTGAGTTGTTATGTAAATAACATCGATATACGCCAAGGGCACTACATCCCCAATTTTCCCGCAGCGCGACGAAGCAATTTTATTCCGACATGTACTCGTAGTTTGTTTTTATTTTCTGTTAACATAATATGTTAATGAAATTTATTATTATCTATAATGAAATTGACAATTTGATCGAATTAATGGTTGATCTTTCACTATTTATTTTATTTCATTTCAAAATATACTTGAAACAAAGTCAATGAAAGGTGACTGTAAACCAATGAACAACTAATAATTAGCTAGAAGTTGTTATGTCTGAGTACAAAAACGTTCTAACACTACAAATCTACTCTTCATTCCACTGGATTTTTCACAGCAATATAATTCTGTTATAATTCATCATTGTTTAATCATCAACATCATTTCAGCCCTTCGTATTCCATTGCTGGACATGGGGCTCCCCAAATCGACGCCACTCCGCCATCAGAACATCAATCCACCTGGACATTGCTTATTAATTGATATTTGATTCAATTAATGAACAAAATGAAGAAATCACGTAGGTACTGAGTAGTAAAGTAGGTAAACATATCAGAGAGTTTTCACATCTCACCCATTCCTTCGACGCTCAGTCCTCAATATACATAAATATTACACCTGGTGTTAATTGACAGAGATTCGAGAACAAAGGTGATATGTATTTCAAATGTACATCTACGAAGCAGGTCAAAGTCATTCCAATACAGAACCAATTTCGAATAGAATACATTAACTTCCACGACACGAAATGAGTAAACTTAATTAACACAAACGTATTACATATGTTCTTTTATATTAGTTCATTCGGAGTACGAACGATGTTCCGTTATTAAGAATTCGTTACATGTGTGTGTCTTCGTTTATTAATACAATTTTCATACATAGTTTAGCGGAAACGATATTTTCAGCGCATCACTGACTCAGTTGATAGTCGTCAGTATAGAGAAGGACACATAAAGTGCAACCAATTAAGATTTAAAGAGTTTTATGGAAAAAAAGTCCATTAGTATTTATCTGACGAGCTAATTAGGGTTTTGTTTAATGGTATCTAACAGCAGGGATGGATCATCAATAATTTCTTTACTCAAAGACCCAGCAAAGATATTAATAACAACATTTTAGAAGCGTGCCATGCCATGTAAATCTGTCTCAGCATTCATCACCTCACCAAAACATGTAATGTATAATAATATAAAACTCAAGGCCCTTATTAATACGTGAAGATATATTTGAGAGATAATCTATCAGAGAAACGTTATGGTCCCTTTGTGGATCACATTTTCCTGATGTTTTAACCTCGAACGGAATGTGAGGATTCAAAAAGAGACTTTACATTTGCTTTGACATTTGGCCCTCAGAGAAGACAAAGCTATTCATCCGAATGGAACTAACGATCTTGACACCAATGTACTATTGTCCACACAAAGTTTACCAAATACAATGTCGGACGCCATCGATTTATGAGTGGAGACGCCACCATATCTCAGATTAATGGCCGAGGTGGACCACGTACTCAGAGTTCGAAGTTGATGGATAGGCAATCAGGATAATATATTCGGGATAGCTGAACACGCTTTCAGATGCGCGTCTATTAGAAGGATAAAGGAACCTTTTTGTATAGGTAAACGTGGTATTATAGTAGAAAATTAGTATAATTACATTTATTATTGCCAAGGAAATGAAAGTTTTCTAAATACAGAAATGTATCCCACATTAATTTGAGGTAAAACAACTTTGTTGTTAATATTACTTTATCTAAAACAAACTATTACTATTATTGTTTATTGTTACATTAGTAGCATCAGGAAACGCTTAGATAACATGATTAGAAACTATAAAGCATGATAAGCAATGTCCATTTATAATTGAAAACTTTATTGGCAAAAAATTGTCAATCACGCACAAAAAATGTAAGTGGCCAGCCGGTAGATAGGATGACATTAGCTCTCAACGCTGATAGGCTTAACACCTGACCATCTTTACTCAGCAGATACTATTACACAAGTTCCGGGGAATTTGGAACACATGGTAAGCCGAGCTCAGCACTACACCATAGCTGGACGTTTCACACGATACTTTTCGCTTTGTCATCACTGTTGTTACATATGAATACGTTTTCCTTCATAAGAGCTTTATGTAACTTCTAAAAAAATATATTTAAAGACGAGACCCTGAAAACGACGAGAACTTTTGAGGAAAAACCTCAGGTTCAAAGTGTTTGGCTTTCCCGGAAAACGTACGTGGGTTAAGCTGTCGTATTGTTGCATAAAATGTTAACATACACTAACAGTATCCTCAGCGATACAATGTTGTTTTCATATCTTCTGCTGGAAAACGAAAATAATGACAGAAACTAAAGACAAATATTTTACAAATTATCATAAAATGTTCCACGGTTTCTTTTTGTTAAATATAAAACATCTCGTTTGTAACACTGACCTTTGTCGTGGCCACGGATTCCGCGATTGCCATTGACAGTGATCTTGATACGTTTTTTGGCAGTTTTTACGATGCGGATAAGGATTTTTTTGTTTGTCACAACCTTATAAAAACGTTGGCTAACAACCATAGACATTTGGTTGCTCACAAGCGTAAAATGCTTATAAAATTGTCAACGATATTATTGTTGCGTCAAAATTTTAGCCAATTTTCCGCATCACTGCTGTAGTACTTGTTTCGATTTTTGCATCGCTTGATGGGCAAAAAGTTAATGATATTACCTATAATACATCACCAAGTTCCATACAAACAACTCACGTGAGAAACGCAATACTGCCACTACCCAAAAAAAGTTAATTGAGTAGAACCAATATAGAACTTATTCGGGAAGGTATCGCTGCTTTTATGCAGCTCATAAAGCAGCATGTCATATACTCTCCAAAATACTTGCGGAAACATTGTCAAATAACAAGAATATAGCACGATGGATTGATGTCTCCCGTTATTGTTTTCGGCACTAGGTCGGCTTACATTACGAGTAGAAAATTCATCCTCTCATTTCCAGAGCGAGCGGCATGAAAAAATATATATCTCGTAGCGACATGCTTGAATGCATCCGCAGTAAAATGAAGCAAAAGTAATATTTCCTTGTAGGTACGAGCATATCTAACATTGTGTGCTCGCATAATTCCCAACACTGTTACTGAAACGTTTTACCGGTACTTGTTTTTGAACCGGAGCCGTGTGAACGTTGCGGCCTTGGCTGGTTTTATAACACGTAGAGCACCTACCAGCCCAGGAGCTATCAGACGCTTTTCGAGAATTGTTTGCATCCTAAAAGCGTGTGGTCTAAGAGCCCGTGAAAATTTACCTTTATCTGATATATGTCAGTAACCCATTAATGACCCACTACAGGGTCGGGTCTCCTCTCACAATGAGAGGGATGTAGGCCTTAGTCCACCACGCTGGCCTACTGCGGGTTGGTGGACTTCACATGCCTTTGAGAACATTTTTTTTGGGAACTCTCAGGCATGCAGGTTTCCTCACGATGTTTTCCTTCACCGTAACAGCAGGTGATATTTAATTTTATAAATTGCACATAACTTTTTTTACAAAGTCATTGGTGCATGCCACTGGGATTCGAACCCGGACCCCTCGATTCGAGGTCGAATTCTAAGCCACTGGGCTATCACTGCTATATTATGCTATATCTGATATATATCTGATAAAATTTTATTAATTAACAAACACGCCTATGAAAAAGCCTATTAAAAAGTTTTCGTATCGAAAAGTGTGCATGGCTATTTTTGATTGAATTTTATTTATGATGTGGAATAGCTTATATAACTTTGTTATATCCAAATACAAAATATAGGTACATCTGGCACGCGGGTAATGGAAACTGTTAAGCCCTAAATGAAGAAAGTTTTTTTTTTTTCGAAAAACGTATTTGATGTGTTTGAAATTTTTTAATTAAATTAAGTGTCTAAGAAATGAAAAATGAATAAAGCCGGTGTTAAAAACCGCGCCAGGGGACGTCTTCAAAATTCTTTTTTTTTAATTTGAAAACAAGTGTTAGAGGTACGCGGTACGAGGTAGAAATGTTATATGTATTCAAATATAGCAAATAAGCAATTCAATATGCTTTTATGATGCCACAAACACCTCTCGAAATACGTCTGCCAGCTCTCCATCTATAGATACGTGAACTTTACGGTTCTGTTTTATGCGATCCTCGTACAGCCAGAACTTTTAACTTATATAAAACAACGGTGAATTCACTCTGCCAAATGAAATCGCGTAAATATAAATTATAGAGAACGTGCGAATGAATGATGGACATGGGTCTCCCCTAATCGACTCCACTCTACCCGGTTCTGGGCCCTCTGTATCCAACGACATCCTGCTGTCTCCTTCAGGTCGTCAGTCCACCAGGTCGTAATAGGGCGGCCTGTTCTTTTCTTTTTGCATAAATGTGGTCGCCATTCGAGGACTTTTCTTCCCAATCGGCTGTCAGTCCTGCAAACGATGTGGCCAGCCCATTGCCACTTTAACTTGTAAACTTTGAGAGCTATGTTGGTTATCTTCGTTATAACTCGCGAAATCTTTATTACCTGGCTTAGGATAATACACGAATCTTTTGTAGCGACAAAATAATAATCTACTTTGTTTCGCTTACTAATAACATAAAAATAAGTATTCAAAAATTTACATGGCATAACGTGTAAAAATTATGTCGAAATATTTGATGATATCTGCTATTTGATTTGACAGCTATCTTTTAGAAACGCAGAAAGACTATGATTGACACCATCAAACGTTTTCATTGAAATGGAATGCAAGCAGTCTCTAAAAGGCCTAAAGCGAAAGTATAGAGTTGAGGAATTCTTTGTGGCCATAATGACATCTACACGCAAGGTCAGGAGCGTAAGATGATCTCAATACCGCATCTTGAAAACGTGACGCGGTATCTTGAAAACCAGATCTTGCACTTGGATTGTTCGTTGGGGGACGGCAGTTGAATCGTCTCCTTGTGAATACTTAAGCCTTGTCTTGATTGGCTATCGCAATACAAAAAAATCAATTTTATGCCATTTTTAAGAACCTCGAGGCATTTTGTGATTATGAACAATTTTATAGTACTTAGTTGAAAGTATCAGGTATATCCTATAGCTTTTCAACGATAAAGTTTGGTCATGCTGACTAACTAAATAGCTAGCTGCATTTGGCCTTACTCTTAGGACTATGTTGTACGAGTTTTATCACGAACATTAAGAGTAATTGTCCAGGAACACTATTTATATAAATGTAACACAATAACATGCAAGGCTCATTTCAGAACAAATAGCACCCATAAAGAATTCGTTTCAAGGTTCACTTTGCTCAAATTGGACTAGCGATTTGTGTGACATAACATTCATTAGAATAAATTTCAATCACGCTATGCAACCAAATAGTTGAGTAATATTTATTACTTTACATTTACATACATTTAAAGTGTGTCTCTAAATTTTGGTTCATATTTACGTGATTTCAAAAGATGCTTTCCTTGCCTGCTATACAAACTAGAAGAATTTTAAATCTCGTATAGTAATTTTGAAAAATCCTCCATATAGGTACTCGATCTCAATACGTATGTAGGTACTTCTAAATAAATCAATAAATTGCTATAGGTACTCGTATATACCTTATGAAATTACGATACAAGCGGAAAGGTTAATTTGATTAAACTTCCAAATTTACGCGCTCACGTAACTTCACCTTGGCCTCTATTACATGTATTTAGCACTCGATACTCTGCCGATACAACATTAAACTTCATAATCTCGCCGTAAAATCTGCAACATCATCCCAGACCCTATTAGAAGTCGGACCAAAATCCCATAAAATTTATGTCCGCGTATGACGTCGTAAATGCACCCCGCGCGGCAAAATAAAGTGACTACATAAAAATCCGATGACAGCGTTTTAGTTAGGGAAAATTTGGGGGAGACGGTATAGTTATTGGCCCCCGTACAGTTATTGGCCATTTCAACTTTGTTATCTTACAAAATACTAGAAATTCTTTAGTCAAATGTTAAACTCAGTAGTTTTTTAATTGGAACACTATTAGAAGCAGACGAAAAGTTAAAAAAAACTGCCGCTTCATTTATTGGTTTTTTTGTGATTTCTCAACAACGAATCAATTTTTTAAGAAAATAATAAATATGATGATTCGAGTTTATGATATATTTATGAGAATAGTGTTAAATGTTAAAATAACATAAAACGTGTGTGTTATTTATATCCAAATAATTTTTATTAAAACTAATCAATGTTTTAGTTGTCTCACTCTATACCGTTCCCATACTTTTTATTTGTTATATTGGTGTGGTTTTATTGAGATAGCCTTACGCATATTAACGTCTGCTGCCCCAAACATTTGCTTAGTATTGCGCAATGCTTGTCGCAATAATACGTTGGGAGGTTGTCTAAGTGTTGAATGGATGAGACAGTGTTATCATCAGGATTGCTCAATATGAGGTTAAGAACAAAGGGGGTCCGTTTTTAGACATGGTTAACTGTAAGCTAGGTATCTCAACCTTTACGAATGCACAATCTTCTAACATGTAATGACGCCCAAAGAAATTACACATTCCTCTATTCTCCGCACTCCGTATACATTTATCGGAGTCATGAAAAACAGTTTTATCATTAAGAACTATCGTATTATGAAAGCAATTTCATACTAAAAGCAGTAGGTATAAGTGCTATTGTGTTGGCAACCCCCTAAACAAGCGTCGTGACAGTGGCAACCCACGGGTTGAGCATCCCTGTCCTAGAAGCTTGCAAGAGCGAGTATCGAATGCTATATATTGCGACATACTCGTACTCGTGACGCAGCGAACGCGTGCGATAGAAAGTTGCTACACAACACCGCACTATAGCTTAAGGTTTTATTAGTATTATAGGTCTTTTATAGACGTAGGCTGTTTAATTCGTTCTCCAGTCGAAATGCCAAACAGTTCAATAATAGATTGGTTGTTCAAGGTGACATGCACTCAATGCTTCAACGTATAAACCTAAGCAACACTGCTTTAGAATTCAAATTTATATCAGGTACTTGTATGGAGATAACATTTTAGGTTTAAATTTACATCATTTATGGGAACCCGTTGCTAAAGGCTATCAAATATTCAGGTACCTATCTGATAACTTTTCCATTTACTAGAGAATTTTATTGATTTTTTTCACCTAACTCCAATTTTAATTATCTGTCTTGTGTTTAAACGCACAACAATACGACATACCGAAATCGACAAGTAAGTTAAAGCAAAGATCTTGAAATGACTACCAATCATCTAATGCACAGAATAAATGTCTAACTCATCGATCTCATTTGCCCATAATGAGCTTGTTCATCGTCCAGCGCACTCATCATTCATTAACGCAATTGGCTGGACATTGACTTAATGAGATGTTTAGTTTGCTCGCAAATAACGTATTCGCAATCGCGGTCAAAGCGTGACTGTATTGCCGCGTTGCGTAGTACCGACTAATGCACCATTGACAAATTCACGACGTCTTATTCATGGCATATTGTTGGGTTATATTATCAGTGTGGTAGATTAGATAAGTAGTAGCTTCAACATTAAATTTCAATTAAAATGATGTCCTATGGGAACCTGTGGCTTTCAGATTTTTTCCGGGATGGGAGAATAAAAAATAAACATCTAATTATCCTTGAAAACTTTTCATTTGTAATAGATGTTAAAGAAATTGTAATCAAACACTCCTTTTCTTCAATTTAATACCTGTGTATTTTGTTTATGCACATTGATATTTATTCAATTTAATTGATGTAGATAATGTTCAGGATTTGTGCGTAACGTGGGCATTTGATTATAATAAGATTGTTCATCGTCCGACGCACTCATCATTCATTAACGCAATTTGCTGGACATTGACTTAATGAGATCTCTATCTAAACAGATTGCTCGCAAATAACGTAGTCGCAATAGCGGTCAAAGTGTGACTCTGTACTGACGCGTTGCGTAATACGGACTATTGCACCATTACTAATTCACGTATTTTGATTATGAATTTGTACGAATAAGCTATTTACATATCTCCAGATCAAATATTAGAATATGTTTATTTATCTTTTGCCTGTGTCTTAGTTCAGGTCGTACCAGATTTAATCAAACTCAGACTTTTGGTGCGTAAAGGGGTAACAAACATACATCTATCAACAGACATTTTTGTAATTATAATTATTAGTAAAAGTATGACAAACATAAAATTACCTAAGTTTACAGATGACCTAAATTTCCTTTAATTCAGTACTATTCTGTTTTTAAAATTTAGCAGATCAGCAGCTAATATGTTTGTATTGGAGATAAATTGATTAAACGGTTATTTGAACTAAATTATTGAAAACAGCGAGCGAACTATGTTTACTTATCTTAACAGAACGCTAATTATAATATTCGCATTAAGTAGAATAAACGATAATTCATCGTCAAACAGTTTTTGATTGACAGCTTATGATGATTAAAGGCTTTTACGCTGAAAATTATGGTTTAATCACATCAGATTGGAGAGCTCGCATTCATCGATCTAGCTTTCAGTTAAATGGAATGGACCAAACAATTTTCACGAGCGAATGTATGTAAATCTGATTCATCAAGTTCACTATTCCATCTGTAACAACTTTTACCTCGTCGTTTAAAAGTCAAATTTTTAAGCTTTGTGAGTATGCGGGGCTTCCATTTAAGATACCTTTAAAGGAGTTTTGAAAGAGGTCGATCCTTGAATTTATGAATTGTTATTCTTTTTAAAGTAGAATGCCGCATACAGGTCATTTGAAGTTAAGTGGTCTCTGGAACCCATGAAGCTAGAGATAGTTCGCTCTGAAGATTAAGGTATTCGCTTCAAACCACACCTCTCTGACTAAAGGGCATGAACAACATGCTATTTCACAGCGGGTCCGTCCCTCCTATTGCGAACCCCTACGGTTCTACCGCCTATTAAAATCCTTGAATTTATGAATTGTTCCTCGAGAACAATGTACAATTTATTAGTAGAAAGGAGATGGAAAGTTCGCATGAGCGCGAGCTAGAAATTTCTGTTTGCGGTGAAGTTGTAGCTTTGCGTAACCGACGGACGGAACGAATCGAAACGATGTGCCGCCGTAGACTCATTTCCTACCAACGAAGTTGCACGTTAGTTCTCTTAAATGAACAAGCCTTTGATATTATGCACGCGAGTGGAAACACGCTGATAGTGTTAATGTCTGTTACGAAGCTTTACATAATGTTTAATATTATGTTGTAATTAAATAATTGTTTTTATGTCTGCAGTTTTATAGCGCGGTTATGACTATAATTAGTACAAACGTAATTGGCGGCAGCTACGTGCAGTGGGATTGTAATGTAATATATGTTTTTTGAAATGTTGACCTGATCAGTTCCTAGTTTCTAAACCGCTTTGCTCCGAAATATTTAAACAATATAATTAATGTTTTTAAATCAAGTTATTCATGAAATGTTATAAATATGGCCACTCACCAATCCAATTAAGTATTTCCAGCAACTACAGCTCCCTACCCAATCCTAACACAAGACACGAAAAACTTGCTGCTTTACGGTAGGCTAAGAGGATGTCGGTAAGGCCTCTCCCCGGGCAAGTTATAATTGCCCACTAGTTTTAAATTATATGGCATAATATCTCTAAATACTTCATTATGAGCGGGTTTTAATTTGTAAACTAAAAGTCCACAAGTAAATTAAGGCAGAGCGAAGCAATCTGTAGGTGTAGATTGTAGCAGATTTGCAGATTTCATTAGGATCGTGTCTTCTCTTCAGGGAGTACCTAATGAATGAAAGCTACCCCTTTATGCAAATGAGTACGTAGATTTCGTTACGCTATTTTTAAATAAATTCTATGAAGAACCTTAGATTTCGAAAGATAATACCTTCGTTATGAAAACAAGTGTTAATTTAAAATTAATGAAGGAAAAAAATTAAAGCGGTAAGTTGGAAAAAACAAAGTTACGAATGCCGTTTAAATAAACAGTTTACAGTTTCCTCGTCTTGATCACCCTTTGCCAAAATATCTCAGCAGTATATTAGTAGTGTCAAACATTTTAAAGCAATAACTGGATACTTTTGGGCATGATGAATGTAATTCAACTGACTGCACGACCTTAACCTGCTATAATTGTGATACGGGTGTCCTTACTCCTCCCTAATAAGACCGGCGCGTAGCCTGGTGTTGAATTCAAATGCGTACTAATTTATACTACTCCATAAGGGTCCATGTGATTAAATTATAGATTGTAAACAACGAAGGGAGGCCCGGGCTCAGTTGTGATATTAATTGTTGTAGCCAAAATAATTTAAGGGTGTGGTATAACAATAAAAATTTATAATAACTTTAGGAATAATAATAAATTATCGTAAAGATACGACCAAAGCAATTTAATAACTTTAATTTAATTATGGATAGGTATAACTGCCCTGTCCGTATACAGTGAATTTTTCAAGTGTGCTTGGATGGAGAAATAATGCTTAATGCAACACAATCCTTGATATGTGGAATCCAGCTATGAATTGGAAACAATGGCCATCATTTCTAATGCCTAATAATCCGTTAAGGTTTGTACGAAAAAAAAGTATTTTGTTAAAAATTAGCTCTATCCTTAAGTTTGCCGTATGTCATGAAATTCGTTTCTTATAAATGACACAATCGATTCTTGTAATAATACTGGATGTGGTGTAACATAACGAATATGGTTTGTATTTATTTAATGAGACAAAGTTGTGAATGAAAGCTAGTATCTGTTTAAAAATAAAGAACAAAAGAAAACAATGTTATTTGTCGATGTCGTGAATATGGCGTTTTATCAAATCGGACCGGATTTACTGATAAAGTAGGTAAGTGCAAATGAAAAGTGTAGTGTGGCAACGTTGTTGCTTGTCCGGTAAAGCCTTGTCCTGGATTGTAGAGTAAATAAGTCACTAGAGATAAGAATATTTTGCCGAAATGCTATCATAGAATAGATAACATATATTTTTACTTTCTAAAAAATTATCTCTCTTCCTTTATACTTTCCGGTAAATTTTAGTCTCTTCGTAGATAACAAAATGGAGATAAAAATTGAATACTTTACGTCATACGTATCTGCTTCACTTTGCATAAAAATTTACTCAAAAACTTTAAAACTCTACACGGCGAAATATTCAAAACTGACATTTGATATCATGTCGCTCGACCAAGTGCTTTTTATAATAAAACTTTCTCGATTACAAAAAGCAGGTACGTACTTGAAAACCTCGTTTCACGTTACCCGTCGAATCCGTCCCGATAATGAATAGCGAAGTTACCTGTAACAAGTATAAAAATATCGTTATAACGTGCTATATTACCCATAAAAGTAAAGTGGCCAGGCCGTAAACTTAACGGTACATTTGGTAACATTTTATTTATGTTACTCTTTCATTAGATAGATGTCGAACAGCAAGCGATACCTGGCGAACTTAGGTATATTAAAAAAACATTTTTTCGCTACCACCTTACCCAATGATGAAATAAAGAAATAACTGGTAATAAAGTGCTCAAGTTATAAACGTGACTTATAATTCGAGTACCTTGAACAATGTGGTCTTAACTTTTAATGACTTGTTAGCGGTATGTTCTTGGATTAGTTGCTACCGATGATTTCAACCGAAGATAGAGCATAAGCAACTTAACACATCAAACATATGTTAAGCCAGACTGGATATGCTCGGCCACGCTGCGCTGTAGGTGTAGGATTATTATACACCATACACAGTACTCGTAACAACTAATAAATACGAATAGTTGATTCGTATTTATTAGTTGTTACGAGTGTGTGTTTGTTCTCGAGATTTACTATAATGAAAAGATTATCCAAATTTGATAAATCTGTATGAAATAACGAATACTACGTGTATTTTTCGCAGCCAATTTTTTGACATCATCAGCAACTTGCAGTCAGGCAAGTACCTTACCAGGTTACAGTAGCCATAATGTAAGTCAAAGAATATTAGTTCGAGAAAGAAAAATGACCCTGCAAAAATAAAGCAAAATACTTGGTTCCTTTTACGTTTGCTTTAGCCCGACAAACTCTCATTTTACTCGTACAAATAATGAAGATTCTGCTAACAAAACTAGATCTTAATTTCTTTTCTCTTTTGACTAAAATAACATGACTTATTGCATTCGTATTGGACCTGTTATTAATGCGACAACTTAAGATATTTGGATGTTTGTTTTAGTCCAAAAAATACTTTATTTCTACTTCGAATTTATTGCATTAATTTTATTATTGTATACCCGCACAAATATTAATGGCAAAGGGCAAAGGCAAAGGCTTAAGGCAAAGGGTTTTAAGAAATCAGATAGATTTTTAAACTAGCGCAGCAGCCGCAGCATACCAAGATGAATTAAAACGTTAAAAGTGGCAACATTTATTATTACCAATTTATTTATTATTAATTATTTATTAAACCAATTACATATTATCAATCAATCTCATTGAATTTGGGTTCTGTAGTTTGAATACTACGAACACAGTTACTCTATTCTCCGTAATATTTTTTATAATTTTATTCTCAATCATGTGACATTGTAGTGTCGTATTAAATTACTTACAACACAACACTATTTGCAGCGATTAAAAATAAATTAAGCAGGTATATAAAACATGATTATTAAGATGCAATATCGATTTTGTATCTGTGTTTACGATTTCCGTGCTATTATAGTCATAACCTTGCTAATAACGTTCTCGTTGCTATGATTGGATGCGTAAGCATTTTAGGGTTGATACATTATTTAAATAATGCCGAATTTTTCTATAATAAGAATAACAAAATATTTGTTCGGAATACAGCGCCTGTCAGTTGGTGTATTGTG
Source organism: Erynnis tages (assembly GCA_905147235.1). Classification (NCBI taxonomy): domain Eukaryota; kingdom Metazoa; phylum Arthropoda; class Insecta; order Lepidoptera; family Hesperiidae; genus Erynnis; species Erynnis tages. The sequence goes on from LR990082.1 coordinate 6,044,318, forward strand.
ATTAACTTGCATATTTAAGCACCGCTTAATTTCTTTTAAAACTTCAGTATGGTTATCACCGTTACGATCAGATAAAATTCAATTATCACAAACATCTTTAGCTACCTGCGTTTATGTCTTTCCTAATTATTTTTACTATGTCCAGTCTAAATTCTTCCAAATCGTACGATTATTTTCGTTCTTCTGCTCTGGTGAATTTATCTTTCTACAAGTCAACCTCATTGCCGACCGGTGTTTTATTTTGCAAATATGGTATTATATCTCCTTTGGTTGGTTTATTTGAGCAAAGCTTACTATTATTTTACAAATTTTAACAGCGATGTACTTCTGTAAACTTTAATTCAGATACCTATCAAAAGAGAAGTAGGTAGATCCTATACTGTCCTTACCTAAACTAATATTTACAACTAAGAAAGTGACACCCCTATGCAGTGCGTATGCATCACACGATCACACAACGCGTTACGCACTACAAACAGATCATTTGAATAATTGCTTTGGTTTATGATTATTACGAGTTTGGCTTATTACACAATTACAATTCATACCAACTAATTTTCCGCCAGCCATTACCACTTTTGCAGCTGATTGTTTTGTATTCGACATTTCATTTTCATTGTATCCATCCATTGTCTCTTTATGATTTTAATAACTAGATCAGACATATTAATATTAAAAGTTTGGCCTTGATTTAGATTTATTAAACGACAACGAAGAATTACGAAAAGCTTAGGGTTGATTCATTATTGTTCAAGTAGCTTACGACATTCTCCAGGCGATCAAGTATTTTCACACAAAAATGAACGTATTCAATTCAAAAGTATTTTTTATCCGAAGAGTTAGATCAACTCATGACAATAAAACAAGTAGTGGTACTCTTAAATTCATTTAAAGGAGACCTAACTATCTATTAAGGGTGCCTAGTAATTCAAGTGGTTCCGTTTTGCCAATATTTTTAAAGAATACCAAAGTTGTTATTGATATAACTATCTACAGTAAATTAATACGAATGACATGATTTGGCGCTACTCAGCATGTTCTTAGAAGTTAAAGAAAAACTACAATCAAACCAACTACACATTCACAAGCCCTTTGGCGAAGGCAAATTTTTTAGGATGTCTAGAAACGAAGATTTCTAATATCATTAATTTCTGAACAAAAATCAAAAAGAATGTGAACTTCCTGTATTATTTTTATGTCTATAAAAATCACTTAAAGCTTATATTGGTACCAATAACTTTATGATTATATTACGCAGAGTGAGTCACGTCAATTCAATTAGGGAGCACTTAAGAATGAAACTTAATTAGCTCACGCATGTCCGTGAGTTCTATTATCGTAAAATGAACCCCTCGTAGGCTGTGTGATAACCGTAAAAGATTTTTCCTTCAATATGCCTTGGAGAATAGAAATGGGAACTGCTGTTACAAGAATCTTACATATAATTTTAATTATGAATAGAAGACTTATGTCCATTTTCAATAATATAGATTTGGGTCTGTTATTTTAAAGCAACTTGGCATCCAAATTGAAGTATGGCTATTTAAATCTGACGGTATTTTAATTAAACCGTCCTTAAACTCACATCACTTTTTTGTTCACTCACAATTTAATCGTCAAAATTTGAATCTTAGCTTGAAAAAATATTTTTTCTGTATTTTCAATTTTAATCCCAAAGAGTTGTCCAATCGTAAACTTGATATCTATGCCGGCCAGAGTTTTATTCTGTAGCCCTATAATATTTGTGCATAATGCTTCGATAGCAAAAAACGTTGAGCGCCTGTTATTAAGTTGTAACCTACTTTGTCAGCCTGCATTCTTATAACGCCCTCTCGTAAAGGCAGATTTACATTGAAACAGATATTCGTGCAGAGGCGGGATCCCGTTTTCGGCGTATAAAAACAGCGCCAGTGGCTCGTTTACATTTGTCTAGTCAGTTGAGTTGTTTCTTTTTAAGCAAATATAGCGCCTGTGCTTAACCGCTATAAATGTTGCAGGTATGTAGGTACGTACTAACTCTGTGGCCAGATTTTTTTACCTTTTAATATAAAATTAGCAAAGGATCGTGTAAACTACAACTACAACAAGCATGACCAAAATAGGTACAAGATACTGCCTGTGTCTCTCAGTAGAAGCGTTGCTAATCCTGAGATCTAAGATGGGCCTGCCACTAACCATAAGGTCCCACGTTTGCCTATTTGCTGGTTTAATGCATAAAAATGACACATTTAACACACGTACTCAAGCATAACAAGTAACTGGTAATTGGTTCTATCACCTATCGTGAGAAAGACTAAGATAAACGTATAAATGTTGGTACAGTAGGAGTCCGTTCCCAAATTCCTTTCAGCAGTTTTCGCTATTCCTCATAGTTTCAGATTTCCCCATCCACGCACACGTAAAAAATTCACCCTGTATATTCTGTATAAATGTAAATCTGCCTTAAATTTGTTAAATAATTTATTCCTCATGTGGACCACGTGCGGGAAACAATACGCGAATACGGGTAGAAGATGAATCTAGGTCAAGTGTGCACAGAATAAACGGTACACGGCAATTACGCAAACAACTTTACACGGAATCACCGGCGATAACATCGAGCGATTTGCGCTTTGACTCTACTAATTAAACTGTTTAGAATCGCGGCTCTCAACCTTTTGATTCAGACTCTCTTAGTAGTTAAAAACAAAATGATTGATGGAATGAAACATGATTACAAATTAAAAAGAACCTAACACAAGTTTAAAAAGGGCACACACAATACAGGATTCTCTAACGAGATAAAGAGATGATGAAGAGCCCTAAAACAATAGATGTCTTCGTCTATTTCCCACTGCTCACTGACAATATTTTGCTCGCAGCAGAACGCGGGGCGTTTGAGGTAGTGCTACTCTCAATTTTCATCTATCCGAATCGTCAAAACAGTTTTAATGATGGAAGCTATTTTTCTATTTAAATTAACTATCATTACCTTGTTTGTATTGGTTATTTTATTGCCTAAGAAAAGCTTGTCCCTTTGAGGGTTGAAACTCGCTGGCTTAGATAATGTTTACTTACTTACTAGTACAAAATGGTTTTTTAACTGAGATACTTCAGAGTTTACGACCAGCTGCGTAGACTTCGTATACCTACTGACTGATTGGTAGGCAGTTGTTTAGTAATTAAATTACTATTACTACAAATAAGTAAAGTTTAGGAGGCAGTGACCTCTGTTTTATAATTTGAAAGGCTGCTTGTCTGTAACCCATTAGCCACTGCAGCTGGTCTCACGATGAGAAGAAATGAAGAGACTACTCTCTTCATTACCTTAGTCCATAACGCCTAACTAGTGCGGCCAGTAGTAAACGCTGCGTATTTCAAATCAATTAAGAATACACCATTTTAATGCTTCTTACGTAACCAAATACTTAAATATTTTATAAGTATTATAGCAAAAGATTTAAAAATCTGTAACATACTCGAGACTAAGAAGCCCAAATAATTATGTCTCTTGGTGTACACGTGAAAGGCATACAATGACGGAATACAAATAGCGGAAAAACACTTAAATGTTTAGCCTCTAATCGAACAGTAATGACTGTTTCTTTATTTTTCCCGCGATACCCGCTGTTTCGGCTTTGCGTATCACGCTCTGTTTCCTTCCAACTCTGACTTTCCGTGACTATCTTAAATACATTTTAGTGTGGAGGTACCTACAAGGTTCTATCTATATAACATTGAAGAGATTTTATTTTATTTTGAATTGCATACTTAGGTACAAATTGTTAATATGATGCAAGCCACAGGGTTTTGGCCACAAGACCTTTTGGATTAATGTAGAGTTATTGAACTTAGACAAAGGAGAAATAACGAAAGCAAGAATGAGAAAATAAAAACCGATTAAAATTCAAAATTTCATGAAAAATTAATTTTCCTAACCTAGCGATATAATATTTACTTTCAGAGATTTCGTAATTTCGTCAAAATGAAAACTCTTGATTGAGTGAGTTCTAATACCTAGATAGTCAGAAATATAATAGGTATAATATAATATTGTAATAATTAAGATGAGTAAAAAAATATTTCGTGTCGGTGCATGCAAAATATTGGTAAAGTATAGTATTTATCTACCTATTACACATAATAATAATTATGTTAGCCTGCACCTTGTATCTGAAAGTTATGTTTACCTTTAATTGACTATGCATAAATTGTAATTTTTTAAGATGTATCTTCATTGTAATTTTAATAATGACATAATTGTTGGTAAACTTAATAAATAAATAAAATCTCACATACTCGTATATCGCTCGCAAACCTCACATTCTTGCAAAAGGGATGCAAAGTTTTCGCTTCTCATATTACGTACTTAGAATATAGATTATGAAATACGATAAAAGCTGATCTAAGTCGTAATTTACGTAAATCGAATCATGGGTATATAAGAATTGTAATAACAACCAGTGGAAGTGGGTCGAGTTTCGCATTCGTAACGAATCCATTTCGCGGTCGCACCAGCACTGTCTCAGAATTCCGTTACGATCAGACTCTTCCGCTTTCATTAGACATTCGTTTATTTATATCAGCCATGCTCAAAGTATGCTTCACGGATCCCTTGAGCTCTGCAAAGCATCTGAAGATATTAAATTAAAATTAACGTTAACTTATAAACCTAAAAAACTTAAATAATCTAAACCACTTATTATAATTATACTACAAAGAAAATTCATGTCAGTCAAATAATAAAATATAACTCACAATTATTCATATTACACATGTGAAATATTATGAAAATAAAAAAGCACGGAAATAAATCCAATGTTTGTTGCTCTTTCCCGCAAAAAAATGCTTTTTTATATGGTTCGTCCATGTAAGGTTTTGTTTAGCACAATCGATATTAAATTTCGAAAGTAGACTACGACGATATGGCGGCCTGGTACTAAAGGACGTACTTAAACATTGATTTTGTTTAGGTCGCAGTCGAAAATTTCGTGTTCCAAAAGGATTCCATCGCTAAAACAGTTTGAGCAGCGCTGAATTATACTACAAAAGATATTGTTTTTTCATGAAATAAAGATGCTCAACAATCGTTGAATCTGATTGCATTTGTTTCAAGCCTGTTATAAGGAGGACATGATGTTATGCTTTCAAAGTCTTCGATTAGACTTTATGGTATATTTAGACAGCATTTATTTCGTCCAACTTTTTTGTCGGCTTGCTTTTTTGACCTAATTAAGCATTGCTATAAGTTTAATATATGAAGGTGATTGTTAATAATTACATCAAAATCAATTTAACCTTGCTTGAGTAAGTATTCTTGATTGGAGAGTGTTGAAATTGTCTTTGGCTATCGTATTTTTTGTGATTTATCTTTAAAACAACCCTGTCTTTCCTGAAATCGTTTTTGAATTTGTAGTAAAAGAAACAAACTTTAGTTCCAATGTTCAAATACTACGACGAACAACTGACGATAGCAAAATAAAGTTGCGAACGATGATAAACGAAGGCCATGTGATTAAGTAGGGCGCATTACAAGAGCGTACGACGGAGTTCAACAGTGCGTGTGTACGTCCTCCGAGGGGCGATGACGCTGCACCCGCGCTCGCCTCGAAGGATAATGGCTCCATTACCCGAGATTTCTTCCCACACAAATAACTAGATGGATAGCATGATATGTAAGTATATTAGAGATAAGTTTATGAACGATTTAGTAACGCTTTTAATGAACGTCATACATCATACAATAGTACACCGCATTGCTTGCTAGTTAGGTCCAGAAAGCGAAGGAATAACCTTAAAATCACCTATTCTAAATATTTGTTTGCTTATTTAAGGTTAACTTACAACTTAGAACCAAATTATTAAATTTACGCACATTAGAAATTTAAAGCACATTACTTAGATTGATTCGAACTTAAATTAAAATTGTTCTTATTTCGATTTCGTTACATTGCCGGTAATAACAAAATAATAATAGCTATTCATGTTGACGATTTGCACTGAAACCGTGACAAACCTCAATTTACGGGGTTTCCTAGAAAGTTCGCATCACATTCTGGTTTTTCTTATATCAGAGCGTTTAATTTATCAGAAGAAATAATAGAGGTTGAAATTGGTGTATCTTATAGATCGCAAAAATCAACAATCGAAACAAAAACTACTCTATGAAAAAGAGTAAATTTTTTTATAGCTTCCGCCTACGACTTAGTTAAAAGTATTCGAAGTCGATTATAATTATCATCTAGGTTATAATCTTTCTGTGTACCTGCCAAGTTTCTTCCAAATCTGTTCAGCCGTCTTTACGTGAAATAGCAACAAATATCCATCCAGGTGGGATGAACAAAAGGAATGCCACGAGGGGAAATCCTCTCCTAAAAAGATTAACCTACCACCTAATGTTTTGTGGTTAATGCAACCCATGGACTAATATGGTGATAAATTAACGACGGTTGTCTCTTCGGCAACTATACACCTCCGAAACACAAGGAATCGAAGTGAGGTTTTTTCGCAGTCGAATAACAAGGGCTCAACTACTAACAAAGTTAGTAAACCACGAGGTCTACTAGAATTGAATTGAAAGTCTATTTTAAATAGTTATTCTCAAGAAATCTAGTTTTATGAATAGAACTGAAATGTTTAAAATTCTTAGAACACCAAGTTGCAAGTAATGGACCTTCCATTACTTACAATCGTAACTTAGCGCTTGTCTTCTTACTTTTTCCTTTTCTCATCGCTATTGACTTACATTTTCTCTAGCTTGATACTTAACTACACTTTGTCATTATATTTTACATTTAATTTTTATATTCTTACAAGTAATTACATTCAGTTCTTAATTGTGCACAATATTCTCACAAGTTATAAAATATAAAGATTTGATGCATGCAACGAATTTATAAATCGTCATTCACGGTCACCGCGCCAGTTAATTATTTTTTTATTGGAATGATCAGTGTTTTCTTTCTATTATTAAATTTTTTGTTTCTGGTGTGGGTTTTTAATGGCACCCACGACTTAGGCCGCGCTCAGTTTGGACACGATTTCGAACTGTCTTTGAGTGCGACTCGTTAAGTGTCTTATATTTAGTTGTAGAGCGACTGTTATTATTTGATTAAAAATAAAATAACATAGGGTATGTTATTTATTTTTGACTTTATTGGCCGAGTCCCTAATCTCAGCATACCCCGAGCTGATCTGCCGCACAATCGTGACAACTCATGGAATTATCCTAAACAAACAATCGTAAACGTATTCAAAATCAATATGTCTACTCTACACTTTGCAAATATTTGTCCAACTTAACAATATGCTGGCCAAACTTGATTACTTACTGGCATATCGAATATCTTTGGAGAAAGGTTTTGCTCATCTGCAAATACCTATAATAATTAATTATTATCCTTCAGTAAATAGAACATCCATTACACATTATTTGCAGCCAGTGATGTTGTGTACATAATTTTTATGAAATAATTCTAAGAAAAAATCCACAAATGAAAAGGAAAGAAGCATGTGCGCTATGTCTTGTGCTTCGTTTGTTGAGATGCATTTCCTGAAGATACGTTGTCGCAGTGACCACTTAACTTAACTACTTTAAAAAAAAACTCTATTTTATTGCAGTTGCAATATGGGATGAAAATCTTGCAGTAGTTGGATCTAGTTGAAGCGCACCGTGTACTAATCTATTTTGCTTGTTCGACACACTGAACATACTGAGAAGACGCATTCTTAAAGCAGTCGTATATGCGGGCAGACATCGCACAACGCAAGCGATTATAAACAACAAGAGAGCTACCAACTAAACCACGGGTGTAACAGGATGCGTTAATATTTGCTGAGGAAAACACAGTATGAATAGACACTGTCGACACTTGCAATATGATCCAGGAAATAGGTTTTAAAGGTCAGAAATAGGGCAATATGAAAATTTATAAAAAAAATGTTCTTGGTTAGAAAATGCAAATAGAAGAAAGGGGACACCCGTTTAAAATATTATGCTAGATTCTAAAAAAAAATTGTCTAAGTTAACTGTTACAGTAACAGTAATCGGTTTCTGCTTTCTCCTAGTTAAGGAAGGTCTGACCTTAATAATGTACATGTTTCTAATTCTCACAGATGTGGTTTTAATAAGTAAGGCATTCTACAAACAACTGCACTTCACAACTAAATCGTTGCATCAGTTTTCCACGAAACCCATAGCTCCCATATCTGTGGTATGATTCTAGAAAATCGTATATTACTCACATAAAATGAATGGCGAGTTCTTTATGAACAGCTTTACTGCTATCTATTTGAATGTGGGTTAAAGTTTATTGATGCGTATAAAATGTGTATTAAATAACCAGGTCACACCTATAAAGCTGCGTAGGGCGAAACACCTTTTGACGGGTGTTTTACGAGTATACATTTATTCACTTTTAATATTTTTTAATATATGCAAATATGTACTAGCTTCAACCTTCGACTTCATTCGCGTGGACACAAAAATAATACACCAACAGGAAAATGTATAAAGCTAATACTCATCAAATCAATGTCTACATCAAGGCCTAGGATTTCTCAGTGTAAGAGGAGATCCGACCTGCAGTCGGTCATTAATGGGTTACAGACAATCAAATCATTATACGCTCACGTATACCAAGGAGAAACCTTGAAGAACTAGTACAATGATAACCAGACATGCTGGCTACATTAAATTAAGTAATTTGAGTAGACAAATGGTGGAAACTGTATCGGCCCAAAGTGTAATTAGACCCCTAAACCATCTAGGTCAGCCCAACATTGAGGTTTCAACGGATACAATACCAGTATATCAGGACGAGGATATTGGATTCCACAAATCAAAGAAGTTTTGGGGGATTCGGTTTGTATAATAAAGTTAATGGGTACTGGTTTTATTGCTGACTATTTAAGAGAAAAGAGAAAAGATCGCGCATACAATTTAAAGGCAAATATTATTATACCGACGAGTAACTGTAAACCTATTTCGGAATAAGTCGCTAGCGCTGGTTGCCATAGTAAGCTTCTAATTGAACCACAATTTTTCGACAGCAATATTAATAAGTTACCTTGAATTTTGATTTCATGTTATGTTTCGTTTCTAAGTTGATGTGTGTGATGCATAGCGCCCACATTACGCTTCTAATTCGCTTTTCTTTTCATCCCTCTGTATCTATCCCACGGTGATATCCAAACACGCGAATTTACAACCCTTTGACCCTATCCAGAATAGAAATCTGAATTCATATTTGATATTTGCGGTCTCCTTAACTTGAAACAAGTAACAAAGTAAGTAGGCGATCTGCCACGCGCCCTCTTTCCTTCTACCGGCCCCTGGATTACAAACCTTATCATTGAGCGACTCAAATGTATGACGCACTAAATAACTTACACCACGGGGCTAAGCCAATATTGTCCCCACAATTGTTCTTTATTTCATCACTAGAGCCCGCCGCCGCCTGCATTATTTCCGCACTAATGAAGCTGACAATTTATAGTATACACTAATGACGTTTCTATAGCATCCACGTAATTTACGGTATTCAAATCTAGAAATAGCAGTCGATACTAACATCACATGACTGACGGCAGGGAGTCTAGATTAATGCAGACTGTGCGGTTGATCGATAACCGGCCATAGGGCTGTCAACGGCCTGAGCGGATGAACTTATGTAAATGAACGGACATAGATACGAGTGTGACGAATGCATGCTAAAATTGAAAGTTAAAATTGCAGTGAAGTGAAACTGCGCTGTTTATTAATGTGCCTATCAATTTTCAAATTTAAGTGATTTCTATCTAACAGAAACCAGATTGATGAGAGATATGTTCGTTGACGTGGTAGAGCCATACTAGCCCATTCGGGGCATAAAGCAGCCATCTTCAAGTCTTGTGTTTCGGCTGCGGCTGCGGCTTACTCAGATAGCCTTTATTAATTTGGAAGAGACCTCAAATTTGCCCTTAACGCAAAATATTTGGGGAGGTACATTTTGTACTAACTTGTGAAGATCTCGTATTTTATATATAGGCAGCCCTACCACAGCTGGTGCCTTGTAAGGAAGTATACCGACCGGTTCCTGCACAGGTGCCCTGGATTCGATTCCATTTTCTCACTATCCCCGAAATCGATTATTTTCCATTAAGAAAGTGGTACATTCTGAAAACGTGGATAAATATTAATATAAATGGAATGGAATTTCATTCTGTAGTGTGGTAAATTAGTTCATTAGTGTCTGTACATATTCTGGGCAGTGTTTTCGGATTTCAAATCGATCACACAAAAACAAACAAATCTTTTGTCTTTCGATTTTAAAGAAGGTACTTTAATATACAATCAAGTGCATGTAATAAATTATACGTGATCAACATTAAAGTAATGGTATAAATAATATAATATAATCATTTCAAACCTCACTGGGCTTATAACATCACCATGACACATATTCCAAATAAGGACGCAACTGGATCAAGGAGTGACGGACCTTCGGTGGCAACAACGCGCCTCCTTATAGAATAGAGCCTATTTATTAGGTATGACCATTTTAACATTAAACCTTTTTTATTGAATACAGGTGTGCGAGAATTCTTTGATTAGGATTTTTATGTTTGTATTTGTCATAGCTTCTTCATACTTTGCATTGTGGATTATTTATTCATTTATGGTGTCGGTCGGTATACGAGTATTACGAGTATATCATGCCTTATGCTTGTCTTGGACCTGCAAAGACTGCCTTTAGCATATTTTTATTTAAACACAAACGTGGAAGGACATCAATAATTATTGTTATATCGTCAGAATATAGTACTGGTACCTACATTCAATGCGTAGTGCTACGCGTATTTGAATGATGAAGTTACATTTTTCTGTTTCTGTTTCTGTTGCTTGTCCACGGCGCCCACGACAAAGATATTGTAGAGCTTTGAGTACTCAAACCAAAATGCATTATTTATAACTATTTTTTAAATAAGTATATCAAAAAGTGAGGACAATACCCCATAATTATACTTACATCCTATTATGACATTTTTTTAACACGGTGGCTTTTCTTATGGAGCACAGGTGTGCTCGAGAATTCTTCAACTAAGACTTTTTTACATGAATGCTATAATCATGTGTTTATATTTGTGACTGATTCTTCGTACTTTGAATTGTTAATTCTTGACGAGTAAGGGTAAGACGCTCAAGTCTTGTTAGTATGGTGCATACTAACAAAACTTTAGCGCCATACAAGAGTATTTTCGTAACAGTATTTCACAAAGTAACATATCAACAGGTTTCCCTTTATTATACTTAAATATTCAAACCATCAATAAATTCCATTTAAATTATATAAATTAATATCTTCCACATAGAGTACAGGTATATTCAAGTAAAATGCGTATTAAATTTCTTTCAGCAGTGTAGGGTAATGATTATTCTTACCCCCAGGTTCCGCGGTCATACTTTTATCCTGTCTCCCCTCATTTTCCCTTCGGCTAATGAACATCTATTGTTTTCGTACCTTCAGTTTTCTCCAGACCCTCTGTAATTTCAGTCAATCTAATCTATTTTTCCACTCAACTCCTCCTAGACGTCTGTTTGCACGGCTAATAAGCCTTATGAGCAGAAGCCATTGTGCAAAGTGAATTGTTTCTTCATAATTAAGTAGATTTTTACTGGAGTTAAAAAGAATAAGAGCAATAAATTCCCCGGCGCGTCCCCAGAGCAACTTGAACTTGTAAGAAACACGACTTCACAGTTAATTACTTTGTATCCAGTTAACGAAGTGCTAACTCTTAATGTGTATGCTGGTCTGCTCTTTGCAGCTCTTTCAATAAATCAGTCATAATGCTTTTTGGTCCATTTTTGCGCTGTTATTCTTTAACATAAAACCAAAATGACAGTGATATAGTCTGCGCAACGTCTGTTTTGTGTCTGGGTTCTAATGTAAAATAAGAAATGGGACATTTCTTTTAATTTCTACGAATTAATGTGTATCAAACTTCGGCGTTGGAGTCTAGTCTGAGAATAATGACCACCTTTTTGGCTGCTTATAGATAAATCCAACAAATCTACTTCCGATTTTTTTGTATTTTCTTTTCATTTTTTATAATGTTCATGGATCCTAGTAGGTCACTGTCTGTGATTTTCACTTCGTCATAAGGACTGGGATAACCATCTCTTATTTGTGAACAATCGAAGCTGCCTCGAAGTTAAATACAAAACCTCATATGCATAAACAGCGCTTTCGGGCGACCTACAATTGCTCTACCAACGAAACATCTATGTTAGGGACATGGAATACATGAAATTTCGTTCATTCAAAGTATTTATTTATTTTTGTTTCTCCGCTTCACCCAGTGTTTTAGGATATCGCTGCTGCACAAACTGCGACACATATTTATACGTGGGCCCGTAGCGAGCGACTGTTTCCGGTGCCAAGGGCTAAAACTGTCACACTATGTCTAGATTATAACAAATTTATCCATCTTTGCTAACGATAACGACACACGTCGACATTATACAATGTGAAATATTGGAGGCGCTTTTAGCCTTAGGTTGAGCATTTTAAATGTTTTAATTCTATTAAGTATCACGTTAAACTTTGCTATGGCATTTCATACTCTCATTATTAGGTATAGTAACCGTCATGATTCGTGAGCACAGATTATCGGTGGTAGGGATATTGTATACTTTCCGCCAATGTACAGCAGCCGAAAAAACGTACTGGACCAATAGACGATGGACACTGACGAACTGACGTTTGTCGAACCAAACGTCTGCACCGCAGCGCAGTCAATGTCAAACCGACCAATGAAAGTTTATTCACCACTCGTGACGGCAACTATACCTACATTTTTGACGATAACATTTTCTCTCTACATCTTGATATATTATCTCCATATTATTTTAAACTATTAAGTGTACATTTTGGATGAAATACAGTGAATCAATAAAGAACATCTTTTATTTCTGCAAAATTCCATCCAAGATAATAATATGATTCTACGAACTCTTCCTAAATCAAATATCAGGATGACATATTGAACGGAGCAAACAAATTACAATTTGCAAAAGTGAGGAAATATTTTATGGACGTAACAAGCCCTGGGAATACAAGAAACGATGTCCCTGTCAGTCGGCTGTTCAATTACGAAGTTCAAGAACAGTTGAAAATTTCCCCGATGTTCCCCGCGCCGTTCCCATTTATCATGCACTGGGACCTAGATATTATACTCTGTTTACTCGATATTTGCGTAATGACAGAGCTTAAAAGCATATGCGGTCAAATAACATTATATGACAGTGGCCACCTATAGGTGCAACTTCGCCGTATAGCACGCCAAGTCTTGTTTTTCGGTGGTAGTAAAGTAGTATAAAGTGTTATTGCAGTAATAAAATAATACGAGACCGCAGTTAGACTTTAGGCGTTTACTAGCAAAAATGTATTACTAGTCATAAGATCATGCGCTTTTAGGTAATAATATAACTTGTATGCACTGTTTTAGGCAATGAAACAGAGGGGAAATTTTTGGAATCAACATGCTTCATACGATTTATAGATAATCATTTGCTACTTTCCTTCCAGTAAAATAAAATGAGGTAAATATGTGACGGAATAAATATCCAACAGGAATGTTCTTTATACCTAAGTGATTACGTAGTCATCGACGCGGCACGCGCCGTGTTGTATTTTTCACACGGCATTGCTACTCGAGCGAATAGACTACATACTCGTAGTAATACATACATACATACGTGCTATACCTGCTACGTAGGGCCTAAAGTTTAAATTAAATTAGGTGATGTGCATAACATACTTTTACGCTTTTCTTACATTCTACTGAATTGAAGTATGTATGTATGTTAAATGTTCAATTGTCAATAAATCTTTAATCTCTCGATGAATTCATAAAAAGTACAGTACTTATAGTCTTTTTTCTTTTGCTTTAATACGTTTTTTGTTACGGGTATGAGAAGCTATCATATATCGAAAATGATCGTTATCACTAATGATCGAATAGCTTCAAAATCGTAACACATAAATATAAAAATTTAAAATATAAAAACGAGCTAAGAAGAACTTCAAATGCAATTTCTTTCTTTAACTGGTTTATGCAGTAGCTGCTCACCATAGACACAAATTGAATCCGGAGCCTGCCATCGACTAAACTTATTATCGTACTTTGCTTCCCGCCAGTTATTTTTCATGTGAATGTAAAATTCTTTTTAGTTTTATGGCATGAAAGGAATTATCGAATGGTGCAGAAACACTTTAAAGGCTATAAAAATTGAAGATTTCTTAGGTCCAATAAATTTAATGCTTTTAGAATATAAGTTGTGTACCTTCGCATTTATTTTAAAGCAGACTCAGGAGTGCATGCCGCCCATTTCCTTTTCTCCTAGTTAGGTACCTATTTCGTTAATGTTTGAATATGTTTGTCCATGTGTAGCAATGATCACATAAAACATGACTTGCAATCTACATGTTAACTTGCTAGTTGTATATTATAGAAAGAAAAAAGCAAATGAGTCACTCGCACGATTCTCGAAAGTAAAAGCAAAATAAGATGTTAGTGAGCCGATTGGTTTTTATTACCAGCCGATATTTATGGGTTATAAAAATACTAATTACGGAATAAACTCAGAAGCGTGAACCAAAAATAAAGCTAGTACAAATGAACGCCCAACTGTTTAACGAATACGGAGATAAAAGTGTTTCGAAACATACTTTACAGTGTCGATAAAGTTGAGCATATAAAGATCACGTTTAACTATCAAAGAGCAACGATAAAAACTTTACATAACGAGTTGACTCGCGCATCAAATAAGTATTACCACCCAAATAAATGATTCTCATACTTAAAAATGAATTAATTATAAATTAATTTTCAATACCATAAAATGTGATATTAATTCATTTTAAATATAATAATGACTTAAGAAATTATAACGGGTTTATACCTACTTGTTTGACAAAATTGATGAAGGCATTAAGGTTTGATAGTTTAATAAAAATACATCAACAACTCCGGTGTCAAGACCCAAAAATTTACTTTATTTTATACTTGGTATTTAAATGCACTCAGTTTCTTGATACTGTTATTTTATTTTGTAATCTTATGTAACCTTACTATAGATCAGATTTTTATTGCATTCCTATAAAATGAATTTCTAATTAATAAATTTAAAATGACTTAAAACTGCTTAAAAAATAGTTTTACTTCTGTCTGTACGACACGTGCGGATAAATAAATTAGGGTTGTACAGACAGACTCGGTATAATTATCTTTTAGTGTCGTCCAAACAGCTTTAACTAAAAATATCCGGTCGTTAGAGTCGGTCCCGGATTAAAATTAGTTAACAGTTTGAACTTATTTAGTTAGAAGCCTGTCGCGTTCAGGCGAGAGTCGTGTTTTGCTTGTTCTTTTTCAGTTCTTAGGTAAATCAAGGAAGAGTGAAGAAAACAGCTATTAATCTACGACATTTGCAGCAAGTAAGCGCTAGTAAAGTCTAGCGTTCTAGCTTTTTAGTTTTTACATCTTAGCATTTTTGTTACTCTGTAAAGTAAGTTTGTAGTTGTAATTCATTTGTAGAACTAAGTTTTTAATTACAGATATATTTTAATATTCATTTCGTTTCTTTCTTTTCCATACAAACATCCATAAGGCACGTAAAAACAGCTGTAGAGTTTCAACAGAAATATTTTGAAACGCTTGTAACTTTTTTGGTGCGTAATATAATAAGCGGACCACTGATAAAATTATGATATTCGAGATCCAACGAAAACAGAGTTTCGTTTTTTAAAAAAATCAATTTTGTATCGTTCAGGTACTTCAGGCAATAAAAATTTCATTAACTTTGTAACGAAATAACTTCGGAACTCGAAATGTGTTTTCAGAAATTCCTTTTGATTTCCCTATGAAAGTGAAACGGCTTATTAAATAGATATTATCTATTCATCGAGTAGGCTTTGACGCAAATTGCGAGTACGATTATGCCGTCTGTATAACAAATTATCAAATCGGCATAACTGTGAACAGTCCCATTTGAATAGACAATCTAAGTACTTAATCATTAGCCATCTCAGGGTTGCCATGAGTTGTGTGAATTTGAAACTATCAGGAATTTCGCATGTTGTATGTATGTATTTTCCCTTTTAGACTTTCTACGATCATGTTAAGCATCTTTACTGTGTACTGCATTCCAACCTATGTTTGTTAGCTTTATATTAGCTGCAACTTTTTTTGCTATTTGACTCCTAGATTAGGACAAGGACTCTCGCAAACTCCACCGTCCTTCTTTCTCAAATTAGTGGCGATATGGACATGTGGCCAATTCATGTCGGCTCTCGACTAAATGTCGACTTTCCTAAGCAAATAAATTCATTTAATTAGCCACAAGGATACCGATTTAAATACCAATGGAGCTGATAAGAGCTGATAAGCTGATGAGCTGATGGATTTGTAATTATTTTATTTTATACGCTTGCGAATCCACAGTAATCCCTCTGGGCACTGACCGCGTACAGGTTTGCTTAATTTTTTTTGTCTATAAAAGTCGAGGCGCTACGAGTACGAGAAGCGTTTCAATTAACTTTAGTAACTGTCAAAAGGATTTAATTTTGATTACGACAAGTGGAACTATCAGTGTATATCCGCATTTAACAAAAATCATAGGATCTCCACCGCAGCTATTGTGAGCGCTCGCTGCAATGAAGCGTAGTTTAAGATAAGCGTAATACGATGGTCGAAAGATCATTATTATTATCGCGGCTTTGTCGGCATAATTTGATGCAGACAATCCCGCTGCGAGTGTAAGTTATTACGACATCTTAATAAGCACTTAGTCGCTGGCTGTTTTAGATTAGAGCACAAATTCGAGTTTAATTTTGTTTTGAACCATTTTGTACGTAATGTTTCTAATCTTGTATTCATACAGCTTTCGTGATAGATTTAAATCCAACTCAGTCTGTACTTTTGAGTGTTTACATTCGAAACGCAGTTTTTGTATGCGATAGACCCGAAACTCATTATTGGTAACTTTTGTTACTAACGTTGTAATATTAACAATTTAATAAACTTTAAACCCGAGTTCTTATTTAGTTAAAATCGGTTAAGTCAATGTGGGGCATACGTGCAGAGGACAGTGTGGTGTAACGTGGTGGATATTCTATAGTCTGCTTTATTACCTAAAAAGAGAGCAATATAAGAGATTGATAATTTAAAACGTAAACACATTTGATAAAAATTAAGTAGAACCGCACTAAACAGACACTAGACGTAAAAATTAATTAGGTAATCACATGTTCTGCTTAATGTCTTCGGCAGATAACTGCCGAAAGTCTGTTGAACCTTATGCTTGTTTGCCCTCTAATCCTCTAATCTAGCAGGTAAATTAGCATACTTTAATAAATACGCTTGAAAAACGACAATAGATACCCGAGCCAGAATCCTCTTGCCATCATTAATTAGTTGCGCCAAACACTTTAAAAGAATGCAACAAAACATTCCAATAAAGGGAACAAAACTAAAAAATATAAACACAAGTTGGTCAAAAAAGCTAATAAGGCTCCGTTGAACGAAGCTCTCTACCTGATGATTGCGATGAGCGTAGGCACATCCATATATCTTGCCGACGAAAAAATTAAAAGGAACGCTCTTTCCGCACCGGCATGGCATTTTATAAAAAAAAAGTAGCCAAGAGTGAGCTCTACTAACTCACCAAAGGTTTTCTTAACTCAAAGAAGGTTTGTTTTAATAAGCGTCTTGTCAAATATCCTCATTCTCAGTCAAAAGAAAGCTGTATAAATAAGTTTTGATTAACTTTCGAGTCTGCAACCTATTACTGACCGACTGCAGGGTCGAGATTTCTCTTAGAATATGAAGGATGCCTTGGTCCAAGTAGACCTATTGCAGGTTGTGTACTTCACATGCTTAGAAAACGTTATGGGAACAGATCTGATTGTGAGCAAGCGTCAAAGTATGCGAAATAAAGGGCTTTCGATTACAATGATTTACAAGTTTTTTCAAAGAGGATTGCATATTTAATGTGAACGTCAGCATAAAACTAACACTTGTTTAAAAAAAGGAACCTAACAAACAGGCCCAACCAAACGTGCAAACTTATTGACAGCATGCTAGAGCCTCATAAGTTCGTTTTTCACTGAGGTACGAAACCCTAAAAATCATCGGGAATGCCTGATTAAAATGCGTATCGTTCCGACGAGCACGCTGTCGGGTCGTGGGACTAGATTAGTTTCGGCCACAATTTATTTTTTCATTCAACCTCCAGTCTGTAACTCTGTACGACAATCGTGTCGCAGTTTTTTAGTTTTTTAAGAAATAGACGTGTCAGGTGAAACGGGCTTACCGCGACGATTATGTAACAAGTTGGTCAACTTATTCGGTATTTATCTATATCGGTGTATATTTAGTCTAACTAAATCGAGGTATACGGTCTTACATAATTAATATTCCCATTGAAGCTAAACGGTTTCTGATACGGACATCCGTAAATCAATATTAATTTTTATTTTAAATCTAGCTACTTAAATTATTTTAACATACTGGGCCTTGAGGGAAAATAATATTTTTAAATCAGATACTAAAAGCAAAGCAGGAGTGATAACAAAATAGCACAATCGATATAAAATACTAAAACTAGCACTTATCTAATACCTACAATCTACATACATTTATGGTGTAAAGTCAACCTTGAAACATTCGAAAGTAAGTAATAGGCATATTGTCTTGATTTCAACAATAGAACATTTAAATATTAATCTGTTAGGTTTTAAGAACAATAATTAAGTAGGTACCCATTCTACACCCTTTCAACACCGACAAGTGCATAAAACATCCCAAACTAAAAGTAGGAAAACATTTTACTAGTACCTATAAATTCGCCTCCCATAAAGGAAATGTCATTTCCACGGAACGTGGCACTCATTTCAGGTTACCGAGGTACTTAGCCCAATGTAGCGACATAACGGGGCAATAGTGCATCACTGCCACAGACTGCACCCGTTAAAACCACGTGTGCGCTGCCTAAAAGTATGTAACGTTTTGCATAATTTCTGGAATTTACGATTTGAATTACATTAGGCTTCTTTGCGTAAAACAAATGAAATCTTCTGATTTCTTAAAAACAAACTGTTTTGTGGTTTCCGTTCTGGCTAAAGTAATCTCCAGTCGCTATTCATTCTTATTGGGAAAATGTCATTTTACATCTTTAAAAATAACTGGTTATTTTTTGTCTCGTCTGTGTAAAGACGAAGAATATCCAGTCTAAACTCATTTTTCATTTTCAATGTCATTTCCACGTAGCGTGGAAGTCATTCCAGGTTCCCGAGGTACTTAGCCCAATGTAGCTGCATAAAGGTGCAATAGAGCATCACTGCACTAGACTGCACCCATTAAAGCCACGTGTGTGGCAGTACACGCTTGCTGCGACCTCTTCCCAAAAACTACCACTTTGCATAATTCCTTGAATTTGCGATTTGAATAACGTTTAGAGTAGGAGTTTAGTATTGTAATGCAAATTACTTAGGTAATGTGAATATTTTGAAGCAAATTTATTTTACACAGATATTTTACTAATTAAAAAATATTTTTAATCCTACAAATCTTATTTTATTGCTAGATTACTACCGAGGGAGTTTATGAAATAAAATGTTACGAGCTGTCGTCACGTGCACAGATTTCAGAAGCATCAGTAAATACTCGATACTCTTTGGATAATTCATTCGTAATCATTACAAGAAAATGAGTACGAACCTTAACTTAAAATCAATTTGTTAAGTGACCTATAAAATTGGGCAATGCGCTCGATTAAAAATATTGGAAAACGGTATCCCAATTCGTTAGAAGGAAAGGATGTGATATTTCACTCGGTTTAATGAACTCGCTTGCGACCCAATTACGTCACACAAATTAATGGCGCTATTTTTGTCGTAAAATAGGACTTCAGAGTCGTAAAACGCATACAAAGAAAGACAAAAGATTGGTTCAACGAAAAATTGAGTGCTGAAACATTTTGGTCTACGGCAAAGAAAGATTTTTAAATACGAGGGCATGGTATAAATGAAATTATCTCCTTATCCATTTCAACTATAGATAAATAATTAACAAAGGCGTTCATAATAATAAGACTTTGTTTTAATGAGCTCTGGTTGTGAACCAAAGTGCCTAATATTGATTTAAGATTTATAAAAACGAAGAGCTTTTATACCCACAACATTAGCTTGTTTATTTTTAAATTATTGCTTTCGATGAAACTTGTAAAACCAATAAATACGAAGTTAGTAAAACTAAACACAAAGTTGCGCTACTAAAATATAAAACTTGTCAATACCGAATTAACAGAAAATTAATATTTGCTTTCCAACCAGAAAATTTAACCCACATACAGCAAGCACATCGGGAATCGCGACTAATTTCAATAATTTCAGAACAAACAAGCAATAAGCAAATATACGATCGGAAGTTTTGGAAGCTTGGTTGATAATTTGTTTGGCTTCTCTAGCATGCTCTCGGTTTGTTTGTGAACTGTTCCATAATATTTATACTGAGGGATCAACTCGACGATTTATACACCAGCTCCCTAGTTCACGGATGTCATTAGGATAAATCTTCCTCACTTTGATATACACATACGCATTCCTGTCTAAGTGCTGGCTGTCTTATTTCAGCTCGAGATAGTTTTATTAGGGAAGAACTTATCGATGTTCGAAGCTTGAACCCAAACGTTTGCTCCGACTGCTTTATGTAACGTGGATCCTGGCCAATAAAAAACATTCGCGATTACAATAAATATTTTCGTCTTGTTCCTTGCTAACTTGTCTACCTATATGTTTTGATTCACTTTCAATGTCTGTGATAAGTCAATTAATGAAAAAAATAGGCCTTAACAAAAGAGATTAATTTAACCAAAATTTAAACCTTTGACATGTTTATTTTTAAGTAAATATTTACATACTACTTACTTATTTTTGTATCATTTAAAGGTGATGTTAAAACATGATCAAATTACAGTTTTATAGATCCTAGGTATCCTAAATCTATAACTTTCAATTAATTTCTCTCTGTGTGTGTGCATTACTTCATATGTGTGCATTAATAATTTGCCTGAACCTATATAGATACATTGTAATGTGTGTCATAGATCTAAGGTAATAAAGCTTTTCTAAGTTTGTTTCTAAATTTACAATGTCTACAAAATCACGGCTAGGATGTTATAATGTTATGTTATCACATTTTTGTGTAAAGCTTCGCGAAGGTGCCAAGTAAGTAAAAAGAAATCCAAGCGAGAAAAGGCACGAGAAAGTGGATTTAAAATAAAGTAGGGGAAATTTGCTCTCGTAGACATCAAAGGCTCTCAATAAATTCCACTTATTTTAACAGTCGCTACGGTGAGGCACATCTGTTTCTAATAAACTAGACTGACTGAATAAATAAAACGTGTTGTCACTGTTACTCATATTTATAGCCCCGAGATTTTTAAAATAAATTAGTTGAGCTAACATTAAGCATAGTAATTCATATTTTGTTTTTGGAAAGGCACTGAGAAAAGGGTTTCTAAATTTAAGTCACGCCAACTAGTCAGGATTTGGAATGGCTTACAAATGCTACATTATTTAAAGCACTTATTTTAATTTCTTTTATTTATTACCAGAGCACGTTTTAAGAGTGAATAGTTTTATCAGTCCATCCAGAATAAGTAACTGCAAAAATATGCATGAAGCAAATAAAAGCTTCAGAAAGCACTCTGAGACAAAAGCTTTCAAACACTTAGTGTGGCTACATCAAAAATATTCGCAGCAGCTTTAACAGCATTTATTTAGTGTCGTATTTATTTACTATTGACCACCACCCTTGTAACCCACCATGAAGCACGAGTATCTTGGAAAGGTTCGTCAGAATCGTTGTCGGCAAAAACAAACTTACACCTTGACGACTTCCTGTAAAGATCTCTGTCTTATACTTCAGTCACATTGGTGGTCGAGTGTCGTCGTCCATAATTATATGCAGTAATGGGTGACCAATACCTGGGTTTAATTGCTAACGGGGCAGAGATTTGAATTAACGAGTTAAATTTCTGTTTCTGATCCGGGCGTGTGTTTGTCTTGGGTGTGTCCACGCACCCACGACACACGTTGTCCTAGTGTGGGGCTATGAGTGTGGAGCGTTTCTTTATTTATTTAAACATGAATGTAAGCACACTTATCTTAGTTTTTCATCGCCTCTCTGTATCAATGTACTCTATATATATTTCAGCTCGAACCGGGCACGCATTTCGTCGCCTATATTATTTCAGTCCTTTCTACGGAACTCCTTCAAGTGTGTTTATTTTTTCCGTCACGTAGCTGCACCCCTATTACAACAAAGTGGTGTGTAGAAATAAAATACATATATCCAACATACACTATTGCTGTTACTTAGATAAGGGTTTTCACTTAGAGAGTTTAATTTGCTTTTGTAATGCTTAAAATTGTTTTTAATTTACAGTATACATACTGTGGTGTGCAAGTCTGATACAAAGGTAAGGACTTTTGACAAAAAATCAAAGTAATCATTGGTTCAATGGACATTAAATGTATCTCAAGTAGTCCGCATTTAAATTGGTACATAGTTATTTTTCAGACAGACCTCTGTCGTAGAAGACACCCAGCCAGACATAGGTCAAAGAGTGGGGGTGTAAAAATGTTGATCTTCAAATTTTATTAAAACAACATCGAAAAAGGCAAATCTCAAATTTTAATTAATCAATTTGTTTTCCAACCCCAAGCATTTGACGTGACAAGGGGGTTAATTTCCAAGGATTGCGGCTAGGTGAAGACATCTCGCGCCCACCCTTAACGACCGATAAAAGATTTAACAGGTTCAGGCGAAGACATCAAAACAAACCGACCGCCCGGCAATTTGGGTTAAATGTTATGAGAATTTTGGGCAAATAAAATCTTAGTAATGAAACGCAAAAAGTGAGGATATAGTTTATGAAAACAATTAAGATTAAAGGTAGTAAATCGTCTAGCTTTTAGTTTAAAATGAAACAATTGCGTGGTTTTCGGTTTTTATGGTTGAAATGTTAAACATAAATGAAGACTCTATAAATAACTTTAAAAACTTGTGATTATACAAACCATTGCTTCATTGACTTGTAAATCAAGAGGACCCCCTGGTTACCTAAAGGTCTCTAAACGGGTCGGAAACAAACATTTATTCAACAAGCATTGAATACACTTATTAATAACTTTCTTTATTACACATTTCGAATTCTTTTAAATACTTTTCTACCGACAATGTTAACCGAGCGTCTCTCAGTTAGCTATACTTTATAAAAAATGATGAAAATAAAAAATCAGTGCGCAGTAAAATGAGTTCAATAACGCCATTCTATTGCATAAATCAAAATGCTGTTTCTAATTGAATATTCCCTTTGCGTAATGCCGTCTTATTCCACCCTTTTAAAATAAAATATAGGCTGAAAGCGAAACATGTAAATTTCACCGCGTCTGGGCCCGCGCCCGGCGGGATCGGCTCAGATTTTTACCAGCCAAGGTAAAGGAAGAAACTTGGCTCGTATTTTCCGCTAAAAGTTTCCCTATTGCTATGTTCGTTGAATACTTTTGACTTACGGAGCGAGTTATAAAAGTATGGCGTATTGTACGGGTTTGGACAAAACTAAGAAATCATTTTGAACCAAATTAGATATTTCGAATATTTTTAGGGATAAATATTTTAGAGATACTTTACTTATCAAAGGCATGAGACTGCATTAAAGCTTCAGCCAGTTGATCTTGAAAAAGAGATTTTTAGATTAGATTACTTTAAACGAAGTTGGTAACATGCATGATCTTTCAAAACTCTGCAGTCTTTATTCTTGTGTGTAGTACATGTCAACAGTTCCCGTGTCTAGCCACCGGAGGGCAATAGTTTTTGCTAGAATATTCTTTTAGTTCACACCATGTTAAAGAAAATATGAAATCCTAGTTCTCACAAACAACTAAGATAAGACATTGAAATGTAGTACCTATATTAAGTAAAAGTAAAAGGAGTATATTTCTCATACCTACGTGTTAGATTTCTTCGATTTTATTCGAAGAACAAATATTTATGACACAGATACTATAACTATACCAATTTCCGAAAAATCCAAACATAGAAAACATTCATAACAAATACGAGTGTATTATTTTTTGAAATTGAAAGATGACGACGAAAATGTCTTATCAATCGTGAAGACGTCTAAATGGGAACGTTTATGAATTTCACTGAACTTGCTCCTATAGATGTTAGTGCCACTTAGTGTCATGAACGCAGCCTGCGGACTACCCACAGCGATTTACCTTTTATTCTACTTATAATGTTATTATTATAGCACCTAGGTCGTTGTTTATATTTATTATTTTTCTTAATAAACTTATTTATTTAAGCTTTCGTGGTATTTACAAAGTGTAACAAATTGTAACAAAATCCTTTTATGAGAAAACGGAAATGGGTTTGTATATTTATGCATTGATCGGCAGTATAATATACCTACTGAGTGTAAGAAAAGCACAAATTTTACTATTCGAACTAATTCCATTTATACAGCAGATAATTCAATAGATGGTCTATTGAATTATCTATTTGAATTACTTTCGAGGCTAATGGATAAGCACCAGAAAAGCCCACCAATTTAATTCGATATTCCAAGCTTTTTTAATGCCGCCTTAACCAAACATTAAATAGTAATTGAATCCTACGTAAATAATTGATTCCGTTTAAATACCACACAGGAACTAACGAACGAAATACGATTCCCGAATGATAACAACCGCGGGATTGGAGCAAACTATTGAATATATTATTGTCATGATACATCATATGTGATATAGCGTAGGGCAGTGGTACTCAACCTTTGGAAAACGGAAAACGGAACCCCCAATGAGCTTATCACAGAAATAGAATCTTTTCTAATCCGCGACCCTCTTAAAGACTAAATTGATCAAATTGTTTTAACTCACCAAAATTCGTAAAAATAAACATTTTCCACTTCATTTTAGTTTTTCTCTTCTTAGTTTCTACATGTATCATTTATCCGAAAACGATAGGAACGTCCATCAATAATTCAAAATCATACTTTTGGTATATCCTACTTTGTAGAAGCATGTGATTCAAGTCTTAGGTTTCGTTTTTGTGTTTGTTTCTGAGGATTCAAAGTTTATATTTAAACCCGTTCCCGTTATAGTTTGAACCTATTAAATAAACAAATAAATATAGTTAAAAAAACTAAAAAACACGCTTTTATAGCATATGAAACTAAAAAGTAAAAATAAATATAGTTTAAAAAACACGCCTTTGAAGAACATCGAACTAAAAAGTTAAAAATAATTTTTAAACGAGTTTAAAACAATAATACTAGTATGTATTATTGTGAAAAAAGCGTGGGCGCTTTAGTTCGATGTTCTTCAAAAGCGTGTTTTTTAGTTTCTTTAAACTAAATGTACTTTACGATTTTCACCTCAAATAAACCCATAAGTAGTTCCTGCTGGTATATTGAAGTAACAAGTGAGGTTTTCCACTAGGTTAAGAATCAACGGCGTGGAGCGTGGCAACAATGAACGCATGGCTTCCGATAAAGCAGCTGCTGCCGTAACGCTACACGTAAATGTGGAACTGACTTCCCTTGAGGTTTTTATAAAAATATGAAGTGCTTATGGATGGACGAACTGCGTAGTTAGTGGTTAAAATGCCGGTATGCTCGTGTAGCGTCCTGGGTTCGATACCCAGCCGTCAGTTTCTGGTCTGAGTATTGTGTGTGTCCATGGCACCCACGTCACAGGGAATGCTAGTGTCATGATGTTGAAGCGTTTTAAAGTTAAAAGTAATCTACGTAGCAATTTGTGTACCTATTGATAAATAATGATAAGAAACTTAAGCCCGTTATACCTAAGACCATTAATAGGATCTTTATTGATATTGATGGACTAAGAAGCGTAACAGAGTTAGTCAGAAAAACTTTATAGAAACAAAGGTTCACAATACACAATGCATTCAACAGCATCAGCTCAAAGTATATTTAAACTTCATAACAAAATTTAAAAGAAATGCCATCTACCTAAATCGTACCCGATTCATGCTCTAAGTGCCTATTTAAAGACGGAGTCAAACAATGTTGTCTACTAAACATACCGTGCAAAGCTGTGAGGTGTGAGTGAATGAATCTGATATTCGACCGAGGCATTTATAAAACAGCTGGAAATTTCACTATAACATTGCCTACGTAATGGAGTCGGCAACCGGATATAGTGTAAATAGCAGCCACAGCCTTTTGTAAACAACTCCTACAATAGAATAATGAGACGTATTTACGACTGGAATTAAACATCTGTCAAAATGTGTTTGCTTTACTTGCAATGCGTTTTTTTTTTAATAGGTACAGCTTGCCGAACAATCACTTTGCGTTAAACAAGACACGACTCTATCAAATCTATAATTTGGTTTCTAGTAATGAGGTTGGGATCTTCATTCAAGAATAAACGCCAATGCCAGAGAGATAAGTTTGAGTTCATCCTTTGACTGACGAATTATTATTCTACATAGAATCTTTAAATATTTGATAATATATGCATTGTCAAAGGTTATTCAAGTAACAATCTCGTTATTCACCAAGTTCATTGTGTAGCTGAAAGTATAAGTCTGTGCGTTTAAGAAATACAATAGCAGAAACTACTTGCAGATCAAATTATAGATAAACTCCTTCCCTCTGATGTGCTAAAAGAGTTACTGGTATCACATGCAATTTTATAGCCAATAACGCGTTTACGGCTATAATAAATCCGATTTATCTCGTTACATCAACAGAGGAGGATTGCTCGTTTCCTCACAAAAAATAGAGTTAGATTTCAATCACTTCAGCACCATGATTTAATGCAATGCTAACTATGAAGGCTGCTTCCGATTATATGAACGAGTGCTTGCTTTTAAATGGATCTCAAATACCTAAGACGGTACGGTATGCACTTTAAAAAAAGACCGTGCCATGTATTATACATGTATGTACCACCCACTCATAATAATCAACTATTAATTGAAAGCGCAACTAAACTTAACTAAAGGCAAAACTAAAGGCAATACGATTAATTTCCTTTTTTTTTAATCTTTACAACTGCTAATATATACTTCACTCCACAGACTTGCTGTAGTTTGCATTATTTGTCGCTAATTATTTCTCGGCTTATAGGTATGATCAAGAAAAGTTAATTCTTCTTTTTCGATGCTGTTTTTTATTGTGTTGGTGCAATTTTTATTGTCTGATTTGCCTAAATAGTTTAAATAAAAAAGCTTAACAGCTAAATTAGTACTAAAAAGAGTCTCTAAAAGGCTTTGAACATAATTTCTAAGTCTATAAACTGCGATTTAATGAATAAATAGTGTTTGTTTGATAAACATTTGAAACCAACCGTAGATACACGAGTGACACAGTACACTAACACAAGTCAATACAAACCACAAACCAAGTGGACGTCACTCGAGACCTCTGCCGTTTACGTAGACGGGTAAAATATTCACTGCCCTTGTTAAATATGTATAGGCAATGTCTCGCGTTGTTACATCCAGAAAGTATTTGTTGTTTTTCAGCGAGAAATATGATTTCAGAGAGAAAAAAGCATAGAATGATACTCCAAAAATAAAAAGCTTTCTACCTTGTTCGATTCGCCTCCGCCATTGTGAAGAAATTGTATAGGAATTACAATAGCTTTTAAATGTAAGAAAAAGCTGTAATAATTATTATTTTAAGGAATAAATACTTTTGAATTAAAATTGAACGACATTTGACATCAGAAATTGAAATATGTAAAACAACGAAGGTTAACTAAGGTCACGAACGTTCCAAAGAATAGCCTCTGAAAACCAATTAGCAACGCAAATTAAACAACGTATGTTATTAAATCGTTATTATGCGCTTCGCAATGAAAGAATTGTCCTATAAGCAACATTCTTCCATGTGCATACAGTATTGTCTTCCTCATTATATTCAATAGTCTAATCATCAAGAATTTGAACTCCGTGCGACCACAGTCAAGGAAGTCGACACATTTCACATAAGGTCGAGGCGTTCTATTACAAGGCCAATTAGCGACTTTTGTACCCCCTTGGGAATGACAAAACAAACAATAATTGAATGGATATGTGCTTTGTATTCGTAACCGTAGCCGTAAACTGCCGCTCCTAGCTCAATTTTTCTAATTCATTGAGAATTTTTCTATTATATTCTACAAGGAAAAAGATTTGTATTTTTCGTTGCGATATACCGAATATCAATAAGCACCTTATATTCTTCTGGTAAGTATACAAGAAAGCTTATCATTTTTAGATGTAGTCGACAATTTTATTAAAGCCCAGCCACATTCCATAAACGTCATATCTAAACCTTTCTCATGAATATCTGTTTGAGAATATTGCTCTTTGGCACGTGTAGAGAGAATTTTTAAAACGAAATATAGAGATTGTTCGGCGGATTTAATTAAATTAATTCGAGCTTCAGCTTTTCAAGACTTAACTGAAAATTGCTGATGAGGTTTTCTTTGCCGCAGAACGAGTGCTGAGTGTGTCCCATTTATTGTGGAATTTTAGTTTTAGCTACGTTAGCTTAACGTAAACCAAAGTATTAAGTAAATCAAATGTGTTATTTCGTTTTGCAGATTGCAACTGCATCACAAATCCGTAACTGCTCGGATTTAAGAGATTAAATCCGAGAATTCTTTAAAGAATGTTTGAGGAAATGTTAACTGATATGTTGTCACTTGTTGCGTCTATCATTCTTAATTTTTTTTAATATTATAAGAAACCCTTAGAAGGAAGAACCTTCTTTGCATCTCGCGACGACCTATAAACTTAACCGCACAAACAAAAAATAGGGACAAAGGTTATGCAGAGTATACTAACATTAATTACCGTCAGTTAACAGCTCTATATAAACAGACATTAAAATAAAACGAACTGTTAAACTAATTACATTGACGTGGTAGTTCCCAAATTATAACCACAAAGCTAACAGAGTGAATTGTTAGTCTGATTTACATTTAATTACGACTCTGAGTTGACTCGCCGTTTAAAATTTATTTAAGCACTTTAACCGCTTGACAATAAAGTGGGAAACACATGAAGAAAGTGTAAAAATTAAGTATAACAATGAATTATTATTTTTGAAGCGCTAAACTTGTTAAGCTCTGTTAGGTCGGCGAAAAAAACTGTTGATATTAGCAGAAAAGAATATCTTATATGTGTATCCAACAATAAAAAATATCTTAATCAAAACAAGCTTAATTTAAAAGTTCGTCGTAAACTGTCCGAAATGATTTAGTTTCCCTATCTAACAATTGAGAAACATCCCACCGAAAAACGGCGTACTGAGTCATTGAGTGTTACTGTCCCTAAAACTCTTATATTTCAAATACACAAGACCCCAATAAACGCTATCATTTACCCAAATAGAGGCTTGAGCAGAAACGATTGTTTCTCAAAGGTTTGTTCAATCGATGCCGGATAGATATCGGCTAGTGCCTCAGGTAGTAGCGGGTAATTGGAGCCCCGCGGGGCACACATTCGGCCCCTAACGCGTCCCGATTGCTTTAATGACACACATTGAGGATTTGTACCGTACTCACACTAACTGATTTGGGATGGGAAAGTTTTATCGCTGAAGAAAGAGGTTTGTTCAACTTCTTCAGATCTGAACGGACTTATTTGTAAGGAAGGGATGTTTTCGGCCACTTTTTTGCTTGAATTTAATTTTCACGAAGTTAGTACCTATACTAAATTGTGAGACAATATTTGCAATTTACTTACAAAGTATGTACCTATGTAATAGTAATTCGATCTCCCTTTGATTTAACTAGTTTACACAGAAAGTTAATAGGTATAATTCTAGTCAGTCAGTAACCCATTAATGACCCGACCCTGTAGGTCGGGTCTCCCCTCACAATGAGAGGGATGAAGACCTTAGTCCACCACGCTGGCCTAATGCGGGTTGGTAAATAATTCTAGTAATTACAACGACCTTTATTTCTTTACATTTCATGTCGTCTTCAGTTTTTTAAGGTTACTAGGTAAGGTTACTAGGTAGGTACTTATTTACTGAACATGGAGTATACAACTTATCTAGATCAATGAGCAGTTACCACTACAACTGTGTAAGAGATAAATCAAGATCTTTAAAAATGAAAGTAAGTTGAAACATTATATTAAAATTTAAGTGGACGTGAGATACAGTTGATCTCAAATGTCTTTGTTATTTATTATTCACAGGATGAAAACTGGAAAGTGGAATAAACCGTCAACCCGTACGTGACTTTGCTTGTCAGTCGCATCTCATTGTGAAACAGCTTTATGCTTTTTCGTACGAGAGTACCATCCGAATCTAACCCAACATTACTCGTAACTAGTTCACATTTTGGCCGTCTCGGATAATCAGGCCGCCGTAAACAAAAATTGTTGTGATCCTACCGTTACTATAGTCACTACTAATTACTGGCTTCTGTCGTGATTTTTCATGTTTACACTTGAATTTAGCGTAGCAGGAAATATTTAACAAAACACAGCAATGTAGCGTAGTAGAGAGTACATCGAGCTTCTGCTCTGTAATATTCAATTATGACATTCAAGCCACCAGGTTACCAGTTATTTGCTTTAAATTTAGCTTAAACGCCTTTTTGAGTCGCTAGCTCTCTAGTTACGTTTTGCTCTTATTGCGATCTGCGATTGTGACGGCGACGCGACGTTCCGTTCCTCGTTACGCAACAAGATGGATCGTTAATCCCGCTTTCTTCAACTAAACCGGGTATATTCCAAACATTCGAAATAATGGCTCAACTAAGCCTCATTGATTATGCTAATAGAAACATAAGTATAACATTTGATTTGCAAATTCTTGTCTTATGCATAAATACTCACGCTCGGTGTTTTATTTACTTCCTCGTTAGGGTGCCTTTAAAGAAAACTTGTACCACCGGCATGGTAATGGATAGATAGTCTGAATTTATGCCATATTTATTAGGTCTTTTCGGGTCCTTTATGCTTCGAGATGAATAAAGTTCTATATCTTAATCTTCGACTCTTCCATCTATGCATTGATAATCTCTATACAATCGTCGATGTAAATAGCTATTTTATAGGGCCACAAGAAATATATGAGGAATAAAGCGTTTTACACTAAGCTTTCAGCTGAGTCGTATATATTTCGTTTGATAAGTGTTAAAAATAAAATGTACGTGACAACACTTTTCTTATATTATTCTGTTCGATCAATTAATTCTAGCCGGAAGTCTACACCTGTATACACGCACCTACGTTACAATATCACGTTCATAGCAACCGTGTTGTAATAATGTAAATTGATTACTACGCACAGCTGGCTTGGTTATTAAAACGGTAAGCTAAGATTTCTTGGCTACATTATTGATTGTAATTTATAGCAAAACTTATTAAAACCGTATTTGCAAGTAGCTTGATTCGATATTATTTTCATAGATGACATAGTAGTTTCTAGTTATACTTTATATTAAGGTGAACAATGAGCAACTCCCACTGGTTCACGTTTCTCTAATAGTTCGCATCAAAACTGCGAAATCTAATTCAAATAATAATGATAAACATAATCGAATCTGATTGCTAAATAACAACAAAAAATCTACAGATTTCCTTACGAGTCCCCAATGAAAAAAACACGAATAGTGGACATCTTATAAAAGCCTTTAAACTCGCACTCGAGTCTATCAGTAGGTATTGACAATACTGTAGCATCTTGACGAACTTGAAGAATCTTAGAAAAGTCATACGATCCAATTGGAAACTTGTTGTTTGCTGCTTTATCGCTTCTTCAATGCTCGTGACGAGAGAACATCTTATTAAAAACTGTTCAATACGAAACAGAAATAAAATCTTGAAAGTAAAATAATTATACAGTAAGGGTGAATAACAGAAAAACGATAAGTAACTACAATTCTAGCTTAGAAGTCACACAATTTTAAATTAAAAATACCAAGAACTCAAGAAGCAACTCTCTAAAAAAGAGAAATGTCTCAACTTACTATTTATTAACACCGAGCTGTGCGCCGTTGATAAGCTGGAGCAATAATTTCCTTCATAAGCTTAATAAACAAATTTTCTCTTTTAATTCCAGACATTTAAGACCATGTTTTTCATAAAAACGTCATTTAATTAAATTTTTCTGGCCAGGTTACTTAGTTTTAGGTATATTATTAACGTGATTTAAACAAGTTCTAACCTAAAATTAGAACACCACTAAGCTTTGAGTAGGTATTTACTTGCTTAATTCATAATATTCCTGGTGATGTTCGCAATATTACTCAAAACTTCGATTAAAAAACAATTTGTCGACTTCGTTTAATTTTCAATAAACGCTTAATAATATTAAAAAAATTCGTTAATAAGTAAAAAAATCAGAGTAGCGCCAAGCCCTATTGTAGGTATGTATTTAACTAACACTTCATTAAAATAAAACCAACAAAGGTGAACGAAAAATGTTACCTGCGTTTACTTGGCGCTGAATTTTAGCTTAGCAGTAATCTGGAGGCCTTTTAAGCGGCCTTGGCTATGTTTACACTGAAAATCTATGCCAACAGATGTTTTGTTATTACAGCCTTTGAGCCAAGCCGCCGAGTTACCATTTTGAGATTAATATAGCTACTGGCTTACGAGTTCTTACCCTTTTCGTATATTAAAATGTAGAACGAACCTGAAACAAACAGAAAATTACTTTATTAAAACCGAGAGTTAAATGAATCCATTCATTCGTTGCAAAATGTATTAATGAGTTCCTGTAATTACGTGGTTATTAGGTATCGCTTCATTATATTTACAGATATTAACTGTAAATTTAGTTAACACTTCATATTGTTTACTTAGTACATTACACTATAATCATTAAAGTATCATCGGGAAACATCCACATTGCTGTAGTAAACATGATTACTATGCGGGAGAACATAATTGACGTAAATAATAATGTAGGTACATAAATTATTACCTAATGGTTCTAAATACTAAGAGATAACCTATTTTATTTTTTTAACTTTCGGCCCTGCTCGAATGGTTACTTACTGTATTCGTCTATTGAGGTACTTGTATTTATAGTTAGTTAGAATGAAAACAAGTTCCCTGAATCTAATTTATTTCACGAAAACGCACATTTCACGAGTCCTTAAATAAAATGCTAACGAAATAGAATCGATGAAGAACTAATAAAATTGTCTGTCATGTTGCGCTTATTGCCGGGACATCCGGTTTTAGTAGCGAATATGATCGAGCGAGTAGGTATAACTCACGACTAATGGTGGTTACTAGCTCGTATCGACCCTGTAATGATTGTAAGGACTCTCTACAACAGTAACTTGTTTGCAGTGCTGCCAAGTGGCCTGATTTACGTGGATCGTGCCAGCTTGCCTATTTTCAAGGGACTGGAACCTTACTCAACGACTAGCTCAATCTGGCGCCGACGAGAAAGTTTAAAGGTAAACCCCTTGTGATTTACTCAATTTTTGTCAAATTTCTCGAGGTACTTCTTGGCGAATTTCTTGATTGCGGGTTCATTTCTTTAATAAATTATGTAGACGAAAATCTGCACGTTTTATGCGCTGTATATCTTACTACTATACAAATGCGTAAGTTTGTGAGAAAGTATGGATAGATATTTGTCTCTTTTTCACGCAAAAACACGGATGCACGGAGTTTATAACCTGGATTAACATCAAGGATATTTCTATTCCTCTTTGGACTAAGTGCTTAAATAAAACGGATTTTGAATTAGTTCTGGTCTGGATAATGGGACACACAAGAAAGAAAATCTCAGGGTGGCTCTGCGAACGTGAAGCGTTAGTCATTTATGCAAATTCTACACTGTATCTCATCTTGTAGACTATCCTGTAAATTATTCCAAAATTGTAGCAATACCAGTAGCGCTTTACCGGCATTATTGCCGCACCGCAAACATAGCCAGCCTCACTCAAATACCCCTGTTGAAGTTTCACATTTAAATGGTATTGTTAGCAATTTTACTCATAGTTTCATTTTAACCGAGCAATAAAGTTTTGTACGAGAACCTAGTTAGTTAAACGATGTGTTCGAGCTACGTTATATTCTACGTACCTACTCACGTAAAATGTTTTATTTTAAAAGGGGTAAGATAAAATTAAATTTAAAATTTTCTGAACAAAAATCTGGCATCATTTTGATTTTACTCAAGAACCCGAATAACGTGGAAAATTGGGAAAATGTTCCAATTTTCCCCCGAAACTCCGGTAACCATCCCTTTATTAAAACCTCCATTTAATTTAAAAGCTTTCATGAATTCGATAGTTAAAACAACACGCGATCGTCCGTAAAATTACGGTCGGAGCCTATCCCAGGGGGGCACTTATATCCTGGCAGAATAATCAACGCGGCCATTTTGTGTGAAAAACACCGGTTTCTCAATTCCTAAACGTGATTGAATGCTCTCACTTTTCGTTCTGCTACCGTAAGGCCTTCTTGGGACACTGGTTTCATCGTTGACGATTAACTTCAGGTTTAATATAGCTTCTTATGCAAAGATATTAGTGCGATAAAGAGATAAAACGTCACAATGTGTTGTTAAAGTTTTTTTAAATGTGTGATTCTAAAGAGTAAACGTACGGTGGTGACTATCCTCGTTTTCAATAGAAATAATGACAATGAATTGATAATTTCTTATACATACCTTAAAATGATAAATATTACAGTTGAGTAGGTACATACATACGTTGTACTTGTATGATAGTCACGTTAATATTACGCCAGTTTGACTTCAATTCCGATAGTATATTAAAAATGTGTTTTTAATATAGAGACAGGTATCAGTACAAAATGATTGAGATAAAGAAAACAGAAACGTTTCAAACTTACTCTCTTCAATTTAAACTAATAAGCGCTGCTACCGTTCATCAACTGATAGTGAAAACAGTGCACTAAGTGCATTCTTTGCGATGCTTTCTCACGGATCGTCTCACGGTGGAACACTTAGACGCCATTTACCGAGCAAACAGGGTGGCTACGTTGAATTCTTTGAAAATTGACGCTTGATCATTCAAAGTACTGTAAGTTCTGTTACAAATTGTACAACACGTGCAGTTAACATCGGTTTACCGATAAATTTAAGATCAGTCTTAAAGACATCTTATCCAATTTAAAACGTGGGATGTTGATCGAAGTCTTCCAATACAATTCAATAAATTGCTATCAAATATTAACAAAGCAAACACAACTTAATAATAAAATCATCCGTTCATAAAGTCTGTGGTTTCAATATTAACGAGTTGTTGTGATAAGTTACTGCATGAATCATTAAACAGCCGACATAATTATTTTCATCATTATCAGCTTGTTTTATCAATGTTTACTGCAGCTTCGTTATTACAACATTTAAAATAATATTACCACAGGAATTTTATTGAAATTCAGGCCGAATTCTTAGCAACTGGGCTATCGTTGCTAGCTTCGATTTTGTGTGTGTACCTACAATATGTAAAAAAAGGAATAGCTGGCGCACCTGAGCTGTTCCGCCGTGCAAATACTAACTAAGGACGCCTTTAGCAAGCTGATTGCCAACCTGGCTCAATAAGAAGAAGAAGTACATATTATAACGAAAAACTTTCTTTCTTTCTTTCAAAATGAGAAGTCATATCCAGCCTATTTATTCCTCGACCAAACAGCAAGTGCACATCTGTTGGGCGTACTCGTACGACGACCTCAGTGCCGGTACCGGTTTACTTATCAACGAAACGCAGCACACGGTCGCAATCGCGTCTCGTAGTCATTAGTACGCTTATCGTGCTGAGTGTGCACGAGCCTTTAATTTTAAAACTACTTCTTTAGATACTTGAACATCTTAATTACATGAAAGCATAATTAAATATATAAGACGTGTGTCTCAAATTTTTATCTCACATTACTACTTCGAATTCCGAATTTGTAATAATAAACATAACAATATGTTTATTTATGTTATTATAATCTGTGAGTGAGACCATTTTTGCGTGAAAGAGTAACAAACATTCATTCAACTTTTTTCAAAGATACTCTCGTATTTATAAATTTAGTAATTATAATAATAAGAAATGAAATATTATAAAGCTGAAGAGTTTGTTTGTTTGAACGCGCTAATCTCGGGATATATTTTGGAGTTATTACCACGTCCGTATTCACATAACAATAAAGATATTGAATGCAATCATGGTGCTTTTAAAAGCAAATGTTTGTGAAACGGGAACCAAAATTGATAGATACTTACTTTAAAGTTATCCCAAAATAAAGTTATAAATATACCTCAAACAGTTTATTAAAAAACTTTTTCAAAAAATTCTTGAATAAGGGTTTACTCAATAATGGAGGTGCGTAATTTTCTATCTAGACGCCTTTAGACCTGGTAGTCAAAGGCACAGTAATGTAATGCACGCTCTAGTTCTATTGTTTACGCCTGCATTCAATTCATTTTGCTATAACGGACCCGCGTGCATTGTTTATTGAAATGCAAGGGATTCCGTCGCAAGATGAAGCTTCATGTTCGATTCTATTAAGGTTAAACATTTAATAGTCCCATTAGAACCGTCCTGTTCAATACTGAGACTCTAGGAATTAATTCCCTAACCGTAGGATACGCAGCTACAAGAGGGCGGAAAACATGATTATTTATTTATTTATTGCATATAAACATATTGTAACCTCTTCATGTGGTCACCGACGAAGGTTTGATGAACACACAAATATTATACTTAGATGCATTTTCTTCTTTTTAATTACCCAGCAAACAGTCGTAAGACCACCCAACTGTGTTCACCGTAGCCAATAAACACGAATCACACCTGAGGGGCCGCTTATGTTTTCTGAGCTTGCTTTTTTTTAAGATTTTTGAAAGAATGTGTATAGAATGATATTTTTCGATGCTAATCTATTGGAGTGGCAACATTACTTGGCTCTCCAAAGCGACAATACAAATTGTCATACTGAGAAACACACTGAGGGAGCGCGTCACTACTTCGTCAGGTTATGAATTTACCATTTAATTTAATCATTTTCACAATGACAAGAGCGTAGTTTTATTCTCATTCATATCGTTCAGTGATGAACTAAATAGGATGGTAATCAATATAATAATTACTTGTCAGTAACCCATTAATGACCCACTACAGGGTCGGGTCTCCTCTCACAATGAGAATAATTACTTACTAAACAAAATTATTGTATTCAACATTTATAACGGGACATAAACGTAAATGCTCTATTAATTTAATTGCATTAATAAAAAATTTAATATAAACTATGGAGATACGAGTAGGTAATTCATACATGTCATTGTTGTAAAGTCACAGAATATACGCTTGTATTAAATTTTTAAGAATTTCTTAGTAAAAACACACATAGTAAAAAAAATACAATTACATATAACTAAACATTTGTTTACGGCTGACCACGCGTGGTCGTTCCACCATACTAATGAGGTTCCAGTACGTAATTCTGAGCTATTCATCGTACCTATCAGCTGTTTGAGCTGTTACGAAATCATTTGAGAAAATTAACATTACATCATGTATAATAAATGCTGCATCACTAATTGAATAATAATGGCGATGAGATAAAGTAAGCGCAAAATTGCAAGTTAACAATACTTTCGAAACTTTAAATATGTAACTATACTTTCGAAACTTGATACATAGCTGCAGTGACCTGCATGCTCTTTTCCTATTGAGATACTTTTAAAGATAGAAACATTTTAGGCACCATATCTAAAATGTCTACAAATAATTATACTACGCACAAATACCACTCTAAAGTGCTTGAAATACGGCCTTACGCAATATAACTTGTCAATAGCAATGGACGCATCAATTCAAGAACAAAGGCCAATCATACTACGTAAAGCGAAAGGGACGATGGAAACCTTGTTTAGCGTTTCCCACGAATCAAGATTGTAGGTGTGCTTATCTTCCATCCCACTTCAACTTGAATAACCTCGATAAGTGTAAAAAGGATGAGACTCGAACGTGTGTTATTGCGTTAAAGAAAGTCGTCCTGCAGGATCAAGTTTTATAATGAACGAAGAAATGGGTCAAAGTGAAATGAAGTTATATAGTCACGATAGATTCAATTTTACGAAAGCGGAAAGCTACTTTCGAGACACATTTTGCCATCAAGGCAAGCACTCATGCTTTAAATTTAAATTGCCAATAGAGTGTACCTGTATTTATGGCTCTATCCCGTATAAACCTTGAATGGACGGGATTCAAAAGGATCCTTATGTTAAAAGATGACAAAAAATTGAAGGCAAAATCGTTTTACACACATATCCATCAATTGGTGGAATCACTTGGGCATTGTTCGAGACTGAGAGCTTTGTGATGTCAGGTAGACAACTGTTGTGAGTTCACAATAAATTTTGCGTTACAGGGATGATACAATAACGCACATCGACAAAAAACTATACAATTCCAATTCACAAAGGTTTTCGATTTCGTATTCACAAGACCTACGAGTAAGTATATCGACATTCGTGTATGTAGAACTAGATAGGTACTTAATAACATCAATGTATTAAGTATCCAGTGAATTGGATGGTATTTGATAGTCTTTTTTACGATATTGTATCCAAATTTGCCTACTAATAGTTGTACCTAATTAACTACCTAAAGAGACATTATTTATGAACGACGCTAAATTATTCGAGAAATCGATATTGTATCGCTTTC
Organism: Erynnis tages; assembly: GCA_905147235.1. Lineage (NCBI taxonomy): Eukaryota > Metazoa > Arthropoda > Insecta > Lepidoptera > Hesperiidae > Erynnis > Erynnis tages. The sequence goes on from LR990082.1 coordinate 6,083,041, forward strand.
ATTGGCAGTTTCTAATTTGAACCTTCAAATAGTTCACGTTTAGTAAGACTATTTTTTGTTGATGCAAAATATAATATTGTTCCGAATCTACATTGAAAAAACTAATTTACCTACTTTTTATGTCTCAAAATATTGTGGGGGTCTCATTTCGGTCTAAAACGACGACAAACACAGCAAACCATTGTAACCAACGAAAGGTAAGTATCATCAACGCTGCTAACTACATAGAAGTAATGTAGGAAGAATTAATATTGTTCGCAAAAATACATTCGGCTCCAATTATAATATCGTAAGCTAGTTGAACTTAGAATTTTCCAAGAATTTAGGCTTCAAGACTGAAACTATTGCATAAATAATAACTTACAAAATGCAATTAGCCGGAGTTATCTAGGTCATAGGGTTAGACGCGAACTAATCAAGCTTGCAACGAGCGCAACTCGACTTCAATAGCGAATTTCCTGTTGAATTAGGTTATTGCTACATTCTGCATTCATGGCCCGCCGTGGATAGCCTCCATGCAAGTTGATGATATGAGACTAAAAATAGACCTACTTATTTTCGCATCGACATTTGATTAATGGCTTAATGAAGTGTGAATGTGATACGAATGACGACATCCAGAAGTACAAAATTGCAAATTTGAAACTTGATGAAAACAAAGCAAGAAACGAATCAATGCAAACGAGAACCACTAATACGATGGAAATGACAATAATATTTGTGAAAACAGCTTATAAAAAATTTAGGAACTTGTAAATAGCGAAAGAATTTTATTTATTGAAATTGATCCTAAAGTACATTTAAATTACGAATAGCTCGGATCTGTGCGCCAAGCATGAACACTATCGACAAAATATTCGTATATTCAACGTGTTAATTAAATACTTTTACTATAGTGTTCTTGCTCGAGGCTTATGTATCGTATATAGCAAGAAATGAACACTTATTATAAAGCTTTTAAGAACACTTTTATGGTACCTCGTGATTCAAAACAAAATCTGTGACAATGTTTCGTCTCGCTTGAACTTATAAATCTGGTAACATTAGTTACGTTACATTCATAGCTTTTGGGTCCGACCGCATTTCTATAGCAGGTAGACCATCCCTTGTCAAAGTACCTACACTTACTCGAAGGCACACGTGTTCCAATGCAATAAATCAATGCCCCCAAATATGTAACGGCTAAGTAATTTAATAATGGGGTGAAATATTGTTGTGTATCGCACGAAGAATACAAAGCTTAAAAAAGTATTGTCCATCCAAACTGGTTGCTACACTTTTCACCTGTCTGAACCCAATCATTAAATTCAATAGTTATATTTTTTTCTTTTTCCATAAATCTGAATGTTAACCACGTTAATATTTCAAGATCCTTAGCTGTTTTACATACCTACATATGTATAAGCAGGAGCAGCAAAAAAGTCCTTTAAAATAATGACACTAACTGCAGTAATTATTAGTTTAAAAAAAAAGTATGCTCTACAACCACTTTATACGGCCTCGTACACTAGTTAACAACAAAAAGGACCGTGAACAAAATCGCCCAGATACAGGTTTTGAACATTTATGATTCCACATGGCAACAAATAGGCATAAGCATCGGTTTGTAATCCCTATAACTCTCGTATACAGTGACTCACTCCTTTGTTGTTGCTACGAAAACCAGTTTATCGAAAAAAATTGATGCGCTGAGCTGACCTGCGCACCCGCAAGTTCACTTACTGTAGCGGTTGTGTGCGTGCGAGCGTCGTGTGAGCTAGAACACGATAGGGTTATAAACCACCGTTTCATCAAGAAAATTAAACTGCTCTGGGTCTAAAGAAATTTTGCAGAAGCTAATCATGTTAAAATTTATCGTGATAGAACTAACTTTATATAAAGTGTCCAGGATTATTTCTATCGTTAATTCGAAAACAATTGCAATAGGTTTTACCAACTAGTGCTAGCGCGCAATTATTTTCACTAACTAGTGCTTACAGAAATATTGTATAGGTAGTGTTTATTTTTTTTTTAAATGTCCCTGTGTAAAAAACTCAGCGACCTTAAATAAGGCAATCATCTCATAGATTGTATCTTTCTGTATAAAACAAAACAATTTAATATACCAATGATATATCAAGCAATATCAAGCGTTTAGTATCTACAACATTTTATAAAGGCATACAACCCTAGCGAGAACCGTATCGGTATACGCGTTCTGATGCTGGCTTGGTTCTGTGTGAGTGAAGCTAAGCGAGTTGTAACCTGTTCGTGGCTGAATGAAGTGGCACAGGAGGGTATGCTACTTTCTATCACTCGAACCACGAGCAAACCGCGTTCGATACCATGCTGACACGTCTGGCTCGGCTGGTATATTCAAAAAACGTCGGAGCAGGGTTCATGGGTCAATTGAAGTATTGGGCTGCGTTCACGGGTGAAGACGGTGACTCGAAACGTACGAATAGTGAAAGCATGACAAAGCATGTGGCATCGAACTGCTTAGAACACAATTCCAAGATTTTATGATGAAGGGAAATACCACGTCGGATCGAATCTCTCATCATTTCGATCCTCAATCTCTAGTTCGACAGAGCTACTTCATAACTAACGGTAGAAAGGCCGTACTCGATAGATGATGACAGAGCTATTAGATTCGAGGAAACATTTGATCATTTGCGTCGCATGTGCAACAATGAAATTCTGTTCTTATGTTCATTGTGCCGCTGTTACGATGTAATAAAGTGTCTCTAAGCTTCAAATTGCACAAATAAATGTTGTTTATGGACGCATTCAAGTTCCGCTGAGTGGGTAAATAAACTATAACGTATTTCCCCTCTCGGAAATTTGTATCGTTCGCGATGGAACAAGATTTGATCACATTCAACGTAGAAAAATGGGGAGCTTGAGTGGGAACCATTACGAGGGTACTGCTCTACTCTAGTTCAATAACGAAAAGCTAGCCATAGATTTGTATAGACGATTGTGAAGATAGAGATGATTTGCGTATTAAAATTGGACGGTGATAGCCCAGAATTCCCGTGAATTCCGCCACTAACTCGAGGGGCCCAGGTTCGAATTCCAGTGGCACGCATGAATAAATGAAAAATACTGTTTGCTTTATAAAATTAAATATCACCTGGTGTAACGGTGAAGGAAAACATCATGAACAAACCTGCATGTCTAAGAGTTCTCCATAATGATCTCAAAAGCATGTGAAGTCGAATAGCCCGCATTAGGCCAGCGTGGTGGACTAAGGCCTATATCCTTCTCATTGTGAGAGGAGGCCCGATCGCAAGGTGACAGTAGGTTACAGAGTATTGAAAAGGTATTCTAAACCGAATATAGTTTTTCCTAGCAACTACAAAGTAGTAATTTTATGTCTTTCTAGTATACCTATCGAATAAACTTTTCTTCACAAGCTTATTCGATACATCCTTATATAGAAATAGACAATCATCGCAAACATTATGTAGCACTTATCTCGGGTATTTTGCCTAACAATAGCGATAATGATAAATTGCCCTAATAGATCTTAAACCCCGGCTGGATTCTGGCAGCACAAAGGAAACAATACCGATCCCACAAGTGACTCCGCTAACTATCTATTACACTTTAGGCTAAATTTCAATAGATTCGGCCTCGCTACACTTCCAACTCTATTTCTTAGTGATTGTATCACAAGTATTCACTAGATAGATATAGGTGCCTATTGTTAGAGAAATCCATAGCTATGATTTTCCATTGCCAGAAATTCGACCGAAATAGATATACCTACGATTATACATATTATCGGTATCTGAAAGGTAATATGAGCCTTTGGTGTTCATTTTCTTGAGAAGAAAAAGGTAGTTTCAACTGAAGAGTGTATTCGTTCAGTTCGAAGTTGCCATGCACTTCAATAACCACTTAGCATCAGGTAGCCTGCTTAATCCAGATAGCTAGTTACCGTTTATAACTACATAATTATGACAATCTCATTAGCCAAGACAGTTAACCAAACAAATCTTGCAAGAAATCCGGCATGTGCTGTAATGTGCATTCATTTCTTAAGTAACATTTACTGTTTTTATTTTTATTTCATTTCATTTATTTCGATGTCGAAAGTCGTAGGTACCTCAATAAAAATAACATCATATTTTATGATTTATCGTGGGTACTTAAACAGATTCCATTTCACGAATAAAGCTTTGTTTCGAGTACAGAGAAAGGGTGGTTCGAAGCCACGCAATCAATAGGTATGTATTTAATTCGACCGTTGACATCGCCCGCTGGTGGTATAAAGCCCCTGTCCACACACATTAAGGCCTATTGATAATGATACTCGTGAGATGAAATACATGAGAGTGCTTAGCTTCATAAATTCATTGGCACTTTTGTACCGGAGTTGTGAGAGAGACATAGGACAGATGTCCCTATACTAAAAATGTTTTTTTTTTGCAACTTAAAATTTATCAATGTTTAAAAAATAACTACTTATTGTGATTGTTTTATTTCAATTTAATGGTTAGATTTTTTAAATTAAATACGGTGTAATTTAATTTATGACACAACAAAGGAGGATCGAAGAAATAAACCAAAAATATTACGTTTAAAATACGACCAAAATATTTAAAATTTGAGAATCTTAATGTCGTATTCTTAAAAAAGAAAAGGATTTAAAAGTGATTTTCTGAACATTGTTTTATTAAACACTTTTTCATAAGATAGATTAAAAAAACTATTAAGTAGCTTGAATATTGTACGAAACGATAATAACCAAATAAAATAATAATGTGGCTCGTGCGACAACCCTGGGAAGTTGGGGATGAATCGAAAGCGTATTGTTGAAATAATAGTTTCGGAACAATAGGTGTAATTGGAAATCCCCTAACATCGCATTTAGATAATTTTATGACCCCTCAGATAATGCCCTCATAAATCACTTGGCTTGTGACGCGACCAACGTGTTAGAGTCTGAGCAGACGAGTGACGAATTTTCTGAGTCTGTGGGAACTGGGAGATAAAATTCACACAAATCGTAAAAAATGTTAGCCAGTAAATGCTGACTTAATACATGCAATTTTTTGTAAATATTGAAAGAGATGTTTCTAACTCTTAAAGACTACTTAAAGTAGACTATCGTGGTGTCCACGGCCTTTGGTAGCAGTACGGTCAGCACAATACAAAAAGTATTTAAGGACTCCTTCCGTTCCATTAGATCTCGTAATGCACTGTCATTTAGATTTAACAAAGATTTAACTTAGACGAGGAATGTAAGAGACACTGAAATTTATCTACATTGATTCACTAAAAATTTAAACAGTCCTTTATCACTTCGTCTGCGCAGGCCTTTATACTCAGATATCGCGTTGCGTGAACCGGTCATGAACGAAATCGTAGGGCACGTGACGTGGTGTGAAACAAAATACGACCAAGTACGATAATAGACCATAGAGCACTCAACCACTTTTTTATAATTTAGCGTGTGTAACATTTGCGTACATCGGAGCGAATGGGATTATATAAAAGCAGCGTGAATAAATTTACAGTTTCCGCGAAGGTATTGAAAAAAAATTGAAAAACAGAAAAAAGAAAATCCAAGAAATGCTTGTTAGCATTAAGTCCACGTTTGTACATATTCTAAGGTAACTACAGAAGAATAGAAATTAATTAACTAAACAGACTTCATACCAAAAATAGGCAACACTTTTTTAAGAAATTCAATTAATGGTTCTTTTGGAGTCTGTCCCAAAGTTTTCGAATAGTTTATGAACCGAATATTCATGTTTAGGAACACTTACAAGTTACAATCATAATTGATTATACCTAATTAAATTAAATTTATAGACAGGACTTTTTCTCTAAAAGTACAACTATAATGATTCTTCATTTTATATCACTATCGCTCTTTTGACTTTACCTAAATGCAGATAATTAAATAGGTATTTTAGTAAGCATAAAAAAGATAATATTATTATAAATGGTGATGATCCAATGAATTCCAAATCAAACATCCACATTTTTATACTTTTTATATGTCTAATTAAGTCACAATTTTCGCTTTGACGTTCAAAGCGAAAACACATTTAGTTTCCTGGGTAAGTAATTATAATATTAATATGAATCAAGGCAATAACCGCCTCGTAGGTATATGGCACGCTGTAATTAGAAATTACTTAATATCTATTCAACAACATTTTATTTGCATAAAGTGAACACGCAAGTAAATTTTTGAAACAATATTGGCTTTAACTATTATATGATTAAACACAATTGTAGACTGTGTATTTTAATATAAATAATTATACAGGTAGGTAATCATTGAGGTTATGTCCACTGCTTCCTTTTTTTAAAGACTAGGACTGAGCAACTTCTTACGTGGACCCTTCCGGCTGCCTGTTAACCCGTTATAAAAAGTATGCTTTTCACCTTCTCTTGTGCCTTGGGTGAGGAGGTATGGTTGCCGGGGATACTTGCTTTGAGACGAACATTTTAGTCCTCATGAGTAGCAAAGCACCTCACAGTTGATACAATATCAACATCTTTACATCAGGTGGCCTGCATGCCCTTTTGCTACTCAATTACTATTTAAAAAAATGGGTGAAAGAGATTGCATTTACGTAACTTTCCTTTCAACTAGTCAAAAAATGTATTATTCGGCAAAAAGCGTTGTAATATTCAGCGGATGTAATTTGTTTAGCCTGTCGAAATCCCAACAACTGTCACCAGAAGAGTGCTATGGTGTTGAAGGGCTCAAACAACTGTCTATCGATATTCCGTCCAATTCCCAACTGTCACCAACACTGCCTGGTCGTTGATTAGGGCTGCTAAGTGGTATGCAATTTTGGCAACTGACAGTTAATAAATAGTGGAGATCTTGTATGCATTCGTCCTCGAAATTTGAATACCGCAATTCAAACAAATAAGTATACGCATGCTTGATTAGTAATCTTCGTAATTGTTTAGTAATAACCAAACGTGCAAGCCACTTAAGTGAGCCCCTGTATCATATGGACAACCAGAACATAAACAGAAGCGTTATACTGTCTGAGATACGATTGCCTTGATTTCAACTCCATCGGCAAAAACACCTCCTCGTCCTAAATAAAGATAATAAAAAGGTGATGGGCACAAGACATGAACAACTGGCTGCTTCAGGGCGGGTTATACGGCAGCAAAAAGATCCCAAATGTATGCATATACTCGTAATTATCAGATACTAGGTGGTGAAGCCATGGTAGCTCGCCCATCCTCTCAAAATCTTAACCCGCTGTAAAGCAGCATGTTCTTCGTGTCTCGTTTGTTCGGCTGGGGAGGTAAGGTTACCGGAGAAAATTTATTTGAGGCGAATATCTTAGTACTCATGAGTAACAAAGTATAAAACCTCAGATAGGATTTCTTCTCTATTTTAGGTCGGATGTAGGATGTAGTTGCAGTCACCACTTAAGAGGTGACTGCAACTACATCCTACATCCGGTAGCCCGTTGGCATTACTCATGCAGTTAAAAAATAAAATAACATTTAACTTTTCGCACTGTCAACCCTGAGCCGTAATCACACATTTCCGCAGCTCGCCTGTGATGGGATTCATTGAAATATTCCCGAGCACAATGCTCGAGCCACAATTGAGTGTCAGTTTAAACACAATGCAGCGTGCAGCGGAGATTTATTGTGTCTCAATCAGCAAATTCAATGCCCACTCCGTGCATGTCGGTAGTCGGTAGCCGCCAAGACGCCCTATTTCACAAAGTGAATTTGATTTGCAGAGCGTTAGACAAAATGATGCTATGATTGGATGTGTATCGTATCTGTCTTGTGACCCGATTAGTCGAAAAAGCTGCCACTAGAAACTAGTCTGGCTGGGACATGGGAGATAAATTAACTATTTGAACTATAATTCTCATTTACTGTTCATTTACTATGAAAAGTTAACGACTATTTAATTGAACCGATTTCCGGATATCATAAAAAATGCATCAAACTATCAAACTGCGTCAAAAAAAACATGACATCGATCCAATAAATCTTCATTCATCTTTCGACAGTGCTGCATTTCCAGATCAAAATTATGTATAACAATCACTTGAGCTTTAGCACTTAACGGCATCGCTTCTGTATGTTTATTATACACACGGCAGCTTCAACAAAGAGTTTCACGCTTCAAAAGATGGAGGCACTAATCAGTTGTTAAAAATAAAACGTAATAACTTCAAAAGAATTGCAGGAAAATCGGCTCATGAGTAGTGATTGGGTGCGCTGTGCGATCGTCGGCCATGTTTTATTCTGTTTTTAAAGCCCTCGCCAGCCAACGTGATCCGATACTGAATAATGTCTTTTGAACTCGTCTCGCTTTATGAAGCTTAGTCTATTTTCCGTTTACGGTATTTTCAATGCCTCCGTATATTTCCCTGGCTTTTACATAAGCCACTTTTACATCGAGTTTTATAAGGACGGAGGTATGGATTATGGGACATACAAAATGTTTTTTTTAATATTTCAATAAAGTTATTTTGTATATATAAGTTGTAGACAATATTTCACCTTTCTAAATGCAATGTTTTGGTAGTCATCTGAATGGTGTCACAAATAAAAGACAAAGAATAATTAGCGTTAAGACACATTTCGTCATAGATAGAAATTGCATTCGTTAGTAAACGGTACTAGGTGCGGTCTATAGTTAGCATAGACGTTTGTAGCTAAATAACAATTGAAAATAAACTCTATTTTCGAGGTGAAAAGATGTGAATTGATATGACAGGAGAATGCAAAGTGCACACACAGGTCACTCGTAGCGAGGCCACCAAACAAAATATCAACCAGCCGGATCCGTTCCAGTACCGCTTTATTTTGCACCTATTTAATGGTATTCAGAGTTTTACTATCTCTCTATTGAATCTCTCGTGCTTATAGCTCAATATAAAATTTTCATGTAGGTAAATGACGGGGAGAAAAAAAAATAGATTACGGTACTTAATTCTAAAGAATGAAGAATATATTGTGAATTTTCTATAGAAACAGTATAGAAAAAGTTAATTGATTAATTAAAAATGATTTCATAACATTAAAATTCTTTTCAAATCCTTACAATAAGTCCCTCAAAGATAACCCAACAAGAATAAAATCTCATAAACATCAATAGTTTTTGAATATGCGTCGATTTTCTGAACAAATTGACTGATTTCCATTTCGTTCAATTCTAGTAAGTGCTAGTGTCGCCTCATTTTCATTTTGTAACAAAAGTAGGCTTGCGAGTGAGTTTGACCACAATCTCATTTGATGGAAAGTGATGGTGCGGTTTGAGGTACGCGCCTGCCTACAAGTAATATCTTGCAACCATCATTTCAACTTTAGAATTGAAAAGAGAACAGATGTTTGCTTTGAATACTTATCATAGTTTTTGAATGCGGGATAATTATGATTATCTGTATGACGTTTATTGATTACATGGCTTACATTTCAACAATTAGTTCATCACTGTTTTCAGGTGACACTGTTTTCAGACTACCAGTTAATCTTAGAAATCAAAACATGGACGTGAGATAGCGCTCCGAGAATATTACCTTCTATAGGTCGTAGGGTACCATTGGCATAATATTTAATGATAAATAACATATTATTATGATGATTAACATCTTTGATGCATCAGCTATGTACGATATCTATCATATCTACATCAGGTTTACAGATCTAGAACTAAAATCACATTAAAAAAATGACTTAATTTATGTAATGTAATGACTTAATCTGCTCACACTTTAATTTATCAAATAAACAAATGTAGCGTTAAACTAAAAACATTTTTATTAACACATTTGTAATAGACAAAATCATTAAAGCCTGTCACTATCACGTCACTCGTAATATCTAACGTGAATGATAGTTTCGGTTCAGAGTTCACGTCATTAGCGCTGACAATTTGTGTAATGCGTGATAGAACCGCTGACCTGTCATTACAGTCGTGGACAATTTAGGTACATTGTATAATGACCGACGGGCACATCAGTGAAAGATATCGGAAATTGCTTTTCGAATAAAAAGTGTTGCAATACAGCACTGAAAAGATGTCACTAAATATTCTCCCATCTAAAAAAAGATATAGGAAAACAATATAGGAAAGTTTAACAATGAATTATTTTTTTCCAATTCTGGCATGCAGAATGCAACTTTCGAAAGATTTGTTAAAAAGACACAAACTTAATTTAAAGTTGCGACAAATTCGCCTCAGGCAGTCCTTTCGAAAATTGAATTCAATCAATAAATTTATGTTCTAACACGAATGGTTAGAACATAAATTTATTAATCAGACGCACAGATAAAAAATATTGAAACTAAGTGTTTCCAGTTTCCGGTAATCAATCTAGAACGCGCAATTATTTCTCCAAAATGCTGCTTAGATAACAAAAAGAAAGTGTTTAATGTCATTGCATAAGCCAAGGTACTTATTTTTTAAGTGGATAACACAAGTAATGCATGTTGTTACGTGGATAGTTTATATTACTATACTATACCTATATATGTCTATTCGGTGAAGTTGCGTAACAGACACCATTGCTTTGTTAACCGTAATGTAATACACTTAAGTGGACCACAAAATGGCCTCAAACGTGATAACGATATCTTCGGAAACTCATTAGAAAGCGTGCCAAAAAATGGCTAAACGGTTTAACTATTCGTTAAAAACAATTTAATCTTAAACATAAATTATCTCATTGCGAGTTTGGTGTAGTATCTGCGCGTGTTATGATGAAGAAGAAAATCGATACAATAATAACTAAAATAGTGTTATTTTTGAACATCAATAATTGGAAAATTATTAAGAGAAGAGTTTCATTAACCAGTGAACAAGTGCCCACGCTTAATTAGTGACGTTACATGACATACTTAAATAGTAAAATAATACAAGATAAAGGTCCATTTTGATTAAAACGACTAAATATTTACAATTATAATAATGCACAGCAAATAGCAAACACTACTTACAATACAAAAAACTTAGCGCGATCTTCTAGTTACATAACGTTATCATAATCTAGTGCACATTAGAGACAGCGAACGTGCTACTACAAAATGAGCTTTAGTATGTTTGCTTTAGACCAACATTCATCGAAGTTGTTTAAGCAAAAAGACAAAAACGATACCAGAGACAATCCTTTTGTTTTCACATTAATGTTCTCATCGCATGCCGTCCAACGACACGGAGATCGAATAGCTCGCGACGTTCGCATCGAAATAAACATTTGAGTCATTTCCAGTGCGTGTCCAACACTATTAGGTAGACGAGGAAATATTTATAAGCAATGTTGTTAATAACTTTGATATACGCTTTGGGACCTAATGTCCCCTGTCCAATTAATTTGATACGAACTCCCTCAATAAATTAACGATAGTTCGCTTACAACTTACTTATGTTCAGTTTTGACACTCGTAATCTTCTTAGCTTCATTAATTGGCTGTCATTTTGTTTAAATTAGATGTTAAAATTTTTTTTTGGTGCAATATATTGTGTTATTTCTAGTTTCCAATATTAAATAAACAAACAGAAAAAATTGATTGTCAATATCTAACAACTGGTGTCCATGCTCATAGATAAGAGTCAATTTACCAAAATACGTTTAGACTAAATCGATTCCATTTTAAATGACCTTTTTAATTAAAAAGACTAGCTTTGACTCAGTTGACAAAGAATAAAGGCAAACCTACGTAGCTTAGTAGCTCCGAAATGCAGAACATTTCGACACCCGATACGTTCACCCAACACAACGCAGGAACGTGAGCACTAACTCATCGGCATTGCACATTTTTTGTAGTTAATCTTATCTTTAAAAAGAAAGAAATTGAACAAAAGACAGGCAAAACGCTTTTAAGGTGCACAACGATAAGAATGCTGGTTATTGTAATTAAAAGTGTAATAAAGTTTTCAAATGAGAAGGGCGTTTTCTGTTTTAAATTTTGTCATCTTGTAATCTATTACAAACAAGGAATGGTCGTATCATGAGATGTTTCTTTTTTATTAGATAATTGTTAACAAAAGATCGGAATTAAAAGTTAATAAACAATGCATCAACATGTTATCAGTTCTCAAAAACGTGGCTACATTCTTTGTTCAATAAAGATATGAGTACAATCTTCAAGAACTTCAAGAAAGTTATTAAGACACGGTTTCTGAAAACTTGGCCAAAGCCACCCACAACTTTGGTTTAGTATAGATGTGATTAGTTTATACGATTAGCTTAGCCTCATGAAGCAAGCACCAAGGCACCCGCGTTCGACCTCAGGACTTCTATGCTACTTAAGATTAGACGTGACTCCTTAACATCAGTCACAAAAGCCATAGATTCTATTACCAATAACGTAACTATTGATCCCCATTACTCAAGCATTATGTTATGAAATATGCTTCTTGTCTTGGTGCACGGGTCAAGATTGCAAGCGGGCTCGTGACTGGAACAGCCAATTACGAAGACTTCGGCCGATCCTTGGGGCACCGGCAATCCAATTTGCGGGCATTGTCTGTCCGATGGTACCGCAAACGGAGTACCTGCATAAGATTTCTAAATGCTTTTAGCCCATTTCAATATTCAATTTGAGTAGACCAGTGCGCGAAGGATTCAAATCCCTTAAAAATCTCAAAAGAATAGCCGAGGATCGTAGACAGATAGAAATAATTGCAGGCAGCACTTTCATTTTACTTACGAAAGAAGTTAATTAAATAGGTAATTGATCTATCTTTATTTGAAAAAATATATTTGAAAACAATTTGCATTCATTCTGATCCGATCGTATTCAGGAAATTCGATAATCTTTAGAAGATAGCCTTCTACGTTTAAACGCCGGTTTAAACTTTTGACTCGTTGATCGTAATCAGGAAATTGCCACTTAAGAGTAAGGAAAGCGCATATTAGCTAATTTAGTTTTAATATAGAAATTGCTTTCTGTTCGAAGTAACCAGTGTAGGATGTCCAGACCAGCTGACTCATCACGCTTAGCAACCTTCTGGACTTAAGAAATTAAAATGTAGCACAATTATTTTAAAAGGTGGTAGATCCACCGTAGGTCGCCTGGAATGGTACCTTACGGCCACCCAAGAGATAAAGTGGTGGGGTTAAGAAACCTGCCGTGATGCAACATTTTCTTCATGTACAAGACGTTTCGGTTTTGAGGAGTTGTCGTTGTTATTTTAATTACCTAGATACCTATTTTCCTTGAGGCGTTCGTCCCAGTCCTCATAGAAAATCTAGTTTTAAATAGGATTTTCCATATCCTTAAACGGTTAGCAAGTACTTATTTATACAAGTCCCTAATTCAGGCGCTAATGATTATAAATGATTCCAAGTAAAAGCTATGTACTCGTAATGTGCAGTTGCAGAGTACGTCCAACACGACTGTGGGCTTGCGGTCGCAGTTGTGAAACTCTAGCATTTACTCCGCTATATATATGTATATTAGACAATTGAGGTTTTACGTTTTAATTTCATGAACAAAATTGCAACTTCATGGTTTAGGAAGGTACTTAGATGTGAGTTTTTGTTTGCAACTTCGTTCGCGCTGAAGTTTTTGGCCCGGGTAAAAATATCCCATATAAATAAATAACGCTTCACACTCATAGCCCCACACTAGGATTCCCTGTGTCGTGGGCGCCATGGACACACACAAGACAACAACACAACACACCCAGACCAGAAACAGAAATTTAAACTCATCATTCAAATCTCTGCTCCGCTGGGAATCGAACCCAGGACCCTCCGCGTAGCGCACTGGCGTCTTTACCAACTGAGCCACTCGGGTCGTCAATATACCCTAATAATTCCTTCCTTTCAGCCCTTTGTAGTCCACTGAACATAGGCCTCTTCTAATCGATGCACGCACGGTCTTGGGCCTTTTGAATCCTACAGTTTCCCGCTGTCTTCTTCAGGTCGTTAGTTAATACAAATCCGTTAAGCTTGAATGAGTAGCACCCATGTATATATCCATTGATCTATCATAAATTAATCCTCAGTGACGCCGCTTTTCTACCACACCTTTCTGCTTGCCCTGTGATGCACGTAAACACAATATTTCACTATAAAATATCTCAGTTATATGGGTCTTGTAATCCATTTTTGAATTGCACTGCGAAAGTTTTAATTAGTTTATGATACCACGAGGCAAGTAGGCCAAGAGCTATTCTCCTCATACCTGCTATTAAAAGTTGCGGCTAAAAGTAGGCTGGAAATGGAAATAAACTTAGATCAATATATTTTGAAAGCAATGTATGCTTTTTCCACATATTCATACGGTCACATTGTGTTGAATGGAAGAGCAAGGCATTAAGGCCGTTGTCAACCTAGGTTTTAGGTCGTAAGTAAAAACAGTTTACGTCGTTCTCCCAATTTTGATGGAATAATTAAACAAACAAGAACCCAAAGTGCTTAATCATCACTAATATCGTAAATGTGTGGTGTTTTGATTTGTATCGTACAGTTGTTTCGTAGTTGATTTCAGATGATGCAGAAAAGGGGAAAGCTAAATGTACGCCTTACTCCCGCGGAAAGCCCATGTGGTAATAAAAGCAAGCTACGTCTTTGGTTCGTGTAAACCGTGCACTGCTCAGAGGAATACTTCAAAGCGAATTTTTAATTCGTTTACGTTCATTGCAAATATCAAGTCAATCCACTTTCAGTTACAAGTTTAGTTTCCAATATAGAAGATTTTCTGGTGGCTTTGGCGCTACTCCCGAGCCATTAGGATGTTGGCAAAGCGCCAACGTTCGAGGTGCGAGTATATTTGTAAGCTTAACATTCAAGGAAGTGTGGAATCTTGGAATAGAACTCCACATGGAATGATGAGCCCGTCTCAATAAATAAGGCGAGGATTTTCTCCAAAAAAAGACCATCTGAAGTGGGATTAAAGCAGTAAATTATAGCAGCGGCCAGCGGTATTTATAAACTCTGCTTAAGTAATCAAAGGGTTAAAATTTGGAAGGCTTTTTTACAAATAATGGAATGATTTTGTTTACGGTGTAAACAGTTTTGCTCCGCAATCGCAGATATTGCTTTATTACGATGGAAGTGATGAAGCGAGCACTAAAGAATTATGTGGCAATTTTAAAATTGTATGACAACTTGTATCATTTTTTAAATCTAACGTATTTCTAAAAAATATTCCATATTAATTGGATTAAACTCAGACAGACAGCATGACAAAATATGCCTAGGTTTAAATTTTTAAGCCGAATATTAAAACGGCAACAATAATCGCAGAACTCTATCCGTCTGAAATAAATCTGCTTAAAATATTATCACTAATACAATTCGTGTCTTCATCATATTAAATATAAAATATTACAAGTAGAAAGTGAGCAATTACGACCAAAGTCCTTGTCACGCCACGAATTTTTGAACGCAATATCTCGATGCAGCAACGCACGGCGCATACAACGCCAAGTTTCGCAAACAGCCGATATTGACCGACAAACCGCACTGGAGGACAACACTGTTTACTGGGCTCTGGCAATTTTCACTTGCGCCACATAAAACTCAGGCATCAACATGCAAATAAACTTGCAAATTTATTGAACTATTCGCGTTCGAATCGCCAGATGTTGGAGCAACTATCACTTGAACACGTCAATAGTTTTAAAAGTTTAACCTATAGTGTGCTGTTTGTTAAAGTGTCAAGATTTTTCAAGTCCTCAGAGCACCAGGTAAAACTACAGATAATATTCTAATACATGTAACTATTACACGGCACGGACAGCACAATCACTTGAGCAAAGGACAACGGGTTGTTTTTATATCAAACAACCCACATAGACTTAGGTACAAATACGTAATATTTCAAAATGTCTCTTATACAGTTGACCTTTAAAAGCTTTAGCATGTTGTGTACTACATTCTGTACAGCTTCAAAGGCCGACCATTTTTTAAAGTAAAATGTTCACATCGGGTAACGTTTGAACACTTTCATTGCGATTATGTATTTGAAATCAATAGTTACTCTGGTCTCTATACGATCCAATGTAATAAATGTAATATATTTTATGCGGAAAATATATAATAAAATACGGAAGGTGAACACCTGGCCGGGGTACATTTTGTTCCAATATTATGACATTGTATTAACAAACCGCAAAATTAAATTAACTATTTTAATTACGCTTTAAGAGTCGCTGTTTCACAAAGGAGCGATGAAGTCAAACTCAAGCCTCGAATCGTGCCACATCGTATTCTCGTACGTATTGTGTGTCACAAGCGTGTGCCACTCGACCTACACGGACCTCGTCTGTATGTGGGCCGAACAACTACGGACGATTTAGTTTCACATTGCGATAACAATAATTATATAGAGCTTTAAAATATAATTGTTACCCGCAAAACCCGCCACATATGCATGCTCTTCATTTTTTCTCTTTCGATTGGGGAAGTGTTGCTACTTTAATTTTTACTTAAATCATATCATCAGCATTACAGCCCTTCGTTATCTATTGCTGTATTTTTACATAGGCATGCCTAATCGACGCCACTCCACCCGGTTCTGGGCCCTTTGAATCCAACGGTTTCCCGCTGTCTTGTGATTGTCAAAACATGTGATTAGGGTAACTAACTAGGGTAACAAAATATAATATTCTGAATAAAGTGGTGATTTTTGGAGAAAATTAATTATTATAGATTCTGTACAAGAGCATTTATTTTGTGCCAACGCGGACCTTGTCATTATGTGGGCCGAACAAGTAGTTTCACGTTGCGATAACAAGAGTGGAGCTTTTAAAGACGTTCGCTTGACCAAGAAAAGATTGAATTACCCGTGTATTGGTTGTTCTAGAGCGCTGGGAAACTGGGATATAAAATACAGAATATTTTGCGCAGATACACTTTGAAATTCACTGTATTTTATGTTTTCTGTTTTATTTATTGTATTTTGTCCGTATTTTATTTTGGACACATATTTTATGTATCATCTGTAAACGAATAGTTATGTGCTCGAATTGAAATCTATATTTGTTAATCGAAATAAAGTTGTGCAGTGCAGATTGTTATATCTGCACATTACACATGTAATAAATTTATATATTTTGGACCTTTTTATATTACGACGCACATTATTTTATGAATAGTACTTCCCCCTTTTTTTGTTTGTGGCAGTCAACGGCTGTCGTAACTAATTAAAACCGTAATCCTACATGCGCTTTGCTATTTTGCACCTTAAGAATACACAATTTATTATAATTATACACATTAAAAATCACAATTAGCCAAGTCATTTCAAAACTGTAAGTAATTGTGTGAGATACTGGCCAGCTGATTCCATACCCCCGTTTCTGTTTTTGTGAACTCAACCCCATTCCTCTCGCCAAGTAATGCCACCTTGCGTCCAACTACTATTAACTGATGAATGTTATGCGCACAAAAAGCCACTAGTCCAGCCACTACCACTTTCCACCATGTGATCGGCTCAAACCTGTCGCCGTCATTAACTATGCCCCTGCTAGCGGCTTGATGTTAACTAGAAGCTCACTGACTTGTTTAATTATGGCGGACAGTTATGTTAAAACGTAAACAAAAATCTCAATTTTATTACCTTATATTTTTCTTCAGTTCAATTCAAAGCTTTTAAGCTAAAAAATAAGTAGGTTCATTTCATACTCCATTCAATAGGAATTTTATAGGATGCAATTTTATATTAACTAGTTATGGGTAAATTAATCGAACACAACACAAGGGAATACAAAAAAAGACTTTGTTTCGGATGGATCTGGTATGAACGACTTATTTTAAAATTACAAGTAAAAGTAATTTTAAAGCCCAAATGACAGTTGAATTTTAAAACATTTATAAAAAATTTGTTATAAACATAGCAGAACAAGAAAGCAGACACGAATTTTAAACAGCAGAGTAAATCGACCCGTGTTATGAATTCATTACTCAGTTACTTTATACTTAATTAAAAATACATCTTGTACCGTGCTGCAAATTTGAATAATATGTTAAGCATGAACCTATCCGTAAATGCAACTGACTTGTGTTGGCTAAATACGGATATCAATTATTTATTTATATTTAAGTATGTATCTGGTGAATGACCTCGTTTAACGAATATATTACACATACCAATGAAGTATACGTTACAAGGCCGCTTGTATAATACTTCATTCGTATTATAACTTTATGTTGAGCAAAACAAAAAAATACAGTTACATATTATAATATGAAACAAAGAAGTTCCTCTATTTTCAAGGTTTTTTCTTTATGATTTAGATCGTAGATTTACAGAACGTAAATATGTGTGTAATTATGTCCAAATAATAACTGGTTATAAACGAGTGCTTGCTACGCTTATTTGAGAGTAATGAAAATCTGCAGTTTTAGCAAATGTAGGGACGGCAATCTGTATAGTTTTTAAACATAGATATATATAATAATTAAAGGCATTTAAAAATGAATAATAATACATAATAACAAATAAAAGTTTGTATAAGCAGGCAATAGATGAGTGCTAGTTTACTTGTAGAATAGGAAGTAAATTTAGGAAAGATGTTAGGCAACTTTCATTTCCAAGGTCATCGCGCCGATTTTTTCGATTCACAATGCGGCTTTCTGTTTCCGAGTTCCCATATGAATTAATAATATCTTAGAAGAATAGGATATTTACTCCGTTCATACATAATTATGCACAGCGAGCGCACGTAACTCATATTAAGCAGTGTTATGAAATGATTAATGTCAATATTATTATGCATTCAGAATAACAATTGAGACCAGTTTCGGCTACTTGCAGTTTCCTAATAGTTATTGTGTAAAGATTGAGCGTTGTTTCACATTTTAATCTAGATAAGTGAACCCATAAAAAAGATTTCAACGCACGATGCTGTAATGTGTGCGAATTTGTATGGACTTAGGCTATTTTCGGTACAGGATTGAGATTGATAACGATATAACGATCAATATTGTGGTTCCTATTTCTTCAGCCAAGCTATCGGTGGGGGGTCCGGATTCCAATCGCAGCGGCCTGCACACCTGATTGTTATGTGCTAAAGGGCTCTTGTGGTAACGGTGAAGGAAAACAACGTAACGAAAAGTTCTTCATAATGTTCTCAAATGCATGTAAAGTCCACCAACCCGCACTAAGCCAGCTTGGTGGCGTTCCTTTCATTGTGACAGGAACCGAATGGGTTGCAGAAGTCGGTTAGAATTTAAGCATTTTCATACTACTAACTACAAACGCTCAATCCGGTGTGATGTTGCACCGATACCATATGCCAAGGTAATACCTACGCACGGTTCGATAAACGACTTGCCTTTCTCCAAATCCGCGTATGTTAACATGACCGACTAAACCAAGTCGTTTCTATTTAATGTCAATCGCTGCCATAAACGGCCTAGTGGACTCCATTGTTTGCTTCTTTTACTTTATTTTGGGGTTTGTACTGTACCTGATGATTTTTGAGGACGTCGGGAATATGGCAATTGACAAAGGAGCATTAATCCTTAGCCACTGATAAGATGTCATTGACACTATTGTGTGTATCTTACTCCATAGAGGATGGTCTACCGGCGAAGGTTTACCACGAGGTACCTGATATGTCCGCAAGCTAAAATGTATGTTACTGCACCTGAGAGGAATAGGCTGGAAAGGGAAGCGATGCGCAGGCGGATGTGGCGCCACAATGGGCGCGGGTGGCGGCACGGCCACCGGCACCGGCATCGGCACAGGGTGGACCGGCGGCGGCAACGTGCTGTACGGCGGCGGCGGCACGCTCTCCAGCGGGTCCGGAGCGCGAGGCGCCCGCGCACGCCGCGGTCGCCGCCGCCGCGCCGGCTCCTCCGTCTGACATTCCGCCGTAGCGACACTCCTCTCCCGTTCTATCGGCACTGCACCGTTCACGTCGTCCCCGGAGGGCTCATCCTGCACATGCACTATGTTCACACTGCACACGTTCTGACGACTCGGCTCGCCCGGCACGCGCACCGAGACCGAGTCGGACTTGCGCAGCGGGGCGGGCGCCGGCACGGGCAACCGCATCTCGTGGCGGGGAGTAATCGCGCGGTACGACGCGCACGCATGACGACCGCCGTTCGGCGACTGGGGCGAGTGGGACGAGTGGGGCGCGAGCGCTGCGTCCCCCGCCGCGCCGAAGCACGCGCCCGCGAGAGCGCCATCGGTGCGCGAGCGCAAGAGGGGCGGCGAGCGGCACTCGTAGGGCTGCCACAAGAGAGAGGAGAGCGCCTCGGCGGCGGACAGCGGCACGCTCATCTCGCCACCGCACTCCGCTGCCGTGCCAGCGCCGTCACCCGCCACCCGCCACCGCCACCGCCACCACCTGCACAAAATCATCGTAGATCGTTCAACCCCAATTCAAATGGGAAGGACAATTCCCATGGATTAATTTTCACAATAAGAGTCTCAGTACAAAAAGTAACAACAGCTCCAATTACCAGATACCTTTTGTTTGCCTAGGAAACCCGCCCTAATTTAGCCCGCATTGAAACAAGATTGAGAATGTAACTGACAGGGGGAATACTTCAGAGACGATCCTCGCAGTCCGTAGTAACAACAAACACATTATTTTATCCACAACCTCCGACTCTTGTAGTTTGAGTGTTACTGTCCATGGTTGCAGTGATAACGTAAAATTATAATACCAGGATACCTTATTTCGAATCAGACGCAGAGTGCTCCTTCTAACTTGAAATGGTGAAGTTGTGTGATGTTGACAGGCAGTGTACTAATTTTAAGTCATATTCATGAGCGCATTGTATAGGACTAAATATTAAGAAAATTGGTTTAAATAAAAGTTTTGCATGGATAGATCTTCCATGTCTACAACAAAGTTGGTATATAATGTAGCTCATTAAAACCGCGAAGACATATTGTTTTAGCTCACCGTAATAAACAACTCGTTACTGAAACTAGTGCAAGTTGAATACATCAATGTCCGACATTCATTTAACTTTGGTACAGTTGCCCACTACAGACATTCAACAGCAACAATGTATGTAAAGCTTTACGTTTGACGACACTAACTAAAACTACTTAGAAATTTTATCGAGAAACATTACTCCAAAATACCTATTGATGAAAAGTACATTTAATTCAATAATATAGTAATACCTAGTAAGCTTTGAGTAAAACCATAAGAATCTCTGTGTAAGTATACGTCATATTTATTTTTTTACTTATTTATTTATTAGGTTAGGTACTAAGTATACTTCGTACGGGTGCAGAATTGAATCCTGAAGAGATAAAAAGTATCCTATGGGTTCCCTGTATCTGTTAGAAATTTTACCTAAACTCTTTTTTGTAACTCTGAAAAGTTATAAAACACTCAATTATGTTCACTTTTCGCATTTTAATTTTAAATGGAAATAAATTTAGAGCAGCAGCAGCCCTAGTAGCAGCAGCTATAGTAGCGAAAGGAAGTCTTTCCATAAGTGATTTGTAAATTTCCTGATTCTATTCTACAGCAGCCTTACTATAGGATATGCTATAAATATACTTAGAAATTTACTTAACCTTATGATTATAATTACTAATTTAAGTGTTTTTTAAAATAAAATTTTAAATGAGCACACGTTGTTCATGAGAACAAGTAATTTCTTTGGCACTTATTTAGACAATTTTCCACATTTCAACAGTTAAAAAAACTTATTAATTTTAGTATTATGTTGACATTATGCACACTTTCATGTTTATTTATAACTTATTGTTATAAAACTACCTAAATAGGAAATTATATCATTCTTTGTATATTAGTACTTTCACGGCGGCAATCAATCGTGTCAACCTACATAAGAAAGGTCTTTGAAGCCCCATTCGGTTCAGTGCTTTCTTTCATTACGTAACTCGAGTTCGCTCGATTCGCCTCTCATGCTTGACGCTAATCTTTTGTTAGCCGCCTGCCTAAGAGCGCCTTCACATTAGGTTGCAAGCAGCGCGGCAACTGCAACACGACTGTCGCGCTGCTCAAAAGCTTCCTTACTTTAATAATATAAATGAATGTAGCATTCATTTAGTCGATGATGATGATGATAATGATGTATATGTAGTAAAGTGCGCTAACCTTGCTAAAATAAAACATGCAGCTACTGTAGTAGTTGCAATAACGGTGGTATTTCGCACTACCCTAAGGTTCACTGACAGAAAATACTTGTTATCATTAACTCCACCTTAGTACATATTTTCAAAGTACAGAAGAATAAATGAAAAAATAATACGAGGGAATCCGCTAGTGTCGCGTTTCTGTCGTACTGCTGTCGCACTGCAGTCGCGCTACTGCAACGCTGTTTGAGACCTATTGTGAAGCCGCTCTAAAACTTCTTTCTCGGAGTCGGAGGTTTGCATCACTACGTCCCTTCCTTTATTAAAGTACTTGCTTTGCCATTGTGGAGACCTTTTATCATACTTTTATGCAAATAAGAAGTCGCATATTTTACTTTGTGCGTTAGAAATACGATGCCATTAAAGGTAAGCACCAAAATTGATTTTTGGTCGAACATGATTTTATTGTGAACAAGCATATTACAAAAGAACATATTGAGGAAGAATTATTATTAGCCTTTATTGCTGATACTAAATAACGAATTACACAAAATAACAAATTGTTTTACTTAAATCTACTACATCGGGTTTCCCGGTTCAGTGGTCAGCGTGTCCAGTGACACATAGGTCTCTTCCAGCTGCTTCCATTCTTCAAATTCAAATTTTTCAAATTCAAAAGCTTTTATTCATTATTAGGTACAATTTATGCACACTTAATGAACGTCATACATTTAACATTATACAAACATCCGCTTTGTTCGCACCTCAGGCAAAACGTAGACTAGGAGAAAAAAGCGGACGAAAAAAAACTCCCAGCACTCTTTTAAAAATAAGTATGAACTATTCTATGAATTATTCTTTAGCGTCACGCCCAACATACTCCTTTCAATTCCCCTTCGACACGATCTTAGTTTTAAAAGATGTTTTTGAGTCAATGCCCATGTTTGGCACCCATACGTAAGACATGGCAAGATGCAAGAATTAAAAACTTTTTTCTTGGCTGTCATAGGAAAGTGTTTGCTTTTAAATACCTCTTTAAGGGACCAGTATCTTTTCCAAGCACAGTCCACTCTGCTTTCTATTTCTATGTGTGTCCGGTCTCTAAAAGTGTATTTTTAACATATTCCATATCTTCGTTGTCTACTGTTATTGATATTTCTTCTCTGTTTGTCATTACTTTTGTTTTTGATTTATTTATATTAAGACCAACTACTTTGCTTGCCTCAGTTAGCTGTTGTAGCATATTATGTTGAAGGATATTCGCGTTGTCAGTTTTTAAGACTGAATCATCAGCGAATCTTAAGTGGCTAAGTTGTCTACCGTTTATAATAATGCCGAATTAAGGAAGAATACAAACGTATAAATACAAATTTAATAAGTATTTTGATTAAAAACAGATACGTTATTATATGTATATAGCCATTAAAATCTAATCTAATTTAGTTTTTTGTTTACAAAAGGCTTATTAAGCCCTAAATTCTTGTTGATTAATTTTAGTAACTCTCCAGTTAGATTTTGAAGTATTAAAAGTTAAAGTTGGCTGTAGGCCAAAAATTACTTTAATATAATCCAGCCTGACGTTTACCTAATCTTTTCGTGCAAGCCTCCAAAACTTAATATAAGGCCTCCACTTTGTGTTAGAATATAGCTCTCGGAAACTTTATGAAATTTTAATATCCTCTCAACAACAGTTCAGATTTTAAAATCGATAAGCTACGTTCAACGAACTAAGATCCATAGTTATGAGACCTCTTACGTACATTTATACGAATGAATTTAACCTAAAGTCAGGTTTGGGTACCTACTATTAATTTATTGGTTGTACGTTTTTGTTTTTTAATGGATGTTGTTAATACAGGGTATCCCGAAACTTAACGTCAACAG
This sequence comes from Erynnis tages, assembly GCA_905147235.1. Taxonomy (NCBI): domain Eukaryota; kingdom Metazoa; phylum Arthropoda; class Insecta; order Lepidoptera; family Hesperiidae; genus Erynnis; species Erynnis tages. The sequence goes on from LR990082.1 coordinate 6,106,897, forward strand.
GTCAACAGCTCAACAGCAGCAAAATAAGAGAAAAACTAGCATTTCCTCAGTAGAAATAAGAGTATTTTTGAATTAAAGTCTACACCCACTTGATCAAGTACTGTTCTCACAGATTTTGAAATTTGGCAGGAATTTATCGTCCTTAATGCGTTTACCGGGACCTTTGCAACAACAACTGTTGTACAATGATTATTTTGTACATATACATCGAAACACGACTGTTCCTCGTGATCACAAAGCCGATTCTAGCCTTAGAGGGGAACCTGGCCCTTGCTAAAGGTCTTTTTGGCACAGGCCTCAAAATTGAGATGAGATGATCAGGCAACCCAATGGCGTAGTGTCAGAGATCGCTCGATCGGTGAAACGCAGAGACTTTCTCCAAGGCCGTGCGGCGCCGGCGCCTCCCACTACACCAGTAATCATGTTACAAACAAACACGGATACTGTTATATCATGAACCATATTGCGGTAGGCCTTAATCTCTACTTTCATTTTAGCTGGAGAGCTATCCGACGTTTTTCGAAAAGCGTTTTAGGCATCATAAAAGCATGTTGTTTGTTATATCCGAACACAGAAATACAGACCCGGCTGGAGGGTAATGGAATTTAGCCAAGTCAAGCTTAAAAAAGTGATTTAAAAGTGGCCTGTGTTTTTGAAAATAGTTATATTTATTTATCAATATTATGTAGTAAAAATTTTACTTTTTTCGATTAAAAAACATAATTTTCTGTTAAGTTTAAGTTCTGGCTTAATTGTTTTTATTTCTTAAACAATAAAATTTAATATTGATTAAAATTTCAAAACGCTTTAACCACTTTTTTTCGTAAAAAAAATTCGTGCTTTTGTCATTTGGGGCTTGGCTAAATTCTATTATCCGCAGCCACGTAAGCATTTCCTGTGTACGTATACCTATTACAAAAAAGCTAATCAACATGCTTTTATAATGCCTCAAATACTTCTCGAAAAATGTCTGACAGCTCTTGGGCTATTTCTAGTTCGTGTCGTATTAATATTATACTTGTCGCTAGCGGTACATCTTTAATCGATAAGATAAGGTCACATTTGCTCCTCGTATCATTCGATTACCTCTTTTGAAAATTAATAGGGCCGATATCAATATCATTCCTTCGTACATGTGTAGACGAACTACAGTTTGGTTGCTAAGACATTTCTATTACCTAATTGCTTTGAAATAACAGATGTTGTCGAGTAACCAAACTAAGTACTGTAGTGCTATCCTTACCCGGTGTGTATTATCAAAATTGGCCGGTAATGGTTTTAAGAATGCATTTGTTCGATTTGTTATCATTATCACCTAGGCAAAGGAATAAGGATGTGCCTAAAAACGTAATTCTATTTAGAAACTAAAACAAAACGTTATTAATCGTATTCTAATACAGATGCATTGCTAGAATACATATTGCATTCACTCCATTCTCAACATAATATTCAAATATGTTACAATTATTGCAAATAAGAACAAGTTTCGCATAATATGATCTCGTGATAATTACTAATAGAATAACATAAAGCAAAATTCAACATTCATATGTTTATGACAGATACATGGAAAATCTGAAATTTAAATGAAAATTATGAATCGGGGATTTAAATGTTAAATCACCATTATAATATTAAAATGTTGAACTTTTTACTTGTGTAAATAACTACAAAGTAAGAGTACATGACATAATTAAAATAAACATTAAATAACATTAAAATAAGATTATGTACTTTTCAATTCAGTAGCGTATACCTATTTATCTGTAGATACTGTACATATTTATCTCTACATTATGTTTTATTAACTCCTACAGCTAATGTAACAAACAAACCTTGTATTTTCGATATTTTTCTAAATTATAAATGTGTATGATTAGACAAGTACCTAAAATGAAAGAATGTTATAGTCTCTAAGTCTATGGTGAAATAAATAAAAACTTATTTTGTTTTGTAGTTAATCCTCTTAGTTTTTGCCCTCAGAAAATGTGTAGGTACCTACTATTCCATAATTCACACTTAATTTTAAAATGCAGGCGATTCTCATAAAAAAATGTTTTCAAAAACTTCTGAAAACTCCGATCAACTTCCAATATCTTTATAATAATATGATGAATTTAACAACATGCGAAAACATTAATAATTAAGTGAGGTGATTTGAAACATTGAAAATGACGTCATAAGCCGCGTTCGTCATACGAGATCAATCTATGAAGATTTTGCAAGTTGCAAGTTTAATAAAAGTATCTCAATTAACTCTGAGGACACTACCCTGTTGTTATTCGTATGTCTCTTAGACTTGCGAAATCTGTTTATAACATAGTTGATAACTGCAGTGGACGTCACGCTTTCACCGAAGGTCGATGGCTGTGACCGAGAGCTGTTTGACTCAACTTTGGACCGAAACGAGCCATAGAAAATCGTTTTGATGTCATTTAAAATGAGAAACCTTTTCTTTTTACTACTCAGAATGTCGTCTGTGTATTGTAAGTCTAGATGGTATTTTTATCTAGTTGGTGGCAAAATAGGAGCAGGTGGATAAAAAGAAATATAATAATATACAGGACCTAAGTACGCAATTATAATCAGCAAAGGAATGTCTGAATTGCCATTCATTAGTTTCTTATTCAACATTTCGTAATCCATCCAATTCGTTGTTCGTAAAAAAATCACAGATAATAAGATGTCCCGACAAGAATGTCCCAAGACAAAAATGGGGACCACATTATGTACATTTAAGATTAAGTTTTTAAGAAAACAATAAGCTAGTTCACAACAAATGGTTGCAATAATAATATAAATACTAAATAACAATGATACAAACAATAGAATAACAGGATAAATTTGAATAAATATGCAACTATATGTACATTTAAGATTAAGTTTTTAAGAAAACAATAAGGTAGTTCACAACAAATGGTTGCAATAATAATATAAATACTAAATAACAATGATACAAATAATAGAATAACAGGATAAATTTGAATAAATATGCAACTATATGAGTGGCCCATTTACTTTTAATTAAGCAGTAAAGTTGCCTCTGCATAAACTCTACGGATATTCGCTCCACATTAAAAACCATAGAGACACTATATCTCTCTTAAAGCAAAATGAAAACTGATATTAACGCTATGAACTCAATTCAACGTTAATTACAATACATTTTTCAAACATACACTTGAAAGTAACCTTTGCAAAAATTTAATATTAAAAGCGTCGACAGCAAAAATTTTAATGTGGGAAAATTCTCTCGTATTATTTGACCCGGAAAACAAAATTATGTGGTGCGGAAAGCTCTGTATAGACACATCTACCTCAATTTCGTTTTCTGTTTTTCATGGACCGTTATTTTAGGCGCAACTACTTTTTTTAAGCCAAAGAACACCTTACCAACCGTGCTAATACGTTGTATTTATTTTGAAATCGATTTATTGCGTTAGTTAATTTTAAAGCAGTTTAAGCAGTAACGAAGGACCAAAAGGAAAGTTTATGTTTAGTACGTACATATTTTTCGGCATTAACTCCTCAATACGTCTATAAACAATTTAAACAATGGCACTCTTAGTATTTTGTGACGTTGTAATTTCCGCAGACTTCCCACACCTTCTTTTTTTAAAACTTAGAAATTATTTCTGACAAGTATTTTATAAAAGGTCAGGGTGACGTAAGCTTAGCTTATAAATCCTAATGCCATACAAAATTAATAATTGTATTTCCTCACGCGTCCGTACATAACAATGGCTGACGTCGAATCTCTGAATAAAAATGAAAGTGGATTCGCCTCACATTCGCCTGTTATTTTTTTGTCCCGACAATCTTGTTTCTTTTTCTCGCGACCTTATGAGTTTAGCATACATCGGTGTGTAGGTATTGTCCGCCTATCAGAAATATTTTAAAAAGTTATGATTTCAAAGCGACGTGAAAAAGGAGCTGTAGGGATGTATTTATTATTAAAACACCAAAGGATTAACCAAATTATAACTTTTACTAATAATCACCATTGACACAAATTGACACATACATCAACTAACTTTTCCTTGACAGATGACAGCAATGTTCGGAAACATGAACTCTACAGGAGCTTATGAATTATTTTAAGTAGTTCTCTAAGTAGATACAGTAAGTCGTTCTTAAAGCATGTATTTAACATTCTGCAATGTGGCCGTAATTTTCTTTTCTGTTCTACTGTTGAGCAAGGTACTACAAAAAGGTGAAGCTTGAAGCTGGAAGGCTCTATTTTATTTTGAGACCTGTTGTTAACTCTCCTAATGAGCATAGCGTTAAATTTTTTAAACCACGAAATACCGTCTTGAATAACCTGATTTCACGATAAAATTAGGAAAAATGCACCGAACTACCATGTTAAGCCAGGGTTATACGCATCTTAAGGCCTTTTCATACGAGTCCAAGTCAAAGATCGCACAGATTCTCAACAGCAAATTACTCTAGTAGTTCGCTCCAGATATTTCAAGCTCAAAGCAAATTTTAGTAGTTGGGTCCTTTTTATAACAACCGTTTTATTTGCCTTAGTTCTGGAGTATTCTGGACTCGACCGGCACGAGTGTAGATTCACTTTGTACAGATTTTATATAGCTAGAATATACTTTTTAGTTTTTGTAGATTACTAAGTCGTGTTTGGTGATAACATCGTACGATGGTGATCATCTCCAATGGGGAATTGTGAAGTGCTGCAGCATTAAAGCAGCGTTTTAGAGTACATACTCTAAGGCTTTTCCGGTATCAGGAGAGATGCGATCCAACAGCGGATAATATAACTAAGTAATAACTGTTTGATGTAGACGAAGAAGTAATTGCCCTTTTAATCACATCTATCTTTTACTTCACGAATGCCAATATTCAAAGAGAAGTAGACCACGCCATGGTCAACGTGACAGTGAAACAAATGAAGGTTGATACGTTTGCGAAATTAGATTTATGCTAATAACAAATTTTTTATTCAACGCTTATACTGGGGAATCTGTGAGGGCAAGCAAACATCGGGCATATTAGCATGGAGCATGCAACCTGAAAACTTAACGAGATGAATTTAATATTTGTTTGGATTTTGTTATTTCTAATTCTATGTCATTTGAAAATGGGTAGGTATAAGGTTGTAGAAAAGACTTCCGTTCAGAAAAGAAAAGATAAGAATAGAATACGTTTATTGTTGACTGTTACATGAGAAAGATGTAACAAAAATTATAATAAGTTTAGAACAGTCTACCCTATGCGGGCAAACAATAATTATGTCTTACATAACTGAAAACTCAATTTTACATTTTATGATTTTATTACTTAATTATTAATTTTGTTCAGCAGTCTAAATTATTTATTTATTTTAATGTTTTACCTATTCGAACTCATCGGCTATGCAATGTGCCACCCATTACTGGGCATAGAGAGAAAAAGCCGGAGGAAAAAACTCGACACAGTTTTAATTAATTTATTTAGTTATTTATACGCGCGTTACTACATTCCTTTTTATAATTGTTTCAGAAGCAGCATGTGGCCAATACATTAATATTGTTTTATTAATCTGATTTATTGAAGTAAACGGGACACGGAAAATGTTTTATTTGTCAAGTTAATTATGTATCGGTATTTAAGGAAGAAATGCATTTGCCTTAACCTATTTTTCCTAGTCCTTTATCAATAAACATTGATGTAAAAATATTATAGATGTGATGCTGTAAAGATACCACATTTTATACTTAGAAAGTTAAATAATAATAACTTATCCGTTATAAAAATGGTTCCATTGCGAAAATTGCGTTGTCTGTGACCTAGTTTGAGTGAATTAAGATTATTTAAATTGCTTAAAAATCCGCCAAGTTTATGTTCTCTTATGGGATGCACGTCATACTCGTATCATACGTTGCACGTTGTTTGCGGACAAAGTTGTGATTTTGACGTACTATAGTTGATCCAGATAAATTTTCTACCAGTTAAAATTTAAAAAGCAGAAAAAATATAAACTAACAGGATATAGGATGAAGCTTCTTATCTCATACAAAAACAGAACAGAACTGTAGTGAAGCCAGTCTTTGTTGTTGTCAGCAATATTCATGCAGCATTTGCATATCGCATTTTGCAGTCTGTTTTCGGCACTAATCCCGAACGGTCAGCCCAGTTTCCTCCATAAACGGAATTGTGCACAATCATATTACGACGAACATTATTTCATTAGGTTTCTGTCCGTACCTACGATACGTTTAGGATCCGACATGATGTGTCCGCCTGACCAGATTCAATTACTACGGAATTGATTACTATCTGTCTAAGCTGTGGTTTCCATCTTCGGAGGTTCTCCTTACGAGGTTTAATTTACCCGCAAACAGACTACCTATGTGTAATTTGCGCCTTACGGCGTTTAGCCGTAAGTTATATTTAGAGGACGTGTTGAACTCATATTCAATTTTTCGATATAAAAGTACACTAAACAAAATTACTTAGAATTTATTATATCACTCACTAGGTATGCAATACATATGTATATAATATCGATTACTTGAAGAAGACAGCGTAACACCGTTGGATTCACGGGGCCCATGTCCAATTAAGTGCAAAGGGGTGAAAAAGAAGAATGCTGAGGCCACACTGTGCAATGTGCCCATTTTGTGAAACATTATAAAATATGACAGCGTGTTTGATGATTTCATAAAATAACAGACTAATACGCTGGGACCAGGGGGCTGGCGTACAAATAATTTAATTCAATAAACACATCCTCATCAGGTTCCACCATCCAGCACAGAGATCCCGCAAACGCAATCTCGCTCAATCAAATTACAACAAACCGCGTCTGGTCCCACGTCTCGCCCCGGATGAGTGTCCGCGTGGCCAGATTCAATTATTGCGAAATTGATTACCATCCGTCTAAGCTTCTTCTGTATTCGAGCCTTCGAGGATGCCTTCTTCGCAGCGTCCTGTGTTAACGACTAGTTTTATTACACTTCATCTACAACTTTTAGTTACTATAGGCAATTTTTGGATGCCAAAAGGCGACACTATTTGATTTTTTACGAAATGCAACACTTGGAATTCTTTGCAACACGAAATTTAATGATAGCAAAACAAAAAAACTGATTACAATGTCTAATATAAGAATACTTTCTTACATTATCCTGTAAAAAAGATTAAATTTACTCGTAAGAGCACAGTGTATTATCACCTTCTCATTATAGCTATCCAAATCTTCGCATTCCGGCTTAGATTTTGTTGCGTGTCTGACATCTTTATCCTTCCTCATTTCCCCTGCCACCCAGATCTTGTGTTCCGGTCTGGGAAATAAAGGCTTCAGAAGTTCAACGGTTGCCGAAAGACAAATTGGTGACCTCAGTACCTTGAAGGAGCAACGTACTACGAATTAAAACGAAAAACTAATTCTATATATTGTTAACCTCTATTAAAATTACTAAATCTGCAATAGGATAGGCTTTTCAAACGGAATATTTGGTACTATAAAAAATTATATGTTTTTGTATGACACATAAAGGTTGCACTCCCACACAATATGATGATTGAGTGCTTCTTACGAAAGTACCTTTCGTTCAAAGTCTTACGGTACAAATCTATAGCCCTCTTTTAAGAAAGCATTTAGACGATGGAGAGTGCCTATTAGGGTTAACGACTATTACTTAAAGCTCTCCAGAGCATAGAAGCGGTCATAAAAATTCGCTTCTAATGTTGTCATCGATCACCCATTCAACGACCGATCGTAAGAAGTATTGAATAATTATTTACTAATATACCTTTTTATATTTTTCTTGTTGTTGTTGTGGACAGACATATACTATTACTAATATAAATATATAATGCAAAATTAACACCTAGTTGTGATATGGCGTTAAATTGGAACGCCAAATTATTAATGCATAGTTAATCCGACAGGGTAAGCAACAAGCGTAAGTTTCAACGCCTAGTTGGCGCCGGAGGGGTCTTGCACATGATTTATTCGGAACTCTAGCTCGTGAAAACTTTGTTTCAGGTGCTTACCTGTCCACCCAAAACTCTGGGGTTCGATAAAACTCCAGTCGTCTCCGTGAAGTGAAGCCATCACCCCGAGGGCGGAGTGCATAAATAATTTAGCTGGGCAATCCCCCGCTTGTTTGCATGCGGATTATCATATTAAACGGATATCAGGGCCGACGACCGTCTGTCCGATACAAATGCAAACAATATCATGCAACATTTATGAGGGCAAACATTGGCCACGATACTGAAAGGCCTCGACCGCTGCCGCTGACGTCAAAGACAAGAATTTAACTAGCCATCGGCATTTGCATGCATAATATAGGCCTGTTAGATGACCGGACAATGTCGTTCGAAGTTCAATAGAATCTGAATAATAACATTTATATTCCTAAAAACTTTTACAGGCAACACGCACGACATTAACACTTGTCTTACGTTTTATTATTTTCAAAGATCCATAGATCCTCTGAGCTGGTAAGATGGCAGATATATTTCGTAACTACGTAACAAGTAAGTTAACGTTTTAAAGTTAAATTCAAAGATTATAATAAAGGATCGAGTTTAATACATGCTTGAATTGAAAATTAATATCCGCTCCGTCGCGTCCCCTCTATTCCTCCAGTGAGAGAGAGCGAGCGAGAAGTCAAAACTATATCTAATACTTGAAGTAGGTACCTACATGAAATCTTTTCTATTCCTATCATTCGAATATAACGTATCTTAGTACACAGTGCTGAATATTTCTCGTGGAAATGAATTCCTTTGTAAGCTAAATTTGCCCGCATATGGAAGTTTGTACACTCTGTGGGAATTCAAGACTCCAAAACTGTAGCTGGGAGCCGATTCATTTGTAAAATGTGTTTCCGTTTCCATTTCCCAAATTATACAACAATGCGCACTGGTAATTATGGATCTCTGCAAAGTATTTGTCGTTTGTAACAATGTGACGGCAAAACGACAGACGGTCCCCGTTCCCTCAATGCAACCGAAATGATATCTGCAGCTTAAAGTTGTATAATTAACAGACATTATACAATTTGAGTTTGCAATCATATTAAATTGCTAAACCGTTACAATTTCCCTGCAATGTTTATAGTGTAATACAGGGTCGAAAGTTTTTTAAACCTGACTTACAGTATTCCAATATCAAAAACTAACTTACCTAGGGCAATCTAGGGACGTCTGGATGGTGGACGATAAATGGATGTATGCTCTGAGTGTTGTTGTAAGTAGTAGTGTTTACCTATTGACATAGATGTTTAAAACATACGGCGATAAATCTTGAACCTATGCTAGTTCAGCCTGGTATACTCACGACAAAATTCATTTAATTTAAAGATGCTTTAAATTCACAACCTAAAAAATAAAATCCATCGACATTTTGTTGATAAATCCTAAAATGTATGTTAAATGAGCGGCAAAAGAGAGTTCACTGCACCACACAGTCGGAATAAGTTACATAACTACCTATATCGCAACATTTTTTTGGTACAAATTAAAAGCAGTCTTGTAGACTGTAGCTTCTACATAATAATGCTGTAGGGAAAATACTGTCACAGTTATTAAACACTTGACATAAATAATTAAATATAGAGATTAAAGCAGAATGTAGGTTACGAGATTATTCTCTTTTAAAGTAGCTTTGACGTCATAAAAATCTATAAGTAGACATGCCAAGGTCGTAAGGTACAACGTTACTACAAAGGCTAAAATATTCTTTTTTTATAAAATTTCAAATAATAACTTCGTAAAAATTAAAAATTACAGAAGTTAATCGGCGAAAACCCGCGTTTGAAAATTATTCCTGTATGATTTTCTATTTTAACTTTTAGCCATTTGGTAACCTAATAGCTATCTACGTTGATTGATCTGTGATTTATCAGAATGGCCGCGAGAGGAAGTAAGCAAAAGGTATTAAAGGTAACTTAGCACTTTTTGGGTGTGAAACGGTGAAACCTAAAATCCGGCAAAATCTACCAAAATTGTTACTTACGCGCGTTTTGTCTTCTCTTAAAAAATAAGAAACCTCGAACTAATATAATCCATCGCAAAACATTATGTAAGCCAATTTAATTACATGAAGTTTGTGAAATTTAATTAGTGATTGGGCAGGTATTCGAACGAGCTTTCAAAATGTACGCGACACTGCGCCGTAGCAATTTAATCAAGCCGAGAGTCGGAAGCCGCGGAATTAAAAGCAGTGATAAATCTTAAACATTTAACGATGAATTCTCTGCATACTACTAAGTAATTAATTACTATTTTGTGTAAAATAGCGATGACAGCCAAGTTCGCGCACTTACGTTAGGTGGTTAGTTATAATACATCTATGGCGCACTTAGTTGTCATGTAGTTGTTATGTCAAGTTCTACTCGAGGGGTATGTTACCGTGGTATGGGTGTGAATCACAGTGGCACGCACCAATGACCTTGCTTATTTATGGTGCTATAATAATTATAGTGTCGGGAACGTGTCGGGTAGCCTTTCTCGAAATGAAAAGAAAAACAAAATTGAAAAACAAACGTTTGCTATTGAGTGCTTTATAGTTTATATTGAATATAATTATTGTTTTTAAACAAAACTACCTGAATATGTTTTACCGTCGGTAAACACAATAAAATGTAGCGCCCGTATAATTTCAGAGCCCCTAGAAAAACAAACTCAGATAAAATCACTCAGAACAATATTATAATGATGTTGTTTCCCCAACCTTTTTCAAAAAAGATCTGCAGATAAACATGACGTGTCGTTATTTATACAATTAATATCGTATTAAATAAATGTTACTATCTCTTAAAGGATTGTACTTTAATAGTGGCATGTAATTATTTGACTTATTCATTTGAGTTGTTATAAAAGTCAGAAGAAAAGGCAGGTAGTAGGTTTGAACATTTGCGTTACTTTCTTAAATTACGGATATTTTAATTAACCGGTTTATCCTTGTTTAACATTAGAAGATACAAGTAACTAATAGAAAGGACGCCTACGCCGTACTCTTCAATTTATATCTACTTTGTAATATCATAGAATTGCTCGTACTAATATAAAAGGCGCTCATTCTTCATACATACTTTCTTACGGTTTACTGCTGCTGCCTGAGTAGGTAACATCACATCTACACTATAAAATATAATTAATATGGATAAATTTCCTTAAGTGATGTTTTAATGACTGCAGGTTACCGTTAACTCCGCATACTCATTAAATTATATTATTTCACCAATAATAATTATTACCATACCCATTTTACCCGTTGACAATGTTTTTGAAATCATTTCATAATGACAATAATTTTATTAAATAAAATTATTATTAAGTATAAAACACAATTCTAAAGTAAGTTTTAAGTCGAACTAAACAGTAAAATTATTATAAGTACATAGCCACAAATCCAAATAAAGAACAATAAGGAACTTCGTTCCAAAAAGTTGGAGCCAGTTGTAGGGAACAGAGACGAGGAAAGTTTCTCAGATTGAGTTTGACCAGATTCAACTTCTACTGGCACGGATATGGCATTTTTGCACCTGATAAAACATACCTACATACGTCTTGTATCGACTGCACTGCTTTCTGCGACATGCCTTATTTTAGTCAAAAGTACATTGTACTTTGTATCTTTACCAAGTGGTAGACGTTTAAAGAGGTATATGTATTGAAATTGTGGATAACACATTAATTGTCATGATGAAAAGATAAGTTGGTACGCCTATATTAGGTATGTAATAAATTATAAAATAAGCAGAAGATGAGCAAATTAATTAAAAGTACTTATTAAAACCAAAACATTTCTCTTTTCCATCGTGATGATGAAAGCTAAAAATTAAAGGCATAGTTCGGACAGAAGAGTCACTATAAGAGAAACAGCCAGATTTCCTGTCAGTACAACGTTCCGAGGCGTGCGAAATTTTTGCACCTGACAGCAGTAAAAGCAACTTAAATTGGGATTCTATACTGGTTTCTTAATACTGCTTTTAGCGTTTATACGTCATGGACTTACACGAATGAGTACTTTGCCCCTGATGACAAGAGTGACTGTTTTTCCCAAGTTCTTTCAAAAAAGTAAGGAACATTTGGCATTCGCAAATAGGAACGTACAACACTCCTTAAACTCTTTTCTCCTAAAATCCTAAAACGGAACAATGACGTAGCACCGAAATAACCAACACAATGACATATTTTGGTATACATATTATATACTTTAAGAAATTCAAGAGCGTTCACAAGATACACCAAAATTATTTTGATGATTTAATGAATCCTAAATATAAGTTAGCAGAACGTCCCCGGGGCGTTCAGTTGACGATACGATTTAGCTAATTTATTTCCGTGTACTTCGAGACGCAAAAAGTTTTCCTCGTTAAGTAAAGAGACAACTGTAGTAAATCACGCTCGAACTCGACTCGTATCTGCGACATGATTACTATCTCCAAATTACGGCAAGGGTAGATTACCAACTCCCCAAATTATGGAACGTCATTACATCTGTGTTTATTTTCCTAGATTATATCTTTATAATATCATTGTGTTTGTCTAATCATTTAAATGGTTAATGTTTATAAAACAAAATTAATAATTTTTCATTATTCTGTGCTATTATTATAATCATTTTAAGTCAAAAACATTATAAGTAATTAAAAGTTATGTTGTAGGGTGTTTATCGGTATTAAGCCTTCAATTATATTAAAATGAAATCTTCTAATTAAATCTGAATTTTGAATGAGGTGACCATGGCCACTAACAATAACACGTTATTGTTAGTGGCCATGGTCACCTCATTTTGTCCCCTCATTGTGGCCCAAGGGCCTGTTTTCTTGATTTCTTTAAAAAAAATAGGATCCAAAACATTTCAAATGGCTTGCTATAACTTTTCCGTTTTCCGTTTCTCTTTCAATATTCAAGGATTCTCTGGTTACGTGCAACACAAAATGTATTCTTGTTATGGTTTTATAAATTTATACCATTTCGAAAATAAAACTTTCACAACTTTTAAAAACAAGCGGGAAATATTTTAACAACGTATAGTTTCGGCATTGGAAATCGAATATTGTCAAAAAGCACCGCAGCGCAGTTCAGCACTTCTACAATGTATTTTCCATGCATGAGTTTGGCCCACTTCGTCTTTTATTTATACTAGGCGAAAATTTTTATGTTAAACTGACTTAACCATATTGCAAAGGATTTATTTTTAATTTTTATGCTGGCAATAATTATACGTAAACATCGATCTAATTAGGTAGTAAGGTAATGTGCCTACAAGTTCTCTTAACTTTTTTAAATAAGGGGTATTTAAAAAAGTGTAAAGTAAAAAATATTTTTTTATAATGTTTTAAAGGTTTGTGTTGGAAGTAGGGAAAATATCTTTTAAATCTAGGACAATAATATTCTGTGTGTTTGATAGGAAATAGTCCACTCCATTATCAGTTTGTGTCAACACACACGCGGTACCTATAATTATGTAACTCATCTATTTCAAACACGATATCTACACCTATTCAAGTTGGAATAAGGCGTTTTTGATGTGTTCTATATTTGTAGAATTACTCGTAGGTAATATCGTCGTTCCAAATTTGATTTTTAGTAACCATTTCCTTTTTTAGCGTTTTTCCAAAATTTTTTGCTTCTCGGCGGATTATTTAGCCAATGATAGAGAAGTCCCAGGTAAAGTACAATGGCTCTCCCACCAATAAAAAACTAAATCACTGTTAAAATAATCAGGCTCTTACTCTTTTATAAGATGTGCCACGAAATGCAAATGCACACGAATCCCTCTAAATTAAAAGAAACGTAAACCCTGGGTCACTGATTTAATCCATAACAGGGAGGAAAGATCAGACGCACCTTCATTTGGATTTACCTAAGCAACATTGTCGGGTTAGCCGCCGAGCTTCTAATTAAAAACACAAAATACTCATTTCTTCAGAATTTTTCTTTTTTTAGAAAGAACTATGTAAAAACTTCTTTCTCTTCTTTAATACTTTCATTATAACCAACTACGGTATACATTCAGCGTGGCGTCAAACAAGAATAGATGTGTGGTCAACGCATTTTTAATAATACTTAATTAAGAATCGCAAAGTTACATTTACGTAGAGCATAATATCTCGTTGTTTGGTTAAAAAATGAAATATGTAACGCTAGTGCATTTTATTGCATGAATGCATTCGTTTCAATGGTAGCCACTTTTAAGTTTTGGTAATGGGCCCGTGAGAATTTCCGTTCGAAACTATCTCAGAAGTGACGAAATTTGATGCAAATATTCACTACTTACCTAACTACTTAGAACCAATTGGTTGAGTTTGAGCATTATCTGCCAAGTCATTCATTTTATGATGTGTTAGTAAGTTTATAATTTATCCATCCCTTATTAGCCCTTTGAACTGCTGGACTTTACAAATCAACACCATTTTTATTTTGAGCCTTATTAACTGAAGCCCTAATTACTTAACTTCAGCCCATTGTCACTAGCTATTAATATTTTTATGATAACGAATACAAAAACATAATCTAGTAATTGCATCACTGCTAAAGTAGTGTATAAAATGTAATCAAGGCATTTTCACTTCATTTTAAATTACCAAATTCAATAAATCGTGAAACGAAGAGGGAACGACTTAATGAAAATAGTGCGCTAAGGTAGTCCTCGCTCTTTATGATAATTCCCCTCCAAGTTTTCGTTTTGTGAACTTTTTTATTTTCACCTTAATATCATGCAAAATGAAGGCTCCGGTTTGCTTTGAATAGTCGGCCAGCTCAACTCATCCGCGGATCCAACACAGTGGAAAGGAACTCATCCTATCCTAGTCTTGCCTACAGACTCCCAAGTGATACCATTCAGTATGCGGTGTCGCGATTTTATTGCTCCCCACCTTGAGAGCAAAACCGTTCCCGTAACTGCTTGCGTCACTGGAGACGACAGCGGGAAATAGCACCTTTTTGCTCGGCTTTTATATTCGGCGGTAAATCTATTGTGCAGACTTCAATTACTCGATGCCGATTAAGCGCGATAGCTGTTGTATTACAGCTGTATTTTTTGTCGTTCACACTTTATTTAAATTAAAACAACGGCGGGATACTTTTTACTGTAGCTTTTAAGTCGAGGGCTTAATTGCTGTTGATTAAAGGCTGGCTGGCTCTACATTTAACAGTTTTAGACAATAGAATGGACGATATTACTTAGTTCTGACCGGTCCAGGGATAAATTTAAACCTGTGGTTTTAAATTTTTATTTCATCCTTTTTGTGTAAATTGAAATCCTAATAGTTCTTTTTTATATTTGTGTCTACTTGATTATGTTAATTGGAAGGTGACCTTCACCGTGTATGGCCACCAATAGATGTTAACATATATTAAGTAAACTAGATTAGATTTAGGAAATACCGTCAATAGAGTTTGACCATTTCAGTTCTCGGCCAATGACACCAATAACTAAAGCCTGTGAACAAAGCGCAATAATGCTGGAAGCGGCTCACAATCGAGTTAAAATTAGTGAGTGCTGTGCTGAAGTGATCGCAGGCGAGCAGCAAATCCTCTGCAAACGCGGCTTTATTTCGCTCCGTGATTCCGCCGCACCAATCAGAGCAATTAAAGAACGAGGGAAAAAAACGACCTGTCCACGTGGGAGGGAGGCAAGAGGATTTTAATTGTGCCTCCACGTCATACAAAATGCATTGGAAAATGATACAATGTAGTCTATAGCTATAGTTTGTAAGCGGACCATTAAATTATCCCCCTTTTCAGGAAATAAATATTCAGCTACTGCGTAGGTACCTATAGTCAAAATGTGAGTAATGGCTATCTTTTCTCGCTTTTCTTATTTTATAAATGTAAAAGAAATGCTTATGAGACCGTCCGCGCAGCAACAGTCGCCCTGATTACCACCATTTTAGCATGACGTTCAGTCTAACTCTAGTCTTATCTAGTCTTCAGTCTAAATCTAGTCAAGTTCAGTCTATTTTAGTAACTAGTCCCCTATTGGGTAGGAATATATTTAGTAAGGTAGTACCTGAGGACTGAGAATCAAATGTCAAGCCACCCGATTTAACATCCATCCTACTTCTGATTCAAAATTTAAAGGACTACTCCAAATATAGATCTTTTTATAGATCCGGAGAAGTTAAACGATTTAAATTCGCATAATCTAAATTGTGGCGGTTGGCTGCATGGATGCGAGCAGTGAAGTTTTCAAATAAAACTTGCGATGTCGAGTTTGACGCGAGTGTTCGCCACTAACGCCGTTGCACGTGTTTTAATGTTTTTCCTTCATACCATTGACTCTCTCTACGTGTGTGCACTAAATTTGTAACTGTTTTTAAAGGCAATCCAAAAAAATGTGAGCGTTAACAAACAAACAGTTATGCTTGATGTAATCTAGTCCATCCGTACTCGCAGATGAAGTGTAAAACACATTTTTTATGTATATCTATATGCATATATACAAAATATGTTCAAAATATCATAATTAAGTCGATTCTCGAACAGACATATGGGCAAACAAACAACATAACTTTTTCACTAATAAATCTTTTTCAGTAATTAATATAACGTTCGTGAACGAATTTATTTCCGACATCAAAGTCGAGCTTTGTTACAACAGAAGAGGAAAGTTTTCAAATAAAGCTTGTCGTCAAGTTTTTGAGCCATCTGTCTGAGTCGGTAACTAACAAGTGTTCTACACCTGCAAGTTAAGTTTCAAGTGTTCTTGTCTTTATTGCAACACGACATTTCTCGTCTGCGTTTGCTTAATCGATAGATTTTCAAGAGACTTTATAAGAATGATAAGGTCTCTCTCTTTCTTCTTTATTGTGTTTCACAAAATATATTGTGCCACCTATGTCCTCTATCTACAGGTTTGCATCTTAGAGCTCTTCGCAATCATCTTTCTTGCATTCAAACCAGCTCTATACCTCCATGCTTTGATGATAGTAAGTTTTGGAGCACCTTATCTCCGTACATTAGTGTCTCTAAATCCATTATTGTTCTTGATAGCTCATACAATTGATCTAAAGCGCGATTATATAGCGGCGATAAAATCAATAAGTGAAAAAATTACTTAACATTATGTTGGGAAAAAAAATTCAAAAACTATTCTAAATCAAGCGTTCAAGAATATTTAATTTTTTATCTAGTCTTTTTTAGAGAAATCAAAAGGATTTGCGATGGTAAATAGAACACCAAAAATTCGTGTCTTGCAAGGGTCCTCCATAATACTTATAAATTTTTGCAAACCACTGGGTTTTTCGCGTGTTCTCGGAAATCTCATCGCGATAGGCCTACTACCCATAATTCACAGCTTCAAGCTATCGATTTAACGCACATCGAAGATTACGCCCTTGAGAACTACTCGTACATGGTGGTAAAGGCTTAAGGGATTGGAATAATGTTTGCCAAAAATTATAACACGGCAGGCACCTACGTGTCCTACGTATTTATGGATCAAGGCTATTTAGGCTTTATTTTTAGTGAAACTATTAAAAATAGATATGAAGTTGAATCCTAGTTATGCGACCGAATATATAGATACCCATGGACTGAAATTTTTTATTCCATTCAGAGTAGTTTCCAAATAGAACACATAGAAAATATTTCTCAGAAATGTAAAGCAAAACAATCCACATTTTATCGTGGCTGTGTTGCTTATAGAATATCTATTGAACAAAGACTATCGTACCAGTTAGGTACTGTATAGTAAAAAGTCATAACACATGCAGTGGCTATGTGGTTTTCATTTTAAGTAGAGGTCCGATTGTTTTTGGAATCAACAATTCGCACGCTTTCTGTTAGACGAAAAACCGACTGCAAACTTGGTACAAACGTTTTTCAAAGAGAAACACAGTTCCATGAATTTTATAGGAGCCTGGCGCAATTTCGTGCCTGGTGTCGATCGTGCGTACATTGACCATCTAAATTGACTTTAGTAAGTCACTGCGTCAGTATTTCGTGGCAAATTAATTCTGCATCAATCCAATGCAATCAACAAACGCGATTAAAATGGCCTTAGAACTCTATCGCATAGGTTTATATAGGCTATAGACAGGCTTTTGAGCCTGATAGTGTTATGTGGTGGTACTTTAAACTTGAACTCATTATAAGTATATAAATATTTTACAGTTTAATTAAAATCATAATTACCATTAGTAAAGATGGCATAAGGGGGTCCTCCCCCTAGAAAAATGACAATCTATTAGGGGCATCTGTTATACTGTATACATATAAAACATAACGTGACATTTCGGAGGAGTGTTGCCAAATATTTTTCACAGTTGTAAGCAAATACCTAAACGTAAACACAAACAAAATTCAGGTACATTGATAACATCTGGAATTCAAGCGTGGTCCGGAATAAATAGGAAGAGGCTAATCGAGCAGCGACGGAAGCCCGAAAAAACAAAGCGTTGCTTTGCCGAGCATTCAACGGGAAAATAAACCCAAGACATTTCAACCCCGAGCCGGTCGCAAATGAACTGGAAGCATTGAATTACGATTAAAATTGCTTGTAACATCGACCCATCGGCTCAGAAACACCGCTCGATTACATATTTAATGTTTTGTCAAAAATGTTTTACCTCCACCTGAAACTCTAATATGTTCAACAATGAGTATTACATATACTACAGTGTATCAGGAGTATTCGTGATAATATATATTGATAACTAGCTTATCTAATGCCAAAAATATTGGGACAATTTGTTTTTATTTATTTATTTATTCATTTATTTTAGTCAACAACAACAAATCATGAGCTCATTAAAAATCGTTTATTTTACATATCACAAGTAAAGTGATTACTAAAAGTAACTAATTAACGGGTTAACCAGCCAAATTACGAAGATCGCGCATTATTTTAGGTAATTTTGTTGACAACTGATTAAAATCTTTCAAAATAACAAAATTACAAAACAGTACCTACCGTGTCTACTGAAACTGTGGTAGGTACTAGAGTGCTAGAATTTAATAAGGTAGGTACTCCTAACCTAAATCCTATCAAATTCAGGTGTATTATAAGATTATTTCATATTCAAGTGTTCAGTTCACATAACCTCATGAATAGAATTGTAACTCATAACGGAAACTTGAAGCCGGTATTAGAATACCTTCAATAGAGAACTAGAGCGCTGCTACGAGTCCACCTGTACTGACGCATCGCTAATTTGATCTATTGCATTACAAAGGTTGTTATATAATTCTGGATAATATGCAATAAGCTTTGACATATACGAATGGTTAAAATAGTTCATCCTCTTTTGTTGGGTTTCTTTAATCCTAAAGTGCGAGTCATGCATATACTCGTATGTATACTTCTTTTACTATTACATTATGAAATGTAGACTTGATCACCTATATCAGCATTGCTGCAGCTGTAGGTACTGTTATAGAGGAAAGTTAAATATTAATCCAATATTTACTTAATTATTATTTTAGATCTTTCCCTTTGGACAACAGCTAATATCTTGACTTCTCAATGGTACGCGTATTTAGGAAGGATTTTGATTTACAACGATCAACCGGTACGAATACAACGATCAACAGACCTCTAAACGTGCACAACTGTACGTTGCGATTTCGAACAATTTCGAACAACAGATTTCGAACGGCGGGGAATGTTTTGCGTCAATCTTGCTACGTGATTTTCATGACTTTTTGTTTTAAACTTAAAAGAACCTTAGACTTGAAATTATCCCTATAAATGACCAATAGACGAATTTTATTGAAGGAATACACAAAAGATATTTCATCAGCTTCTTTTTGTAAACTTAAGATCGATGTGATGCAAATTCAGTACTTATTTCTAAAGGTCTAAAAGTAATCACGTCACCCCACCAGCCTGTAACAAAAATTAGCGGATCAAAATATTTTATACTCTTATAACCGTGGCTACTAGAAAATGTACTTATAAATGGTGTGCATGAGTGAGTAGGTAAGGCGGGGAAAGATTTACGCTTATGGTGAAACGTCTTTGTCGCACCCGCTCTCGAGATATTAATCGTCTCCTTTCAAAGGCCATGAAAACAAATTTAATTAAACCCGCTTTCACTTAGACAACGTTCGTTATTAATACATACACGACGCCACACAAAGATGATTAATAAATAAACATTTGTGCACATAATGGACACCTTTACAAACCTAAGTGCTGAAATTCAGGGAGGTACAACTCGTTACTCGTAGAAGGGAAGTTTGAATTGATAGTTTTTTGAATAACTATTACATAGAATCTGTATGGGAGAAGTGGCATGGCAGTTTACTAAACAAAGCAAAAAAAATGGTTTAAATTTTAATTTTAATTTATTAAATTTTTCTCTTTCAAATTAGGTATTCTATTAGGTATTTATTTATTAAGGTTAATAATTTCATACGGAAAAACCTTAAACATACGAAAAAATCAATGAAGTTACCATTTTTTAAAAATGTGTCATCTGGCTCTTTCATAACTTATCGGTTATGAAGAAGTTATGAAAGTTATGGACAAGTTATGTAAGAGCCAGTTTGTATTTTAAAGTGTAATCGCCAAAAATAAGCAATATGAAATTGTTACAGTATTAAAAATCAGTAAAATGAAAATCTCTTACAAAACTACGGATATTTTTTAGATTTTTTACATTCATTCATTCATTCAGTCATTATAAATCATTCTAACAATCGCCTTAATCTTATTAATAAAAAAATATTAAACATAATATTCAGTCATACTAAGTATTATTATATAATCTTAAAATATTCAATGCGGATAGTTTTTTGATACTAACAATCTAAAAATTTTAACAAAATAACAAATTTCATCTTCTAGCAAAAACGTCATAATTATAAAAAGTCGGCTCTTTCAAGGCTTATTTACCGGGCTCTCTCTTTCATAGACTATTCTTTAAATAAATATAACCTTCAAAATAACAATAATATAAAAACTTTTTCAGCTCAGTTTTTTCGTATCTACAAAGCCAAATATATGCAAAAATTTAATTTATAATCGGTGTAACTATATTTGTTTCCAATAAAAAATCAGTGTTGCGACTTAAAAATAAAATTTTCAACCAGATTTGATCCTAAACCTTATGTGTTCTGTGCCTAAACTACGGAAATAATGCAAGTGGCTCCTTCAAAACCTGGCTCCTTCATGTCACTTTTCCCCTACATTATTTTGACAGCCTGACATACCGTTTTCTTACTTATTTTTCATATCTAATTGGTGAAATTTACCTGATCCTGCTCGCTCTTTTGTTATCTTTGTAAGAAAAATAACCAGTGTTCCAGTATTACTACGTTAACGTTACAAAGATACTTAATTCTACGTCACTTCCTGAGTATTATCAGGCCCACTGCTTCAGCTAACATAGAAGCCACAGTCGCAGAGCAAAGTAAGCTTTTTCACTGTCGATAGATTCACAAATTTCACAATATAAAAAAGTAAGGTTGAATTACAAGGCCCATTTAGCAGATCTGTGCGTCGGACAGAGATTAACGTGCATTTGTTTCATTAATAGATTTACGGTTCTCCAGACCGTGAATTTAGCAATAGCCAAAAACAGTTTTTAAGGCGTGGCTTTTGTTGATAGGAATAAATTTAGGGAAAACGCTGATTTTGAAGGCAATTTTGAATTAAAACTCATTAAAAATATTACATTTATTTCTTATTAAATTCTTTCCGTTATATTTTTGAATAAGATACAAATTATAATAAACAGTCATAGTACCTACCTAAGATTTTTTACTACGTGAGACACGTAAGAATAAACAAACTTTACGTAGAATCCTACTTTTATATAAAAATTTTGGTTCTATTACTAAATTACCTACTGAAAAATTATTTGGCTATATATAAGGTTGTTCGAATAATGAAAGCATTCCCTTTCTCCACCATTTAACGCTTTGTTCCAGTGTAGTAACGCGAAAACAAATTGTTCTCTGATGATACTCGTGTTTTCCTGCGTCAGCAATTATTTCTCAATCGCACGCGCTAAACAATAATAACATAAATCATATTTATTGTTCAATAATATTATGGATTTACTAATATTTTTCCCTTTATGTAATTTCTTCATGACTAGTGCTATGTCCATAGCCTTGCTTGCATCATTATAATTTATGGAGCTACCTACTTTACAAAATATTCTCGATATTTTCACTTCATTCAAGTTATGTTTTGCGACAGAAACTAAAAAACTATCGTACATGAATATCCAGTCAGCGGTCAAGCGGGAAAACGTAACACACATACATAGCATACTTTTGCATACTTCCCAATGGCTATGCCTACTTGCCTATGCCTAAAATGTTTTTTTTTAATTTGCAAGTTTGAAGTAAAAACATTATTTTAAATCACTTAATATCTCTCGTTTACCTAGAAGGTATACTTGTTCTATACTTACTACTTAAATGTGTCAACAAAAGAAGGAAAAACCAATTAAAAGGAAATCTTTTGAGACGATATTACAGCGAAGTTGCCGAGAGCTCTCGGGCAGATTTCATTGATTGTTTAAGTGATTTTTTCCAATATTACCATTTAATAGAAGGCACTCGAGCTTAGAGCGTTAATTAATTCTCAATTCCATTGCCCGAACAGTTCTATGTTTGTATTAGATTTTTTAATAAAAAGAACAGACAAAATTAAATGGTCAGCCCGTCCTACCATCGTACCATCGTACTTACCACCGTAAGTACTGATCATACAGAATGGATAAGTACCAAAAAGATATTGATGAAAAAATATTTTAAAGTAGGACCAAAGTACTGCTTTACATAATTGTAAGGAATACGGTTTCTACTTCACAGAACGAAAATGGTTGCCCTGAGTTTTTTCGCTACATTCTTCCAATGTCCTATTTACGAGTACCTACATGCTTTATACTTGGCTACGTAAAAGATCTTTGAAATGTTATAGGCTTAAATCCCATAATTATTTGTGGGAAAAATGAAGATTAAAACAATGTCGAATCATTTTTAATATATTTATTTTGACAACTTGATTCCCTGTTCGGGAAAAGTTTTATGTGTCTTACTTTTAAACGTCAAGGTCTTGTTACAATTAACAATACTTTAAATGTGTCCTAAACATGACACTATGACACAGATACCATTACGACTGTATAATAGTTTAGTATAAATGTACAGTCGTCATCAGCCCGTATAAATTTGAAAATTACACACGAATTCCGTAAGAAGGGTGGAAAAAGATTTCCTTTGTTCTCCGCTATTCGTTTGCCTTTTGAGATTTCAGCTAAGGTTCCCTCAATCATTAAGTGCGCTTGTTAGGTATTGTATTTTGCGCTACGATAAATCTTCAATTGCCATTGTTAAATTTACTAATTCAAAAGAAAATAAAATAATAATTTTATAAAACTGATTTTCACAAATTATTGTCATTCAAACAGCGCGGTTCCACTAAACTGATCGATCGATTCAAGGTAGGGCTAAAGCATTGTCTAGGATACTCGTATTTTAACTATTTTCTGCCTTCTAAAAAATAATTTCCCACGCCTAACAGTAATTCAAATTAAGGCTTTATCAATTCTTGTGAACTTTAATAAAATACAAAGTTATCTTAAGTAAAATTAACAAAATAGTCTGAACTTCTTTCAACAACTTTAAAAGTCGAAAGTAACAAAGCTTATTTTGTATTAATTTACCAAGTTTTACCATTCCTGCTTATGACATTCAAAGTTGAGCGTTTTGTAAGACTTGAATATAAATGAGCGGTGTTTACTACGCATTTTCTATTACACTCGAAGAGATTGCAAAGATTCCCTCTTTTCAATTATTTCGCTTGTTTTATGACAACATATTTCAACTTCTGTACAAGGAAGTGACAAACAATGATACAAAGTTGAAATTTTGCAACCTCCTAAATTGGAATTTGCGATACTGAAACAAAGTTTGTTTTTCAGCAAACAATAAATTATTTTATCGCAAGCGATACGTTTCATAACGAGTAAATTCATGTTTATTAATGAAGTGTGTTATCGCAAAAATTAACCATTAAATACAATGATACCCTTTGATAGCCGTTTAGAGTTATTACTGTTTACGTGTTGTTTTTGAGTATTTGAAATTTAACTACAATTTAATGTGATGTACAATTTCTCAGTGTTATTTATTTGTCTTCGTTACTTTTATGATGAAAAAAAACTAGGCCTTATGAAAAATATTATTACTATGGACAAAAAAATTTGATCATTATCTGCCGGTTGCCGTAACCAATACACTTGGTAACCGATGTTATACCAAGCTTATTTTAAACCAGCACCATAAACAGAAAGAAACTAAATATTTTACAGGCTAGAAATTGACAAACTCTATAAAATAGCTCTGCAAAATAAGTACAATCGAAGCCACCTACCAAGTATGTTTTGTTCAAAGCAGTGCTATGTGATGCGATGCCAATAGCACATTGCTATTGACATCGCATCACATAGCACTCTCAAAGACAAAGTCAACTCAGCAAACACATCAAAGTCCTTTGTGAAAGGAGAGTTCTACTATGCCAAACACCAATGCATCTACGTGGAATACATGTTCATATCTTTGTACTAGATTCGCTCATCCATAAGAGTCTCACACAAATTTTAAATAATAATACTTTAAAAGTAGTTTATGGCGCTCTCCAGCTCTTCAAATATCTCCACGCAAAAAAGCATATCAATCCGCCACAACCTTTTCTGAAAATCCCGTCAAAATCGGTGAAACTACTTCGGCTTTACCAGGAACCGACATTATGTTTTTCTTGTAGATCAATTTGATTATTATTATTCCCTACATCACAACTCGAAGTATTACGTACGTATTATAACTTATTAGGTTAAACAACCTAGTCGAAGCTGTTTCTAACAAATATTTCAAATTTATTTATTTGTAAGATGAGTGAAGAAGAATGGATACTTAAATTGTGAATCTTATAACACAGTTTGAATAATTATTTTATAATCAGATGAAATTCGTCATATTTGACTATATTACCATTAATTAATTTAGTGTAAAATGGTAGGTCGTGAGGTCAATTTAGTAACGTGTAGGTACAATCACTGCAATCTAGCGATAGATTGATATCTAATGAAGGCTTTGTTCCAATATAAACTTTAACAACCATAATTATAGTAGATATTGTTATTAATGATAACCTACCAATAACAAGAAAAATTCTTTTACTATTTCAAACTTTAAAAAATTTAAGGTGTTAAAATAAATAATAAATCTTGTGAGTAAAGTAGGTGGGTAATTTAGTAAGTTAATATTTAGGTTAGTAATAAAGATCCTTCCAGCATCAGGACTAAGAATACATATACCAATATATTGTCGTATTTTATTTGTACTTCAATTCGACCCGAAATATTGTATCACGCCGGGAAAACTTATTTATTGTTTAATACAACAAGGAGATTTAAAGTCAATTGTAATTTTTCTCAGCCATGGTCTTTTATTTTCAATACTTTACCATAATATCTATTGTTGTTAATGCGTCCGAATTTACGACTTTGATTTAGGGGTAAAATAAATCTGACTCCACACAAAATCTGCGTAAATTGCGTGGTGTACGGTCAAAGTGATATTAAGTAATAAATTCAGTCGGCGACCGCTCTAAACGCTTTCGAATTACCGAGTGCCCTAATGGCCAAACTTAATATTCACGAAGGGATCAAAATCCACCCTCGAATGGAGCCCCGTGTTACCATTAATGCAATGTTTTATCATTTCACATCAAATTGTTTCTATGATAAAACTCTCAGACAGAATTGGGATGGGAGAATATACCTACTTCAGAGACCGCAGAGCTTTAAAGATCATGCTGGATTCCATGAGCTTAAGGTTGTTCTCATGGGATGGTAAGAATCGATTTGTTGATACGCGCCTGTTGCTATGTGTTAGTTGTTGGCCCACTTGACACAAAAAGAAATATTGGTAACCACCGATCAAAATACTACTTCCATCTACTTCCATCATTCATAGATTTCCATGTACAAACTTATTTCGTCAGTAAATACACATGTGCATCCTAAGCACAAGAACTTGCTTCTTGTTTTGCGTATAAAACAAGTGCGACAGCTAGATAAAATGCCTATGATGAGTTACACTTGTTTAAGAGCAATAGCTACACAGTAAATCATTAATACCTTCACAGTATCTAAAAACTCGCCAATTGTTGGAGCTCATATACCGAAATGGGTCACTTCTTTTATATTTTCTACCTCAATTCCCGCTTCGAACACATTCCCGTATATAGAGTTAGCACTAAAATTGTCGTTGAGTACCGAACGTCAAACAGCACAGTCGCTTTAAGTTAGTCGTGTTTGGAGACGGTCGAGTATTCCACTTGAAGGATAGGTATTCCAGAGAGCAATTTCCAATAGGTATTTCCTCTCTCATTGGACATCGCTTTAAAGTCCACAAACCACTGCACGTTTGGTTCCGATGCTTTATACAATACTTGATGAGCTTTCCGTATAAACACTTTTCAACCTATTAGTGTCTCTCTTTTGCAACTTATCTTCTGAAAATTATAAATTACCTATTAATATTGTAATTTGCTAAAACTTAGTTTCTAGTTTTTAAATAATTTATGTTATTCGAATAATTTGATGACCAACATGATGTCAATTATGTCTGAGAGTAACATGTCCTACTTTCGTCACATGTAGAATGGTAAACTACGATATACCGATGTAAAAACACAAAAAATGATAAAATAATATACAAATGAGATTGCACGCACAGTGCTAAGTAATTGATACTTTTGATGGATGAAATGATAGTTATTCAATATTGACCGACACGTTCGAGCAAAAATTTGCGCTACTGTAAAACTTGCCTGATTATTATCGAATCACAATTACTTTATAAAAGTAATTATTGTTTTTGGTATATTTACATCAAATGGCAATGTAAATATACCAAAAACAAAATGATTAAGCAAAAGTCAAATTAATAGGCCCTTAGCAATCAAAACAGATTTGCGATCGACAAGACTGCTACGAGCTACGCGCTACGACTCGTAGCATCAAACAAATGATATACCTGTTGTATTCCTTTTGTTATTCGGTCGTTCTGTGTTTCAATTCCATGCTTTTTGCATTATTTTCGTTTTCGACTAACGAATCAAAGTGATTCGACCATGTTGAAACGGGGATATAGACGTGAAATGTATTAAATAGTAAGCCTCCAAGGCAGCTTTGACTGAGGCAGCCAAACAGATTCTCTTGTTAAAATTCCAATGTAAAGTGACATTTTTCAATACGTCGACTCTGTAAAAAGAATATACTTCCCTACATTTTAATTATTAAAACGCATACCTCGAATGTTTGAGTTGTGTCCGCCCGGAAAGCCTCTACATGCATAATCAATTTAAAACATTTTGCATATTGTGAAAAGCCGTCTTTGTGTCGAGCGACAATAGCATCGAGCGGAAAAGAACTCTTGTATGTTTAATCAACTTAACTATAATGACATTTCATGCATTTAAATGACGTTAATTTTGCGTCGGTATCGGATACCTTATTTAACGTAGTATTAAATCACATTTGGTAAAAATCACAAAATTATCTTAAACTTATAGTAATTAGTTAATATACTAAAAGTAAAGCGAATAATTATGCTGTATTTTATAATTTTTAAATTACGAAAAAGACCAATGTAGATACTATGCTCAAATCAACACTGGACAAAGTGAAAGTGCTCTAATAATAATTTAATAAATAAGTTAAGCGGAGATTCAGATAAAACTTAATACCCTACTCTTAATTAAGCTTTATAACATTCAAAATCAAACTCTATATAAGTTCGTCAACCAAATAAATCTCGAAGTTCGTATATCAAACATATGACATATTTCTTGCTAACTGTCCACTAATTCGAGGGGTAAATACAATCCACGCTCGTTTAAGCGCTGGATGAAATCGTAGCACTAATTATTAATCACGCCGAAAACAATTATCCCAACGTTTAATTTGTAGAGCGGGAGGTCTCAAATTATTGCGCTAAATACGCGGCCCGATTTATCTTGGATTTCATCAGGATCGGGGAAATTTGAATTAAAATGTAAATGTTGGGTCGCGCGCCCTCTCTAATTGCGATCTACGTCCGTCCGGCCGTTATCAAACTTGGCCGGACGTAGAGCCCACGATACTATGTCAATGCGGGATTTCGCAAAAAAATATGGCAGTTAATATAATTATGTCTATGAGTAGTTGCCAAATAACGTTTAAATATTTTTATCACTTGCGATGGGCCTTCAGAGATTTTTCATCAAAAAAAATAATTAAATTTCCCAACAATATAGAGTTTTCCGTCTTCAACCCACTTCTTTCTAAAGCTAGTACTACATGTTCTTTCAAGACCTTCCTCTATACCTGCAATATACAGTTCACGATACATTTAATCTGACTATACCTAGATTTTTTCCGTACAAAAGCATGTTTTTATGAAGCCAGCCATAAAATCATTTTATCGGCCCCTGCATGACTGTTAATGTCAGAAATCCCCACCCTCATATTTACATTATCGATGCTTGGTACCCATTCATTACTTAATCGGATAACGTTGGAAAATTGCTTTTATCATTGGGACTACTACTATTTATAAGAATAAATTTTATATTTAAAGCTGTGTTTTAACTACAAAACATTTTTAACATCCAATGCTACCAAGGTGAAGGAAAACATCGTGAGTAACCTGCATGCTCTCCAGTCCTCAATGGCATGTAAAGTCCACTAACCCGCAATGGGGCAGCGTGGTGGACTAGGGCCTACCTTCTTATTCGGAGAGGGGGCCCCACCCTGCTGCAGTAAAGGATTGCTAAAAATTTTCCGTAACCTCGAAACAGCCTGCTACTTCGTTTGCTGCTGCCATATAATAAAAAATGCAAGACTAATTTAAAACCTTCTTACTTAACACCAGTGTCACTTTACTGCATGTTTCCGAGAATAAACTTAGAAGATTGCATCCTATCACTTAATTAACTTCGCCGAGCAAGAGCTCGAGAAATCGCAGGTGAATTTAATGCTAATAAGAACGGACCAATATGTACAGCGCCAAACTGGAATTTGTCGTGGCTCATCTTTAGCACTTAACATCAAGTAAAAGCTCTGCTCAAGTAAATAAGGACGACTGTACATAAGAAAAGCAAACAAGTAAGTGTCACTGCTACCCTTAACTACGTGTCACCATCTCCTAACGTATAAAACGCTTCTGAAGAAATATGCCTGGGTGCATTGCCTCTTGTGAACTAAGTCAATCGCCTCATACAATCGAAATACAATCAAAATCACCAGACGTTATACTTCACCTTCAACATTATACTTCACCTAAGGTTATGAGGGAGGCGCCGGTGGCGGTAGTTAACTAAATGAATGAATGACAAATCGTATCTAAAGTCTTACGTTGACGCGTGGCTATTGCTACTCATAACTGGACTGGACTGGACTAAAATGTTCCAAAAAACCTCTATTGAAGTTGAGTTGAACACTAGACATGAAGAACATGCTGTTCCACAATGAGTTATGAGGATGGTATCTTACCGGGCGAGCTCCAATGACTACTGCCTATATAAAGTATAACGGAGGCAGTTCGAGCTGGGAGGCTTCTTAATTGCTACAGTACGCCTTTAAGCCTGAACTGATACTGCAAGACGGATCCTCAAATATTTGTCTTGTATACGAAGCATAATCGAGTTTCTGACGCTTCGTTTTTAGGCAGCTCAGTCGTGTTGTCTCTTTGAATTTAAAATTCTTAGCCGGCATATTTCAGATAAGTAGTCTTTTTCTCAGTTTTAACGAAGCTATTATCGTTTTTTCATTTTTAGGTACCGAAAATAACAACAACTGAATGAAAAATCTAATGGGATATAATTATCTAAGTTTAGAAAAATTCGCGATTAGACTTAAGACAGATAAAAAAGCTAATTGTCGATAAAAGATAATATAATTATTGTCGAATTCAACGATGAAAAGCTCTGAATATCATTTGGTATGTTATTTAAGGATTTTGTAAAACGACATCATATCTGATTGCTGGATTCCTATCAATATCTTCTAAATAATTAAAATATTCTAATAGTCTGGAATACATTTCAGTGCCCACATTTAAAAAAAGGAATAGACAAGAGAAGACATTTCTTTAAGACTAAACAAAAATTTACAGGCGAATATAAAAATATTTTTAATAATAATAAAAATTACTTAAATACAGAATCATCGTATAAAAGTTTTCATTAAGCTACCAATTATAATTGTATCGTAATTACTTACTTATTTCGAACATTCCAATTATCAGAAAAACATAATAATCCATCAACACTTCGAAAACTTTCAACAAACTTTGCCACTCGCGCACAGTTTCCGTAAGTAACTTTACAAATTGCTAAATTAAATGTAGATCACTTTTTCATTATTCTTTCCATGCAAGTTTGAAATGTTTCGGCGTTAAGAGTTTCATACAACACTGCGGCCGTGGCGCGTCTAACCCCGCCGCCTCGCGCGCTCTCACTGACAGCTTTTCCTGAAAGCAACACATGATTTTCTAAAACACCCCTGCCATAACTCGGTCGAGAGTGCAAAACCTTCACACAGTGACACGACTCATGAGGGTGTAACATAATAGCAGTTCGTTAGCATAACTCCGGACGGAGGTTCGCGCCCTTGTTCGAGTAAAATGTTTACTTATTTGTGAACCCTTCATACCCAACTCAGCAACTGATTCCGCTTCTTCGAAGTAATCCAATTATTAATGTATCATATCGATTTATTTGCTCCCAAATGTTTATTTAAAATTTGTGTAGGTTTTGTAACTTCATAATGAACAATAAGTAATTTAAAGATTTTAATTAAATTTATATTTTTAAATATTTACTCCGTTTTCTTTAAGAGAAAGTTTCTTAAGCTTTACTAATAGGAGGTTTGCAATAAAGATTATGTCCAATCATTAATTCACCATCCAGCCTTTAGAAATACTCTGCTTGAGGTGTTAGACGGGAAAACCAGTTGACCTCCCCGAATGCTTTTACTCTATACGACCAACATCACAATATAAGTTCTTGTGTTATGTTACTTCTATTTTTTTCCTTCCGAACTTGCTTTCTTCACGTCTGGCTAAACAGCTGATATTCCTCCACAGCGAACTACAATGGCTCCATCGCTTATGATATTCTTGGTATGTTTTAACTCACAATTTTCAACGGATATAAATGCAAGCTTCAGTATTATGCAGGCTTTGCTTTTTGTTTTGCTCGCTTTTAGACGTTGATTATGCCGCTTTGCAATTTTCCGACAAGCTTGTTTTGTAGAGGCATACATGGGCTAGGTCAAGGTACTGACTTAACCCAGTTTAAAATCGTTGCTTAAATCTTTAGATACCTTTTACTTATAAGTAAAGCACGTCATACGAAATAAGCAGAGTGCTAAAATGCACCCAGAATTTTGCTTAACACGAAATTTGGCGCAAGTGCTTTACAGATACCGTCTTCCGCTCTACTTCTTAACTTACTGATTTTGCTCCAATAAGCCCAACCTACTCAATATCCATCATCACTTCACCTGTCAGTAACCCATTAATGACCCACTACAGGGTCGGATCTCCTCTCACAATGAGAGGGATGTAGGCCTTAGTCCACCACGCTGGCCTAATGCGGGTTGGTGGACTTCACATGCCTTTGAGAACATTTTTTGAACTCTCAGGCATGCAGGTTTCCTCACGATGTTTTCCTTCACCGTAACAGCAGGTGATATTTAATTTTATAACTGTGTAAACCTACACAAATTTTAAATAAACATTTGGGAGCAAATAAATCGATATGATACATGTTATTTTTTTAAGTCATTGGTGCATGCCACTGGGATTCGAACCCGGACCCCTCGATTAAGAGGTCGAATTCTTAGCCACTGGGCTATCACCGCTGATTCAATTCAAACAGTTCACCTAAAATGGTTTAATGTTATTGCAAGCCTTGACAAGATTATAAACAGCAATGCTGTCTTATCCATCATTTTTATTCAGAAGAAGATATAGCAGTTATGTATGTAATTATGTAATATTATTATTGATTATTTTATTTATATTACACTTTTCAACTTGGTTCAATAAATTTTAGTTTCATGTCGATGTAAATGGCATCTTACACAATTCACTCCATATTCTTCCTTCCTTCCTGCTTCCGAACCCTCTTTATTTATTTATTTGAACTTGATTCTGTAATAGACAAACGTCGGACCTACTCAGAACTCGTCGAAATCATAAACACCAATTATAAGCTTTTATTTCAAGAAAAATGGCGTAAAATCTAGAACTGAGTAACTAGTCTATTGTTTTAAGGAATCTTTGAAAAAAATTTGCATTATCTGGTAAATTTTAAAGTTTTGAATATATTCCAATCACGACGTAGGCGGGACCGCGGCTAAGTAAATTGTATACGTGCTTGGAGCAGTGCCGAATGGGGCGAGCGCGAAGGATGCTTGCCACAATTCCGCTCGAAATATACAGCTTTCAGACGTATATTTTTAAATTTGATTAAAACCTACCATTCGTTGCACACTTTGCCGAATTTGTATGTCGACAATTCGTGCGGCGAATGGCAAGCTCCGTTTGACCGTTTCATGAGTAGGTACATGAGCAGTGCAGAAGTAATGTTACTTTGACTTTCACAGTGACGTGGTACAGAAATTCGATCAATGAGGCCTTAGAGATGTTATAGAGTCCGTTGTCGAAATTCGGTATAAAGCTCGATACCTACTACTAGTTTAATGTTGAGCTCGGATTACTTTTTAATATAATATTCGAAGCTCTCGGATTATCCAAGATTATTTCTTTTCCGTGTAGCCGTGTAACTGTAAACGAAAACGTTATTTCAAATCAATTAAATAAATAAAATAAATAACAAAAATCTGTTCGCACAACTAATTTATTTTACGCAAATTATTTATCTTTGCGTATTATAGGAATGTATTATAGTTATGTGTTTTAATTTTAACCAGTTGTTTACAAACATAAGTGCTGATATGTCAGAGGGAAATGTAGCAGTCCCATTAAATATGTCTTATTTTCCTGGTTTGGCTGTACCAATGTCGAGATGTAACTTCTCGTCTTTGTGTATCCGTAGACTATACGCCACAGAAAACTGTATGTCCCCAAAATAATAATGCTAAAGAACAAAGACATCTTCATAAAATTACCAACTTGCTCAGGTTGCTTCACTTTGTGATTGCATAACACTTTCAAAAAACATATGTAACGAGGGCTGAATTTTACTTATACATTGTCTGGTGTCATTTCATTTTCAAGCGCAAAATAAAAAACTTCATGCTCATTGAATTTAGCTGTTAGGTATAGATTCCGTAATACTCACTTGTATTATTTTTTCATACCGACTAATTCTGCAAGGACACCTACTGCCTCAAGGTACTTGGCAGTTAATGCAAATGTTAAGGTTTTTAAAATAGTATTTCCGACATATACGAAAGTATACGAATAATAAGCACCGACGAATCTTAGCGAAATAGGTAAAAATGCAGTGAACTAGCTAGTAGATAATAGGTATAACTTCAAAAGTAAATTACAGAAAACGCGATACCAAATCCACAGGCACAACATTTTTAACAAGAATTTTCTCAAAATTGCCCACCCAGAAACAATTCTAAACGGAACAATAGTGAATACTCAAGGTCAAAACGTAATCATGAAGAATACCTTACCCTCAAATATCTCAATCTGCTAGCGTGGCTTCATTCAACATTTCGTATTTACGGTTGCCATTGAGACGAGGCGAGCGCTCGGTCTAAGATGAAAAAAAATTCGTTAAACTGAGCATCCAGAACGG
Source organism: Erynnis tages (assembly GCA_905147235.1). Lineage (NCBI taxonomy): Eukaryota > Metazoa > Arthropoda > Insecta > Lepidoptera > Hesperiidae > Erynnis > Erynnis tages. The sequence continues at coordinate 6,140,657 of LR990082.1, forward strand.
TATACTTGAGTGAGGTTATTAGCGGAGACAATAACGGTTGCAAGGCTCGCTATGAAAATAAAGTTTTCCACTCTTCAGTCGTCAGAGCCTCCTATTTTATTTTCACGAAATCGCAAAGCGTCGACGGCCGCGACGTTCCCTCTTTATTGCGAGACGTTTCATCAAGATTATTTTCTTTTCAAGATGTGGTCGACACTCGACACCGTCGCTTCAGCGGGCGATATCGATTCCAGTGTAAGTGTACGCCTACGGTGACAAATTTGGAAATTCATTGTTAAATATTACGTATCATCCAACCTGCACATGCCTACACACTTAGAGGTCTATATTGTGTACCTCCTTATCCGAAAAAATAAATATATTATGTAATAACAGTTAATTATGTGTGATAGAGCCATAGTAGCTCGCGTGGAAGCACCTTACCGCCACCCTCTAAACCCGACGTAAAGCATGGTGGTTAAAAATTAATATCTATTTTACATTGGAGGTAGTGAAGCAGACATACATTTTTACACGCTTTTTATTAGTTTCACCTGTATGTATGTTTGTTTGTTTGTAACCTACTCCGTTGGGCGCGATTTCGACCCACTTTAAACGGCCTGTACCCTTAGTCTGAGTTTTAGCGATACCGAAACGAAACGTTTGTGCGTTTCATTTCGGATAGATACATAAATCATACACAGCTTACTACACAGGAGTTCATATTAAACATTGAAAGAGTGTTAATTAAAAATAAAGCTATTTTTGTGATGATTTATCTAATGCTTTATTAATTTTTTAACTCTTCTAAAAATCTTTTTCCTCTTTTGGTTATTACACTGTGCATTTTCGTCTGGTAAGCTGTGTATGTGTGCGTTTCGTTTCGGAACTGCTAAAACTCAGACTAAGGGTACTGATTTCGTTCAAACTTTGTAGATTTATCGAGGCCCGATTACAATGCACTAATTTGATATTAATTATATGAATTATTCCCTTTTCAATTTGCGAATAATTTTTATTTATTTATATATTTTTTACTATAAAATTCATTTTTTATTTTAAATATTTTGGGCAGTTTTGACATAAAAGTTACTCTTATGAAATTTGCCAAAAGTTGATAGTGTTTAGTTATAAATTTTGAAAATTTAAAATTCTCGATTTTTTCCAACCTTTATGATTAATTAATTATTTAAGTTAGTTAATTATTATTATTATTAGTTAATTATTTAAGACTAGGTTTCATTTACATGGTTGTCATGAAGAATATTCAAAGTTTATATTAAAACCATAATATCCCGTTATAGTTTGTATTATCTAAATAAACAAAAAAAGTGATAAATCAAACTAAAAAGTGAAAAATAAATAATATAGTTAAAAAAACTAAAAATCACGCTTTTATAGCATTATGAAACTAAAAAAAGTGAAAAATATTATTATCCACTAAGTAGATAAAAATCAATAATTATTATTTCACGCATAAATATAAAATATTCGCCAATACACAAATTGATCTGATTTATGATAACCACCATACGACACTAAAGAAAAATAGTAATTGAATTAAAAGGGGTATAGAGAACTATACTTAATTTCCGTAGCGCGTAATAAACAATGGAAACTTTAGACAAGTTTGAATGTATTGTGGGTGCGATTTTGTCAACAGGAAAATGGCGGACCCTGCTGTCGCTTTCGGATGTTTATGACCACGACTCGACAAATTTTCACATCCTTTTATTTTCAGCGGCGGACTAACTGAGCTTAAAGGTAAATACGATAAAAAAAACTAACTAACTACGGTGAATGAACGAGCAAAGGATTCGGTGGGCACTTTTTAAGCTCAGCTTTGTGAAGCGTAAATATTCAACGATAAAGTTGCTGGTAATTGCCTACCTACATCAAATATTGAGATAGGCTTAATTTCGCTTTATGCACGGAAGCTTTTACAAATAAACTTTGATAAGTAGCAGCGATTCCTTTTTGAAGTATTAGTGTATCTCTTACTTTTATGATTTTAAAATTCATTAACGATGTAACTTTTTACCATTTAAAATGTCATATCTATTACTATAAAATATGCACAAAGAAAAAAATCACATTAAAGACTATTTTATTTCAACGTTTTTGAAACTTAATAATTTCAAAACTTGAAACATTTTATATAATTACTATTGAATGTAATTTTTTAGCTAACTAGTACCTAGTTAAGTGACTTATCATCGCTGGTCTTATCTTTGTCTGGTCTCATCAGAATGAAACAAGAGAGAGTTCAAAATGAAAATTTCTGTTTCGTGAAAGAAAAATCCAGAGCGAGGGAAGCCATGCAGTAAACGTGATCTGCGATATCATAATATTATTTTATAAGGATGCCCGAAGGTATCAGAACATGTTGCTCGCTACATTCTAAACCAAATAAAAGTAAAGTATTTTTGGCACAAGTCTAACTCTGATAACACAACCAAAGCGAATCGCACGTCATGTTATCAAGACGCACTCCGTGACGGCGACAATTTTGGAAACAATCCCACGTTCCACTGGTCGCTGATGATCTTCCCGCGCGGTCCAATTCCCAAATTACAGTCTGGACCTGCCAGAACTTTGCATTTTGAAGCTAATTCTCGCCGTGAAGCAAGTAATTTTTGTGTTTCGGTTTTACTACTTATCAGTGTCTTCACATTATGAAGTGAGAAATCTCTTCCTAGTCTTCTCTCTGTTCCTAGAAGCACGACCGAAAGAGTTTGTATCACGTCTGCGGTTGAGTGTGTATTCTGAAAAAAAAAAAAACAGTAAAGTAAGTATAATTAGTACAGGTTTAATTCTGACACAACCAAAACAAACGGCATATCTCGTTATCAAGACGCGCTCTGTGACGGTGGATGTTGGAAATAATCCCACGCTTCACTGGACGTTGATGATCTTCCCGCGCGGTCCAATTCCCAAATTACAGTCTGAACAGCCACCTGCCCAAACTTTACAGTTTGAAGCTAATTCCCTGATGTACTTATTTACTTTGTAATCAACGAATATACGTAATAAATTTTATTTTTGATTATTAGGTATATAACCTATTTGTATATTTTATTGTAAAACTGTAAATTGCAGTGAAGTTATGAATTCTTTGGGTTTCGGTTTAAACAGTGATGTTGGTACTACATATGCCACCCTCTTCTTATATTCTTTCTTCCTAGTCTTGTCGTTGTTACTAGATTTCCGACCGAAGGAACTTCTGCAATTAAGTATGTACTCTTATTTTGGAAGAAAATAAAAAACCAAAGTAGCACAGGTTTAATTCTGACACATCCAAAACAAATGGTACGTCTCGTTATCAAGACGCACTCCGTGACGGCGGCAACGTTGGAAACAATCCCACGCTCCACTGGTCGTTGATGATCTTCCCGCGCGGTCCAATTCCCAAATTACAATCTGGACAGCCACCTGCCCGAACTTTGTATTTTTAAGCTAATTCTTTGACGAATGCACTAAGTGTTAGGTAGGTTTTAGACTTTGGTACTTAAATTTAGTTATTGAATACGCTTATGAATGTAGATATTTGTGATAGTTTTCTGTCGTAGGTGAGAAGCAAATGAAAATGCAAACATGATGTTGTCACGTCTCAGTTCAAATTGGATAGTTATCCAGACAGGTAGTCGTCTCATATTAGGGATATGTTATCTCTGTTAACCACACCCCAACCAAAACACAAGACATAAATTGTAGAAAAAAGTTATTAAAAACTTACAGGAAACTGAAGAATAAAATGAGAAGCCTTCGGACACAATGCAGCGCCGCGTCATCGATTAGGGGAGGTGGATAGAATTTCCGGAATCGAGGAAACTTGTTTTAAATAAAGTTCCCTGCTGCTTTGCTACTTTTAATTACCGCCCTTACATTACCTTCAATTATTATATTAAAATATCATATGATATTTATTCAGTTTAAAATATCACGTTGCATAGAGGAACAACAGTCTATGAAGATATTACCATAGATATAATACAATTATATCTATGGATATTACCTATTACAAGGAGCCAAGTGTAAACATCTCTAACCGCAGTACGACAAAAATCAAAGTAGTCTGGCTTGTAGCCAGTAGTAGTTTCATTGTAGAAGCAAACCTCTTACTGAAACGAGCAACTACGCCAATACTCATATCTAATGTGGTGTAGTATTGTCACACAACTTGTGTAAGTGATACGATTTATGGCGCTGTGATTATCATAATATTATTCAAGCAGATGTTGTTCCTGTTTTTTCTTTTGCCTTTTTGTTATTAAATAGCTGTCTACGTCTAATATGTGAAAATATAGGTATAAAAGCGAAAGCATGCTGGTGGCCTAGTCTAAAATTTAAAACTATCCGAACTGAAAAAAAGATAGCTAATGGGCAAAAACATTTTATAATACCTAATGATTTCGCAAAATTAAAGCCCAAAGCTTTGAAATGCAGTTTAAGAGTTTGAAACTTTAAAGGAGTGGAAGAAGGTTTGGAAGAGCGAGCCTTGATGGTTCAACTAGTATCTATATTTATACAGTTTTCAATATAATTGATGGCTGCCGTAGGTTTTCCATCTACACTTTTTCAATCAGTTATTGTCTCTTATAGTCAATAGGTAATAGACTGGCTTATTGGCACACTGCCAATTACCACCGACGAAAACCCCTAGGGAATATGTTTACAGTATACAATAATTAAGTATCACATTATATTAGCAAATAGGGACCATGACATCTATAAAAAAGACTACCACTACTTTCTACGATGATCATACATCTCAACAGACATCAGACATGAATAACAAGTCCACTGAAGGCGGCGTTTGGTACCTCTTTGAGCCAACCACTGAATATAAAAAAAAATTGAAGCACACATCTAATTATCAACAGTAGAGACTAATACACCCAGGTTACAAACCTCAAACAACGGAAAACCTGTCCTTACTTCTAATAGAACTGAAATAGCAATAGTGGCAGTAAGTGTTGCAAGGCGAGCACATTTCATAAGGTTTTGCACCGTTTTGTGCAAAGGCCAATTACGGCTTAGATTTAGAACGGCGGCGCGGCAGATTTACTGAGCCAGCGATACGGCAACTAATGGCTCGTGCCCTACGCTCAGCTATTTGTTCCCCTTTCCACTGTACGTTTTAATTAAATAACACTTTTCTCTACATATTGCCCGCGTCACCGTTGCAGAAGTACAATTTACTTTAAAAGATACCTACTTGGGAAAAATTTGCTATTTCAGTACAATTATGTCTGTAATGAATCCATTTGGTCCCGAATAATAATGATATACTTGCTGTCCCGGCACACTATACACTACTATACACAATAAAAATAGATTTTTTTTTTCAAAAAATAAAATAAAAATGTTAGGTATGGACAACCCTTATCACTTAGAGGTATGCAAAATAGACAGTGGCCGATTCTCAGACCTACTGAATATGCATATAAAATTTCATAAAAATCGGTCAAGCCGTTTTTAACCCCCGACGCAAAAGAAGGGGTGTTATAAGTTTGACATGTCTGTCTGTCTGTCGGTCGTGGCACCGTAGCTCGCGAATGGATAGAGCGATTTCAATTTAGTTTTTTTTTGTATGAAAGGTGAGTTACGGCCGAGTGTTCTTAGACATGTTTGATGAAAATCGGTTGAGTCGTTTAAAAGTTGTGGGGGGTGAAAGTGGGGAAGAATAACCGAATGTCTGCAAATATAATCGAGTTGGGTCTCAAATGAAAGCGCATCACGTGCACATTGTCATGTCAGTACCCATTAATGACCCACTACAGGGTCGGATCTCCTCTCACAATGAGAAGGATGTAGGCCTTAGTCCACCACGCTGGCCTACTGCGAGTTGGTGGACTTCGCATGCCTTTGAGAACATTTTTTTTGTGAACTCTCAGGCATGCAGGTTTCCTCACGATGTTTTCCTTCACCGTAACAGCAGGTAATATTTAATTTCATAAATCGCACATATCTTTTATTACAAAGTCATTGGTGTGTGCCACTGGGATTCGAACCCGGATCCCTCGATTCGAGGTCGAATTCTAAGCCGCTGGGCTATCACCGCTGCACATTACAAAATAATCATTATGTTCGATGAAAGTTGTCGTTATTGTGACGGGTTTTTTTTTAATTTTCAATTTAATGTTTTGATTATTATGAGGAGTAGGTATGGTAACTAAAATTGTGACATGAGAATTTTATATTATGTATATAAGATTTGTTACTGGGCGAGGTGTACCTAACTTTAATTTATGAAATGCCGGTTCCAATAATCTCTGGATTTGAATAGCACTTATGATGTCTTTGGTTGCCAGGCAACATCTGTGATTCCAAAGCAATTAATACGGGGATCTTGGCAACCAAACAGTATCTATCTCAATCCACATCCGTAGATCGGTTATTGATTCCCACCGTAAATCGAATTATTTTTTGTGCTTATTAGTGATTTTCACATTGTCGCTGAAATTTTTAAGCCGATAAAACAGTTGATAATCAATTCGCATGAAACTGGGTTATCGATTTATTTGCCCTATAAAATGCGCCTTAAAAAACCATCGCTATTGTAACGCTCGCCCACACTGGAACCGAAAAACATGCTAGCCGCCCGGCGCGCCCTAACGCTCTCCATTCATGGAACCGAAAGATCCCCTTTGGTGATCTTCGTCTCCAGATTGTCAGTAGAGTATAAACTGTAAAGTGTACAGTTTTATATAATACGATTAAATAATAATCGACTCTTCTAATAAGACCTTTATATGTATAAAGAAATTTACGAAACGTAACAAAGAAACATATTTTTTGTATGTAACTTATATATATGTAACGTATTTTTTGTATACAATTTCATAACACCAACCAGTAGACAAAAAAAATATTTTTCAAAAGGAGTTACAAAATAATATACCATATTTTATAAGATCCTCTGAATAATAAAATATTCAGGAACAACACTGGGGACTTAACTAACGTCAACTCACCTGCTGTGCCGCCTGAGTGATACATTTTTAATAGAGTGATACGTTATAAAAATAATTTTAATAGAAAATTGAAAGTAAGATAGGCAGAAAAAATTCTTTAAAGTTTGTAAGACGTAATACGTAGACGTCTATATTTTATATTCATTACCGAAATACAGACAACTTGCTACCGAAAAAATATTGTTAAAAGTTGTGAATTGCTCTAATAAGCGATACTGTAAATTCAGAAAAAGTACAAAATTTTGTGAGTTCTACTTAACACCTGAATGTAAAAGCTGATTACGTTGTAACTGCACTAATTCAATTTTTATTTAAAATTTGAATTTAAAATATTTATTCTCTTTATAAATATATTTCTATAATACGTATAAGTGTAAAGTAAAAAAAGAAGTAATAGTTATCTATTTATCTTTATTTTCAAAGTGTAACCAATTATATTTGAGGTACAATAACATTTCTAAAGCAAACTTTATATAAAGGTAGCGTATACTGACAGCATTCCCTTTACCGACGATAATAATTCATACACACAACACTAAACAAATTCCTTTCCACACTCACAAGTAACAAACTAGAAGATTAATACCGCGACGCCGGGCTCACCGCGGATATGGGACCGAACTTTGCGCGATTCGTATCAAAGGAAACAATAAAATTCACGGATCACTGCAGGAGGCTGAAGCGCTGCCAAGAGGGGCCGTAATTAATGGGATCAACTTCCAATGGTAGGACTTAAAGAGTGTAGGGAGAAAAGAGTGTAAGTATATGTTACAGTTAAAACCAGTTTTTAGATAGAACGCGTTTTCCCTAGTTCGAACTAGTTTTTACTAAATGCATTTAAAATATAAAAAATGTATTTAACTGTAACATACCTACATATAGGTGCAAAGAAAAAATGATGCGCATATAATGTCGATGATAGAGCATTTTAAACTAAAGTATTTAATTTTTAACAAAATTGTTTCAGATTATTTTTTTATTCAAAGCTAGACCTATTTTTTTTCACTTTAGAGAAAAATGTGAATACCTACAATGTTAGTTGGCGAATAGTGTATCTATCGTAAATAATTTTAAAAGTCGTTAATACTAATAACGACATGGCGTTCGAACTAGTAACGGTTTTAAAAAATATCTTTAAAAATCGATAATATAAAGAGTTATCAAGGCTATATAATACTGGTAGACTATAATTACCATGCCAAAAATAATGAACATTCGTTGTTGCATAAACAATTAACAGGTCGGTAGATATATTCTAAGAATTCAAGTGCAATTTTTAGCTTACATTTTTCCAAAGTATTTTCCGCGAGCTTCACTGTGTTAAAATATTATTGTATGTATACATAGAAAACGACAAGTAAAATATACTGATTGATTATTCATTCATATCGTCCCTGCGGGCGTCACGATCTCCGATTGCAATTTCCATTTCATACCAAAAACCAGATTTCCCACCGCACTACATTTAGCTGATGCAAAACGACGGTTTAATTCTTGATTGCACTCGCCCTTGATATACTACCGACCGCTTTTACAGATAATTATTTCTTTTAGATTCATTCACTTTCATAGGTAGCACCTACTCCATTGTCTCCAAGACAGTGCATTGGTAGGTACTTTGACATGGTAAATTTATTAAACTTACCTACCTCAAAGGGTTTATACACAAACGTATTAAAATTATTCTTAAAACAATTACACATACAGAGGTTGAATAACAGCACAAACATTATATAAATCTTCACCTAACAGTAAACATTTTCTAGTCATCTGAAACTACAAATAACACAAAGAATGTGTTTGTTTATAGCAAAAAAGAATGAATATTTTTCATTTGTTAACAGTGAATTTCGTTTGAATTTCGATTATATGCTCGCTGTATAATTAGGTCGGTGTCGAATTGACAACGAATGATTAATGAGTTTCATGTTCATAATAAATCACCCAAACATTGGGCTCAGAATCAAAAGATGCCATGTTTGAATTTTGCAAATTCCACAAAAACAGGTTAAAACTCGCATTTTAGAACGAGAATTAGAGCTGTTCCGGACACAAAGTTTTGAACAAAAGAACTAAAACAAAGCATTCACTCTATACTCTAAATGTATAAGAAAAGTTGGACATTCCTAATCCAAGGTAAAACTGCCTAGCCTCGGTATAAAACGAAAAAGAACCGTCCAAACTTGTACCTGCAAAGGCAAAGGTCGCACTATAGGTATTAGCACTATATAGTTTTGAATGAATGTTTATTTTATGTTAGTATATTATAGTTACACAATGTCCTACACAAAGCCTAATCGCGCGAAGCTTGGGATACTTTGGTTAGTGGCGTAGAACTAGGTAAATACAAAATAGGGCGCGCAATCCAAACCTTCCAAAATAAATTGTAGTTACTAGATAATAGGTACTACTAACTAAAGCATTAATTCTGCTCATTTTATTATTTTCAAGATGACCTATAGTTTTCTAGTCACGTCACATGCATATGTATCAATGAGGAGGTACCTACTTAAATTTTGCATGACTGTGAAATTTCCACATGGAAGGGGCGAATTCATAGAGGAGGGTTGTAATAAATGGCGAGTATTAAATGGTGGAAGCGGACGCGCGGACGTGTTATTAGATTGATCCCACAAAGGAGCCATTATGACGAGATGGCACGGCCTGCAAGGTCAATCGAGTGCGCATCCACAGACTTCGAGTATTTCGACAGACCACTCGGATGAGTGACTCATCGTGCTTTAGTATCAGCTCTAAAATTAGAAATCTGGTGATGGGCTCATGTATGGTCGGAATACTATATTAGGTCTTTAGTGACAAGGGTAATGAACTGTTTGAGAAAAATTTGTCTTTGTTTTCTGCCGTTATGTTTTAGATGTTTGTTTACCTTGTCGTTTTTTTTGGATTTGGTAGCAATATTAAGTCGCACTAAGCCTATAGCCTCATATTACCTATAATGCCGTCATTGCGTGCATGCAATATTTCTGAAAGATGTGGTATAGGTATGTAATTATGTATTGATTGAGTCTAATGAGTAACTAAAGCAAAGTTCCTATAAATATGTAACCAGTGGACATTAAGGTGAGAAATACTCGGAAGTATTTGCTGTTTTTATAAGTTAATTAACCGTATTTTCTTTGGAATACTTCTTGTATATAATAACAGAAGTATTCCAAACAAAAGAAAATAAAAAAAACAATAAATAGATTAAATTGTTTAACTATCGGTTTGGAATTTTTCGAATTCTGTCTATGTGAACGTTTTAGGAAAGAAAACAATCGATCAGCCAACAATGGCGGCTCGTGTGCGGCGAGCATCTCTGCAGTGTCCACTCCATTGTCCATTGTTCCTCCTAACTGTTCATTATTTCAGCTATAGAGAAAGAAGAAAACATTGGCAGAGTTAATTGCTTTCATTATTCTATGTATGGACGAATTATTTAGTTATATAAAATAGAGCAGCAATATAATATATCAGTAGGACACGACAAGAAGCAAACTTGCATGCACGCCATTTGATGTTAAGTGTTCACTGCAACAATGTATGTATGTTGTATTTAAAAAAAGTCAAATATTTTGTCCACTTTTAATAACTGATCTCGAACAGTATTAAAGAACATAAACTTAACTTAAAGCTTCAAACAAGTACATTGACAGTCATAGTAGTCCGGCCAAAATAGCCATTTTGGAGTGTATGTCTATTATTAGAGACTTTAAGTAATTTCGAATTAAATTGAAATACATGATTACTTTGTGTATTGCTCCATATAGTATACATTTATAAAAAGGGAATTCTTTAGCTTTTCTTCACCGTGTACATATTAGTTAACAAATCCTTGGTTTACCATAAGCACGTAGCACATGACAAAAAGAAATATATCAAAGTATGTGTATCTTGAATATCTCGTGGAAATTAATCGAATATCAACCAGCTGCAAACACAGAACATAGAAAGTACGGAAGTCAACTTCAAAGATTGCGTGATCGGAACATCACAAATTACTGCCACTTTACGTGACCGCCGCGCAGTGGGTTCCAATAAACACAACGCATCAAGTGGCCTGCATGTTCGTTAGATGCTCATTAACTATAAAAAATGAATATCGACATGAATAGAGCGGTGATGGCCCAGTGGGTTAGAATTCGACCCCGAATCGAGGGGTCCGGGTTCGAATCCCAGTGGCACGCACCAATGACTTTATAAAAAAGTTATGTGCGCTTTGTAAAAATTAAATTAATATCATCTGCTGTTACGGTGAACGAAAACATCGTGAGGAAACCTACATGCCTGAGAGTTCACAAAAAAAATGTCCTGTGTGATCAAAGGTATGTGAAGTCCACCAACCCCCACTAGGCCAGCGTGGTGGACTAAGGCCTACATCTTTCTCATCATCTCTCATACCCTGTAGTGGGTCATTAACGGGTTACTGACAAAATGGTGGAGAATTAATATTCTCCACCATTTTTTCACTCATTTACGAATGTTTAAAAGAGACAAATATAAGACAAAAATTCGATTCAATTCGATACGATTTCTAATACCAACGCATCACAAATTACAATAAGGGTATCAGACTGTTAACTCGGAAGATAGAATTGAAAGATTGAAACAATACTACGTACATAAAGAATTCAGGTAACGACACCTATGTATGCTTTGCCCAAGCACACACACTGTACGAAGTGTGACTTCTGTACAGTCTGTGTTTTGTGCTGCAACATTCGGCTCAGTACGTGACCAATCGCAGTCACGCCTTTTTTGTGGGTTCAGAAACGTGATTATTCCTTCGACGCTACATGCAATTATTGACGAAGTCTCTGCAACAGGTGTTTTGGTTTTAAGTACTTACTCCTAAATCACTTAGTCCGTGTTGAGAACTACGAGTATTTAAATGGAAAAGTTGTTTGAATTATTCTAAAATTACACAAGATTATGGGCTTTTTCTTTATTAAGGGTTATTTCTAAGGGATATCTGCATCAATGCCTGTTATTTTTGTGGATACCTACCTGGCTTTGTCTCACATCGGAAATCCTTTTTTTGGATAAAAAGTAAAAGAGTTACCGCAAAGAAGGAATAACACGATATTTCCATAGTAACAATATAAGGGCAAAAGAGTGTTTTAAACTACAATAGGCCTTGTTTCAGTAAAAGTTCAATCCTTTTATTTCCTTAATGTTTCCTGCAACATCTGGTTTTGTTGTCGAGTTGCAACAAGGGGTGAACATCCTGGCTCTATAAACATTTTTTTATTTACTATTTAATTAGATACGAATTGATCCCAGCTATTCAAATCTCTAAAAGGTCTTCAAACATTAGGTGAGTCGAAGAGGAATGAATTCCTAAAATAGCAGAAGTATTGATTCCAGATATGAAAATTACAGTATCGGCCATGGTTGCTCTAAACACAAGGCCAGAGCTAAGTCAATTGCTAATCAAGGAGCCCTCGATCTTCCGACCGACTAATGACCAATTACGCCCGTTGACTCTTGACCACAATTAAACGCTTACATATTTCATTTGACTCTTTTACAACTGTTCCTTACGCTAAATGAAATTATTGTTTTATTGGTCCGGTATAAATAATGACTGACTCAGTGTCTGCTTTCGTGACTTTCTTTTAGTAGCTACTATAATATCACATGAGTGAAATAGTCTCCTATTGTTTTAAAAATGTATTGATGTTTGTCGTTATGTGAACAATAAGTTATACGATTAACGCCACATGACCTTCCCTGACCTTCCCTGACAAAAAAGAGAGCATTGACGGTTCAACTTATTTTGTTTTTTGTTTTGCGAAACAACGTTATGGAATTAGTTACCTATCATTTCTGTTTTCGCCTCCAAGATATAATGAAATATAAATATTCTCATTAAAATACTACAGTTTATTACCTATACCTACCGAAATGATTATTTTTAAACTTAGCTGAACTGATATTTGTAGAAATTACCTACCTTATTTTAGGCATTAAAAAAAACTATTTTTCGACTTTCACACAACATTCAGCAGTTTTTCTTAAATGTTATAGCATACCCGAGTACCCGAGTATAGCCATGTCCACTAATTATTGTGTCCATCAAATGCAGAAGAGCTAAATCATTTTCGCTACGTTGTTAATCGTAGTCAGTTTTATCATTTCAAATGAAATTTTCACTCTATATGGGATTTATATCTGTTTAAGTGTAGGTATAATCGTCCCTATTAGCCTACATTTTGACCCTACTCGTCGACCCGACTTGACACGTGCATGACAGCCATTACCACTGCCCCACATAGCGAGCACTCTCGAGGGCTTTTCCCCTTATCATTACAAAACTTTCGCAACTTCGGACGTTATGCAAAACCGTAATTGTATTTATTCACACTTGAACTAATCAAGCTTAGATTGGGAATAGTTTGACGATGCGTGGCTTTAAGAAAGGCAATTATGGTCGTCACTAAACCGACATCAGTCATCAACAGTTGAGGAACTCGAACGTAAAACCAGTCCTAGTACAGTACCTACTACGATAACCTGGGCCTACGTTTATAACTTTACACTTCCAACGCTTAGTCAAGCCCAGGTTGCGCGCGCGCCAGTCACCGACCGAGCGCTTGTGAGAGAGTGTGTTTCGATGCGCGCGCGCACGCATTTCGAGATATCCAAACAAATTTAACGTACGTAGTGTTGTTACCTGTGACCTGTGACAGAATTAAAATTTATCACAGAATTATGACATTGTGCGGCCAATAATGCGTGTGTTACGATAAGTGCTAATATGTGAATACAACCTTGTGCTTTACTACACCTAGAACGGCGTTTACCTTTTTACAGTAAGGAAGTATTTTGTTTGTTTCTAAAGTTCAACGCCTTTACGAACATTATAAACACTATTGTTACGTATAATTATGTTACATGATTAATAAATATACCTACAAAATGGAGCGGTTGGGTTACTGTTGTGCGAAAATTGGTTTTGTTTTTTTATAGAATTTTATTTTAATTCCTTTTAAAGGTTCTTGATTGATCTTAAGTTATCATCAATCAAAAGTGGAAATAGAATATGAATAATTATACGTATATTTCCTGTTAATTCAACAACTGAAATCTAACATATAGAATCTACATAGGTATTATCCTTATGTATACATTGACAAAGTCGATACAATTTAATGTTAGTCAGTAAGAAGGTATACCTAATATATTAAATGTCCTTTTTTAAATCTAAAGACATTGGGCTTTCCAACTGTAATATGTAGACCTCCATATATTAAAAAATTACGAATAAACATCCTGGTGCAGAGTATACCTTCCATGACGTAGTAATCCTCTTACGAACGATTTCTCTCCGCCCATAAGAATTCATAGAGCCACGATTTCTAAATGCATATTAATGCGAACCATATACTTACTCAGCTCCATGATGATTGCGACATTTCCTGGTACGAGCAACAATGCGGTAATAGCACTAACACAAACCTAAACAACCATTTTGTAATAGAAAATTAAATCATTGCTCTTCAAATGAACTAATAATGTTATGAAGTTCGTTACAAAATATACATGTTGCATCGCTAAAGCCTACCGTTCGAAGATAAAATAAATATCCATATAATGACTCAAGACAGCGACTACAATTACAAACCTTCATTTAAAACAAGGACACATATGTTTTCAGCTATGTACGTTATAGTAACTGCGATGTCATCATTTTCTATAGTATTTGCTGTTTCATAGCCTTCGTGATTTGACATGACACGAAAATTGATAAAGACAAGCGATACTATTCACATTACTTTCAATTTTAATTTATAATGCCGAGCTATTTCAAATCGACCTATGAATATTCTAAATTGCGTAAAAATTTGGGACGACAGCCTCTATTTCAAATGGTTCCACCACATCTTTTAGATTCGATCAACCCCGACAAAGAAGAACAGAACCAATATACACTTCGCAATCCTGTTCATAGAGAGGTGCAAGCAACAATGCCGCAATCAGAACACGAATCGAACACAAAAGAATTGGTAATTCACGAGCAAGGTATAAATCATACTGAAGGCGGTTGGCCGCGTGAAGTACATCTATACAACGAAGACCACGTCGCACGCCACTGTCGTCGCGTCCTACACGAAGACAACTATATTCATACGGTTATGAGTCTTACACCCCAAGTAAAACATTATATAGATCAAAACAACGCAGTGGACATGTACCAGACGTACTTTGACGACATGCGTCCTCAAGCTCCGGTTGAAAAGTACAATATTCAAATTGCAAACACATTCCGCGATTCATTCCAACGACCCGTTTCAAGCGTAGTATGGACAAACGAAAAAAAATCCAAACTAGCCGTTTCGTACTGCCAGAAAGTTTTTGAGCTTGAAAATTTTTCCAAACAAACAAATGTCTGCTATTTATGGGACGTCTGCAGACAGACATCGCCAATATACGAGTTTTTTCCCGAATACAGTTGTTGGCAATTGGCATGTTCGCTCGTAGATCCAAATTTAATGATCGCTGGTCTTAATAATGGAACAATTAGCGTATTTGACATTCGCGAAGGATCTTATTCTGTATCGAATAGTTCAGTTTACAATTCACACCGCGCCCCAGTCACTGGTGTTCTTTACATTCAGTCTCGAACACACAAAGAATTCTTCAGTGGCTCTCTTGACGGCCAATGTCTTTGGTGGGACGTTCGGGATCTTTCTCAACCAATTGATCAATTACCCATGTCCATAAGATTAGAAGGGGCCGAAGTTCCAAACTTAAGTAATGCTGAAGGCATTAGTTGTTTAGAATACAATCGTGGCTTACCTACAAAATTTCTCAGTGGAACAGAATCCGGACTTGTTATTAATGCGAACCGTATGGGCAGAAGTCACTCAGAAATCCTAACTTCGTACTGGAATGCACACTCGGGACCAGTTCGAGCTGTGCATCGAAGTCCATGCACTTTGAGGATGTTTATAACGTGCGGAGATTGGACGGTTCGCATTTGGAGCGAGGAAGTTCGGTCTGCTCCAATTATAGTTGCAAAACCGTATCGTCATCAAGTCACTGACGTGGCGTGGGCTCCACTCAGATACTCTAGCTACATGGCAATTTGTGACGGTGGAATGTTTTATTACTGGGATCTTTTGAGAAAATACCGGGAGCCAGTGTCGATACTACAGGTCTCAAAATACGGCCTCACAAAAATAACGCCTCATGAAGAAGGAAATTTGATTGCCGTAGGCGATAACCGAGGATCGTTATTTTTACTTCAACCATCTGAAAATATGGTTAGACCAGGTAGTAATGATAAACTTCTTATGCACCAAACATACGACAGGGAAACCAGACGCGAACATATCTTAGATTCTCGTCTAAAAGAAATGCGATTAAAAGTACGAATGGAGGAGAAAACGACAAATCTTCCCACGGAAGAAATTGAAGACAATGAGATTCTACAAATAACAGAGGAGGAATATTTTAAAATTGTAAAGGAAGCTCAGCGTGAAATGGATACTATGTCGACATCAATTAACTTATCTTAAAAACAATGTTTTGTTAATAAAATTATGTAACTGATATAGTTGCGTCACTGCTTTATTCCATAGGTATACATACGGAGTTGATACAAGATTGTGATATTAAAATTTCACATTATTTTATTACATTTTATTACATTATGATATTTATATGTACACCGTGTATTTGCTGTGAGATTAAAACAAATTGCCTTTGACCTTATTGGATATAATAGGGTGATAATAAGAATCAGGTTAGTCGTCCGGGTATTAAATGTGGTTGAGCGACCCGCATATTTAACCAGAATGCATCCGGCAACCTAACCACCGATTCATTATAACAATGTAATAAGAGCTTTGAGTACTTCTATGTACGCAATCGAAATCCCTTTCAAAGGACAAGAAGTAGCGGATCAGCATGGGGGCGAAGTCCTTGAACCGATGAGCCCTCGATAATAAAATATTATGATATAACATTTCTGTACATCTACACTGTATACATACTGTTCATACGTAATTATATACATTTGTCCTGAAATATCAGATCAGTTTTAGGTAGTAGAACCTGTTTAGTCATTGTACATTTGGCATACACAACACCCTTAAACGTAAACAATGAAGTTATTGTCTTTCTATTGGAGGTGTTTCATTCTCGGAAATACAAATTAGTGGTCTAATTTTTGAAATTATTTATGAGCTTTTATAAAATGTGAGGTTACGTCCACTTTTTTATACTTACTTCGAGTTAGGTATTAAGGTAACAATGGCACTTATATTCAAAAACAGATCGAACTCCAAGTTAATTACTACCACATTCAAAAATGGACAAATATAAAAGAAAAGTGCATTACCTCTCCATTTGACTAAATTCTGCTAACACGCTTCTATGATTAACAGAGCCACGTGTGAGTTATTACTTGATTTAATAAAATAAGATAAAAATGCACTACGTTAAACGTCTTTCCATGCAAACCGGGAACATTACGACCTAGAATTAGAGTTGAGTTGCGCTTTAGAATACAAATACGATACCGCGTAGGACAAGTTGTAAGTAAGATCGTGGACCGCTATCCGCCAGCTAGTGAATACAAAGGTACGTCACACCAACTTTCACCCGGTGAGTAGCAAGCAGGGCTGCCAACTCAACACATTTTTGCTACTTATAATAAAATCTGCATATAAACAAGATCACGTTATGATATGTAGAGGTAGAAAAAAGTTTATATTTGGTATATCTCTTAAAATATGTTACAATTCCTTTGTGGGTGTAACTTTACGCATAGAAGTTAACTTAATTTTATTATAGACTAAAGTCTATAATTAAATAGAATTAGCAGTTGACTACAGGCTAATTTCAAAGTACCTACAAAGAACTATCTGACCTAGGCTTGACCCTAGACCGGGCTTTGCTATGTCGTATTTTTTAGTTTTTATCTTAATTAAGATAAAATTATAATATCCTATTTATGAAGATAAAAAATCAGGATGGAATTTCACAGATTCTAAATTTCTTAAAAATCGGATGTCTCTTTGGATTTTTTTATATTTTAAGTAGATGTTTAATCATTAGATTATATAGCATTAGAAATAGTAGCAAAGATGTCAACCCTATAACACCGCACGCGCGCTAACCGTGTACTCGACAACCCATTTTCTTTCGCATTGAACTATTTATCTATGCGACACTGCTTAGTGTTCGTGAAGACTGTAAACGCAGTATTGGAATGCAACGCGCAACAAAATTGTGCGAGTATCGCTTTCCATTTTTATACATTAATTCTTCTAAAATGGATGTTCAAGTATACTCTACGTTGAATATAGAGTCAAGATGTAGTTATAAAATTTTGGCATAAACTTACGTAAATACTTTCTTGCATTTAAATGCACTGTTATAACTTTCATTTAAATTTTAAGCTGTCATAAAATTATCAAGAAAACTATGCTAGGGTACTACTTACTAGCTGAGGCTGACATCGACGTCGTATACGACGCGACCACGAGAAATCGGTCTAATTTAGATATGCTAGTAGAATTTAGAGTTTAGAGTAGCTCAGACCAATAAAGAAGGCTAGTAGTTTATACCCTTAAAAAACAACGTTTGTCCCAAACACAAACACATAAGAATAAACTAACATACCTAATGTTGGGTTTATACTGCTCTTTTCAAACAAAACTCAAGGTGGAAAGAGTCGTCGATACACCTCGTGCAATAAGCCTTTGATTGAAAGCTGCTAACTTGTTCTTTTCATGTCTGTTGTTTAACGAAGTTATAGATTGAGAACAGTTTATTTATACTCATTTCTTCGATAATAATAAGCAGCACCCGAGAGCAAACTACTATAAAACGGGCGATTTTCTGCAAATAGAAATGCTCAATAATGGCTTTGATTTTACGATCAATATAAATTTATTGGAGTAAAATGTGAGCGTATGTTTAATAAACATACCAGCGTTTAATTTTACTTTTATATAGTTAAATGGTAGCAAACGTATTACCTATTTTATATACCCGCTACAAAATAAGTTACTGTAACCCGTAAGAATCTATTTATCATCCCAAAAATGATTTGAATCTTCTGTTACTAAAACATAAGAACATGGCTACTGACATGTAGTTCAATCAAATGAAATCTGTACTTTAAATCTACATTGTTCTGTATTGAAACATTTTTGGTAACTATCAAAAACCACCATTAAATCCCCAGAGAAATGATTGATCCGCCATCGATTGACAAAAACATAAATTAAAAAAAGGACAATATATTTCGCATATTAACACAAGTACCGCAATAAGAACAATACTGTAACTCGTATTGTTCTGTGGTTATCATCTGATCTCATTGGGATCATCCGAGGTTTAAGCTGTCAATGTAAACTGAACATAAATTCACGTACTTAACACATTTGAAGCAATAAATTCAATGGGCGATAATTAAGTCTCGCCGACATAATTATCGAGGAATGTTGCATATGTCACTAGTTTGTAGGTTAATGACGACAACTCGTTCTTATAAGTGGACTTCGCGTTTTTAACACACTTTATTAAAAACTAGTTTGTCTCTGCCCACTTCGTTGTAACATTGATTTAGTTATTTTTTATCTCCCATGGGAACTCACATTTTAACGACATAAAGGTTAGGGACAGAAAAACTCTTCTGTCGCCCTTGCTTGGTTGGTTGCTTCCTATGCTTGGTTGCAGCGGTAAAACAAAAAGCGCTAATAGGTAGACACAGCCCAATGGTTAACACTTGTTACACTAAAATGCGTTTCTTCTTCTCTTTTTATAATTTTTTAGAATTTGTGTGCCTACACATCATTGTATAATTTGGGTAAGAGTTAAGATAACTGCAGCACGGAGTATAATTTCTGGACTTTTAAATAAAATAAAAATAATAGATGATCAAATTTTCACTTAATATTACAAATTGAGATTATTAAAAAAAATGTGCGTTTAGATATAGTAAGTAATTTATGGGCACTGAGCTACAAAAAATACACATTATGTATAAAATACTATTTCCTGTGCTTTTCAAGCACATTACAACTCTCATAAAAAGTGGAAGCGATTGAACAGAAAAAGCGATATTACCGGCAATCAAGTAGCTAGTGTTTTCACTTTTGCACTAAATTGCTTTCAATCCATAGATATTAGCAACTACCTACTTCTTTACCCAATGAGTCACTTGAATAACTTACATGAATTTACGTAAATGATCTTTTCAATTACGTAGCTAAGTACGATATAGCTATATTTCATTTCCATACATTTGGTAGGCTAGATTTATTTTATTTCGCATTTTTTTCTTTTCGCTTACTTCTTTCACAACAAAAATAAAATAGCCTAGTTTTATTATAATTTATTATAATTATTGTTACCCTTTTATGAACAGATAAAAATTTTTGAATATTCCTAAACGCTTTTTTTGTTTTTAAAGACATTTTTCATAATCCTAACAACTAGGTCTAAAGTTTGTTTTTTACATTTTTCTCATTGGTAGGTATGCAATGTGGGCGCTACATTTTTGGAAAAAGTTTTCAATTAGGTTTAAACGTACGTATGTAGATACGTACGTATACGTACGTTACTTATAAATGAATTTATCAAATGATTCTTCGTGCATGGCTCTACCTACTAACTACTTACCGGTACCTACCTTTTTGTTACTAAATTTAGCGTTACTTATTACGCTCTAAAGTAAATTTAACTTACGTCTTTGTTGACAAAGCGTTGCTGTTGTAATCCCTATAATTTATTAAAAGTGGGAACGCGGTCTCTCTGGGAACTGGCCTCATTTTTTCCCGATGCACATTGTTCTTGTTGTATTTTCACGTTGTGATTGCGTTGTTCCAGTTTCTCTACCTACTGCATTTATTAACCCTGTAAAAATAAATTGACGTTTGGCCATGTCATTTAGAATGCTTTCGTTCCTACTTAATCGCGAAGCTTTTTGATTGACCCAGGTGACGTAATCACGGCGTATTGTTTTTATACGAATCGAGAGTGTAAACTAACATTTTAGTTATCTATCAACGGTATTATTTATCGGTACCTAATGTCGGCATTACCGATAAATAAACCGAGAAACCGATAGATAAACCGAGTCTCCGCCTCGATGCCACCGCGACCGGCGCGGCAGCTCCTAAAGAAGGTCCTCGGTCAGGACCGAAACATGTCGGCATCACCGATAAATACCTAATACCGTGAGTAAAACCGGTTGATAGATAACTAAAACACGGAGTATGTTGCTTGTGTCTTTGAATAGAAGTTTGATAGAAGGAGGTACGAAGTATATTTTGCTAAAGAAATTAAAATTCGGATTGAACTATTTTAAACAATATAATTAAAGCTGTACTTTATCTTTTTATCAACGGTATATTTTACCAATACCAACATACACGTACGCGCAAAAAGCTGGGCTACTCTATGTGTGCTGTATGTTTTTATTGATCATCCACGATCACCTTGATCGACCATAATAAAGAGACTTGGCGTGCGACTATGCGAAACCTTTCAGATGTTGTCTAATGTCAAGTTAAATACCATTTATTTTCGTTAACAATAATGCAGTCAGCGTACGCTTAGTAATACTTAAGACTGCAACGTGAGCTAAATTCTGTGGGTTACAATTATAAACGTGTTAACAACAATAACATATCAAAAGTGTCACAAGTGCCTAATAATAAAATTGACAAAACCGAGATAGATAGATAATAGGTATACAGTCATGATGTTAACGAAAGCAAGAAGTTTTATTATTTGGAAATACTAAAACTAATTTTAATAAGTTTAATGTTAGGCATTGTTTAGCATTAAAGATACCTACTAAACAAGAAGAAAAACAACACAATTAGTTAAATAAATCTTCAAAAATCCCCGTTATTACAGTTATCTATTTAAGGGGCTTAGAATTAAGGCCGAATGGATTTCGTGTTCTCCCTGACGATGATCGAAAAGTGAAGTGCGATAGGCTTATTATGACCGATCACCTTGATTGATGACAAAGTGCAATCGTGTAGGCATGCGAAGCCTTCGCGCACCGCGACGCCCGAATACCAATGTCTTCTTATTTGCAAACCCGTCTTACTGTTATACCAGACCGTGTGACCCATATAGTAAACACAATAATTACAGATATATTCGCCAAAACTGGTCACCATTTGACCGGTCATCCATATAACAAGAAACATGTTTTTAAGTTTGGGCGCGACAAATAACGAACGGCAATAACCTACTAATTCTCAATTTATTACTGACAAAACAAAAAAATAATTTAAAGCTTAAGCAGAAGCCAAACAAAAACAATAAGTAGTAATATCACCGTGAAGGAAGAATCATATTTGCTATTAAATTAAAAATTTCAAAGCTTTAAAACTGTAATTTAAAAACATCCCATCCAGAATAAACAGCAAAATGTTTCAGTATACCTGGTCTTCCGCGTAACTTTTAAGCTATGGAAATTAACTCGACACGAAAGAAATAAATGACATTAATGAGATTTTCGGCCTTCAACCAAAATTATCTTGAATCGAGGCCTTTATTCTCAGTGGCTTGACTATAACAGGCTGAGCGGAAAATATTAAGATTAATTCATAAACCGAGAGTAACAAACAACCCTTAGATTATTTACGCTTTTAACGTTTATTATTTACGGCCAAATGAGCTAAACGTTAATATTTCGGTCTTCGGTCATTTCGGAGCTCTTTAAAAAATTGTTTTTTTAGTTGTAATATTTTACTATTCACATGTTTGTGCTATTAATTACTCTGCAAAAACTAAAGTAAAACAAATACTTCAAATCTAAAAAGAAAAACAAAACACAGAACTCTGTGTTAGTTGTTTTCAATAACAAGCTTTGAGATAACAAGCAATAAATGTCGAATATTATCATAAAAAAACATACAGACGAATTGAGAACCTCCTCCTTTCTTGAAGTCGGTTAATTAAATATTTTTTATTACATTACGTAGTTCCGTGTCTGATGCATTCATTGAAGCAATAAATTACGAATATAAAATTGATTCTGAACTAAATTTAAGTACGTAAATTAAGTATTAAGTAAAGGTAGATTAGACGATGATGTAGCATTGCACCCACGGAATAATTGCACCATCAGTCTGCATTGGAGCAGTATATCAGTCAGTAACCCATTAATGACCCACTACAGGTACTGAGCAACCAACTCAGCAACCAACCGTTGTAGAGTCCACATCACCTGATGATGCTCCGTTTTGGGGCGAAACACGTGTCGTGTACTATTGGAATAAGTTGTTATGGTATATACCTACTCAGAGAGATAAGGGAGGGTGGTGGATCCATACCAAAACAAGTTCCACGTGTGCGGATTGTTGCAAAGAAATATAAATACAACTTAAATAACAATGGATTTCCGCAAAGTAACGCCTGATACAATATATTAACATTATCTTGTGTTACAGTAACGTCGACATGGGTGCGGGGCGATGAGCCAGGTGTTGGTGGCGCTAGCGGTACTGGTGACGGCGGGCGCGGCGCACGCGCAGCTCCGTCCCGCGGACGCGCCGCCCGCTATCAACGACACACGTGAGTGAGTCCTTAACACTTTCCTACTTTACATCTGCTCAGAACAACGAAAGAACCTGAAATACTCAGTCTACTGTAACTTACCTTACACACTACACAGTGTTACTTACCTTTGCAGTACTTGGCACAGTCATATAAACGAGAAAAAATATAATAATAATAATATGGCTGTAATGTTTACAGCCTGTTGGCTGTAAATGTTTATTTATTCCGCTGCCAAACACGAGTCTTTTCCTAGAACAGAAAACCACGACGATACTGTAACGCAGACCGATGACAGGGTTCAATCAATAGTCGTAAAGTTAGTAAACTCTTCATAGTATTAAGGTATTGCTTAATTTTTTACTACATATATTTCATTGCAGTTACTACCAAAAACTAAACATTAAATAGACTATGCTTGAGTTGAGTTTACTTATTGGCAGATACGATACCTTCCAACAATTTAAAGATATTGATAATGGTATAATTATTTTGTGAATAGTACATACATAGTTGGGAGGTTAAAGTCGTGCAGAATAAATGTGATTTAATTAGCTATAAAAGTTGCCATAACACACGTTCTACAACATGAAGACAAATGATAATGAGTGAAGATTTTAACATAATTATTGTTATTGAACATGTTGCTGAACTCAAAATCTTGACATTAACAGACGGTCATCGTTCATTATTACATCGCCGATTTTATTGCATTAATAACTAACAAGTGATGCATTATTTCCCTTCTGCGATTAGCCGACGATCAGTACCTACCTATGCAACGCAAATTGCTTGAACCTAACTTTCTTCTTCATTCGTAGGGGTAAACTGGTGTGACAAATTTCATTATTTCAATCAATGTATCATATAACAATCTCAGGCATGACATAGTATATATCAGTCTTTGGAATTACAGTAGTTATTGTATATATGATATTTTACTATTGTATATATACGAGTATGCACATTATTGCACATGCACATCATGAGTAAGAAATATCTCATAATGTGTGACGTAGAGCTTGCGAAATCGGTGTAAATTTTTTTTCATACTATTGTTAATACTTTTGTTTCTGTGAATTTTTTGCATTACATTGTGTTTTTAGCATTAGGCAGTGGTACGTGTGAATGGTCTCAGAGGTCTCAACGCATTGGTTGCTCTAATAACACGAACTGTACTAAACAACATGCAAAATAAATTACTATTCTAATAACTATTGAACTATTCCTTGATATGTCACTTGCCAGTGACTTGGTTAGAATGTTGTATGCAATTAAGTATATTTATGTAAGGATACAAATACGTGGTTTGAATGTTCGATTACAGGTATTACTAGATGTAGAACCGGCAGTCTAACAAGGTCATGAGAAATAAGTAAAGAGTGATAAATTACACCGTGCTGATAAAGTAAGCTACGCAATGCAAGAATATTAAATCATTGAAAAATATATAAAAGATTACAAAGCATGACCATTGTTGAATCACTCACGAAGTTAATTTCTAACCATAGACTTGTAATGTGACGCGAAATAATATTTAAATCTAAGATACAACTAAAATTATTATATTATAATGGTTAAAATAATTACGGTACTATCATACTCGTAGGTACATAGCTATAAACTTTATTCAACGCCTACATTCCGTACACGTGACGTCGAATAGCACTCCAAAGATAAATTGATGTACTTACATAAAATTGAGTAATAATATTTTTTTATTATTTGCGCAAGTGGGATATAAGAAAAATATGAGTCATAAACTATAAGTTTTAATTTAAATGTTCTGGATTGGTTACCACTATACATAGGTGAGTAATTAATGTATTATTTGTTCGGAATGACGCGGAAATCTTTGTCCTTATGACACAGGTGTCTTTGTCAGTTTTAAAAATGTACGTCTGTAATATAACTAGTTTTACTAGTGTACTCTGTAATGTTAAACTAGGTTTCTTTCCAGTTTTCATATGGCTTGTGAGAAAATAAAAAAGAAATGTAGCTACGCCGTAACAAAAACCAATTTTTGTACAATGGTTTCAGATTGTACAAATACTTGGTCACTATTAAAAGGAAATCTTGTTTTTACATGATAAAACTTTTTACGTAAATCTAGACTCTTTTCAGATTCTTGTCTGTCACTATCCGACAATGTTCTTTTAAGTGTAATGTTATATAAGAAGAAGAGGCATGAATTACAGTGGCCATTTTCTTGTAAGAAATTTATTAGACATAGTTTTTGTAATGAACACTAGATAGTACATATTTGCGTAACGCTTTTCACGCTTCGGGTTGGGTTTCCGTCAAAAAAATTAGCTATGGGCTCTTCAATATGATATAATTATGATCTACAAGTACCTAAGTATGCTTTTTCAATTAGTTACGCGTATATTAATATCGTTTTAACATTCATTCCCTTGAAGTAAACAAAAGAGCAATAAAATTATTTATGTACTTGGAACTAGCTTTCCCTTTAGAAAGCGTTGAAACTGTACTTCTTATTCACACTGACGTCTTAGTTAACAAATCATTACGAAGGTAGCATTGCGATACTGATTCACATAAATCGAATTAATTCCCATCAATAAGGGAATGTAACGGATCTCTTTTAAATTCGGCGAATCCAGGAAAAAATCCATAGTAGATACCCTATAACTACGAAACTAGCTTGCCCAAACTTAATCACAAGGGGTGATAATTTTAAGTAGGTTTCGATCGTGTCTTTGGAAAACAATCTGCGACTGTGACTTACACTCAACTTTTTGTTTAATTTTTTCAGTTAGATTCAGTTAGAGCTACGGTACCTTTACAAAAGCGAACGTGAAAAAGTGAAAATACCCACGTATCTTATTCATCTATAAAAGCGTAAAGGCTATCAAAGTGACAACGTATCGGACGAAACACCGAGCAAGCCAAGCCACTGTCGACTCGATCAGTTCCGTTAATTGCACACCGGCCCACTAATCCCCTGCATGCAGTGCTCCCTTTGAGGATCCGCCCTGAGCTATCTGTAGCTTGTAAATGTGCTATGGATCTACAGATTTTCCCCTTTACAAATATTGTTGGAAATGTACTTATTTATTTGGTCAATCATTAATTAAATTGGTTAAACAATAAACAATAATTCTGTAGCGAAAAGATTTGTAGGTATCGTCTTATGGGTATGGAAAATAACTAGTCTATAGACAAAAGATAAAAATGTTTAAAAAATATTAAAGTGTAATGTCAACTGTGGAGAAAGGTAAGTATAGTAGACGTATGGAGGTTTTATAGTATTTACAAGTACTATAATGTCGGCACAATCGTAACAGGCGTAGTTAATCTTACCTAACCCTTACGAGTTAGGTAAGATGCCTACAGATGCCTACCTACTTATACTTATTTTAAATGCAGCAACTGCCTTTTTGTCACTATATCCCATCGATCGTACAATTGAGAGTCGTGATTCGTGATGTACATTATACTCGTAACATTAGCATTCAAATTCCAAAGTCAATATCGGTTACGTGTGAAAGAAACCCGTAACGGTAATTTTGTTTTAACCTTAGTTCACCTAAATGTTCACAATTTACATAATATATTTTATTCCTAGGGTTTAGGTTACAATGACATCTAAGTTTTCATTTTGATGATTCTAAAAATACTTTACAGATTCAATATATTTATTTAAAATTTGCATGGCCGAATAAAACCAAAACCAAATAAAAGGTAAACCAAACCAAAAAAAATAGTATTTGTAGAGAATTACTCTACAACTCTGCTGTATTAAAAATATATTATAATATTTACATTTAAATAAGTTCGTGTGTTCGGTCGTACACGCGCAAGGAGTAAAACTTCTGAAGGTTATTGGTAAATACTTTTTATTTTTGAGTTTTAACTTGAATTATTGAAGCCGGAAAAGACATTTTATCGATTTAATAGGTAATTCTATATTATTAGATCACAAGAACGTTATTATAACCTCGATTAACTTGACTAAATATTAATTGAATGTTCATTTTTTCTCTTTTTTCCACAGGATGCGGAATAGAATGCGTGCGGTGCGCTGCGGATGGGTGCGTAAAATGCGCGCGGCTGCTGGTGTGGCCCGGAGGGACCTGCGCCCACGACTGCCCCTCGGGGACCCGGGAGGCCTGGGCCCACGACGACCACCTGATGGGTAGAGTGTGCTACCCGGCCCATACTTACAATGAGGTCGGTATCCATAGAGAGCCTATGCACAATACCCTTGATAGTATCTCTTTACGTAATGTAGGCATATAATAAATGGATGGATGCATAACATTGGTTTTGGTCCTGCAATGATTCGAGAAAAGTTGATGTTTTAACAACAAGAATGCACAAAATATCTGGATAATAAAATGAGTGCAGTAAAAATAGTGCACTTACCTAGATATTATTATATTTAATTACTCTTTGCACAAAAGATAGAGCTAGCAGGCCCTAACCCTCTCCTGCAGAGAAAAAAGCCTTAATTTTTTATTTATTATTATGTAAATATGCTAAGTACTTCTAAGGTTTTAGGAAATATCCATATCGACCTCATAACTGCATCTAAGTTGTAGGTATTTGAAATTGAAAGGCAACATTTATTGGCTGGTGTCCGATTCCAAAGATGTTTATTTCAACACGCTCTCCGGCAGGATTTTAGTTATACATTTTTCCAACCAGTTTGTCAGTCTGCGTTTTAGGATTGTACTTAACTAGGTTAGAACTCGTTCACAACGCCACTCGTTAGCCGGTAGCGATGTTCATCAAATATTGCATCAGGAAATCAAAAATAACCGGTAGCTTGCTTCGTGCTAGTTAGATTACAACATGGAGTTAGTTTATTTAATGAATTTACAAGCAGCCACTGGTGTACATGAATCCATATTACAGGTGGCTCGGAGGGACCAAAAACTACAAACTCGCATGTTTATAGACGGAAAATTGGGTCACTACTGCAATGTTGGTACTCGTAGCGTAGTTCAAGCCATCGCCGCCTTGTGTGTTGTAAATGACGCCCGCATGCACTATCACAACATCAGATCATTTAATTATAACATATAAGTATGCCATAAACATACATACCAATTTATGTTTTAGTTATTTACACATAGCGATTTCGATTCAACGACGTTAAATAATTTTACCAGGTACACAGGGTACACTTATGTTATAACATTCTACTCGTAAATTTAAAATATAAAATGTACCTACATAAGTTACGATATACACCTTTTCTCTTTTGTTTCTCTTTTCGTTTGTGAGCGTGGCTGACTGCACATGCAGAAACGAACATTGGATGCGAATTTTTAAAAGGTTGCAAAGGTATTACACAGCACTATTCCTTATGATTGTCGCGAACGAACTAATGCGATCGAAAACGTTTTCTTTTATGTTCCGGTAGGTGTGCGTAGGCGGTGCAGGCAGTGTTACGATGTGCATAATTTATCGTTTCTTATAATATGGTGTAGGTAGGATGTATATAAATAGGTAGGCACGTTTGTACGCACGAAAGGCAGACCAGAAGTTCGACTCCCAGAGATTTTTTTTTAAATTACTGTAGGTACTGTATCTTGAGTAAGAAAATTATAATTTTTTTGTTGTGTAATAGAAGCACATGGGTATGAAGGTCTTCTGCAACCCGTGGAGACCCACGTCCGACCTCAAATAGAGTAAGAATCCTCTAAATCTGAGGTCGTATGTGGATGTGTATGTGTGTAGGTATGTGGATATGTTACTTGCTACTCATGAGAACTGAGATGAGCGCCTTAAATAAAGCATCTCCGACAGCCACGCGTCAACAACTGACACATAAGACATGAAGATGCTTGTCAGTAACCCATTAATAACTCACTACAGAGTCAAGTCTCCTCTCACAATGAGAGGGATGTAGGTAGGCCTTAGTCACGTGCCTTTGAGAAAATTATTTTTTGAACTCTCAGGCATGCAGGTTTCCTCACGATGTTTTCCTTCACCGTAACAGCAGGTGATATTTTATTTTATAAAGCGCACATAACTTTTTTACAAATTCATTGGTGCATGCCACTGGAATTCGAACCCAGACCCTTGATTAAGAGGTCTAATTCTTAGCCACTGGGCTATCACCGTTTCACTGGGATATCACCACTTGCCACTGGGCTATCACCGCTTAATGAAGATGTTTAACTATAGGTTCAGGTGACGTAAAATTCCCCGGGCGAGCCTTGGCTCTACCATCTATCATTATCTACCATCGCCTTTTATATGTGTGAACTTGACATTAACAATTAAGTTGTAGGTACAAACACCAGAAAAAACCAATTTTTCTGGTCTGTGACCTCACCAGAAAAATTAGTTTTGTAATGTGTAGTTAGTGTTGTAATTTGATAGTTACGCATGTCTTGGGAGTTGGCAAAAAATAACTACATACATATATAGTCCGACATCTTAGCCTAGGCCGCCATATTGGATTGAGGGTCACTTAGATAATCATGCTTTGTCATCCAATCTAAATGAGAACACAAAATTTCATCTCAATCGGTGGAGGATAAGTACATTAAGAATCAGCTACGAGATTTGACCCGAACATGCAAACATGCTTACTTACCTACAGGTGTTAACGCTGTCTTTGTTCTTAGGTGTTAGTTGGCGGTGCTTGTGGCGCAGCGGTGTGCATAGCCCTGGTGGTAGCCGGTGCCGCGTACGCTCGTTGCCGTGGTTCCGCAAGATCGCAGGCACAACCGCTGCCGCAACCAAGGCACGACGATGACGCACAGCTACGAGAGTTTCATAAACAGCTAGACTGTTTACGAGTAAGTGTATTTTAATACTTTTTGGCGGTATCTCTGCTGTGCTAAGTTGCTTAGGTATTGCTGATTCAATGGTCGTAGCGAGTACCGTATAATCGCTGTCGAGGCTCCGCAAGCACGCGGGCACAACCGCTCCCGCAACCAAGGCACGACGATGACGCTCAGCTGCGAGAGTTTCATAAACAGCTATACTGTTTACGAATAAGTGTATTCGACAACTTTTTTGGCAGTACCATACCATACCAGCCTACCAGGTATGCGCAGACACTCAGTATTGATGCGCTGTACGGACACAAGCGTACCCGTTCCCACAATCAAATCTTCGAGAGGCTCCTGAACAACTTATGCGTTTATAAAGAATGTAATCTATAGCAGTAGCCATGGTGATAGGCGCAGCGTATGGTCGTATAGATTCAATATATATGAGGTGTGTGCAGTGTGTTTATAGAGTATTGTAAGGGCCTGCTCCACTCGTAAGCTAGAAAATTACTGAAATCAGGCTTCTAAGTACATTAGTGAGGGCGGGTTTTACGACGACGTACCTACATCTCCTAGAAGTGTCTTGAGAGCTTTATTGTTGCGAGTAAGTACGAGTATAACCTACGTATGTTTCTTCTCACCCGTAACGGACGCTTTTAAGTTCTATAACTTCAATATTACTCACAAATCAAACATGCTTGTTCAAGCCACCACAACAAAATTACGAAGATTATATAGGCTTGTGTAATTAATTTCCACCGTTCCACTTCGTTCAGTTTGTTTTATCTTAACGCGTAAATTGGTTCCAGAAAACGAATATGAAAACTGCTTTTATTGAATTATTTCACTTCGACGCATTAGCGTGAAATCGCGTGTGAAATGGCGGACATGCACATAACACGATATCAACCAATGCGATTACTAACAAACAATGAATTTAACTGTCAAGTTCACTTGGGTTCTATATTCTTCCACTTTGATGAAACGTAATGCCTGTAATGAACAAGGGCCCAGTGGTCTAAGCAGCACGTTGATATAGAGATATAGAGGATCAGAAGAAACCTATGATTTGTGGGAACAGTTACACAAGAATATTAAATTGCTTTTTTAATCACTAGAGCAAGCCCTTTTTCCCTTTCATGCAATCTTCGTACATTCAACAAGCATCGCCTCGACTATTTTAAACACACGTTAAAAGACTATCGTCATTAATTATTATACCTACACATAAAACGTTTACTTACTCAGAAGATCATACTCCTACATACAGATAATAGAGTGTCTGTTTATTCTATTTTGAAACACCCCTCCGTACATTATGATCCGAAGCGGATGTTGTGCCATATTCACGGACGCACGTTTTACGTGCTTTAATACAAAGCTTTAATAGCGGAACCGAAAAATAATTTGGAGAGGGAATTTGATTACAGGTAATTATCAAACGCTCAATCTGTGAGGACGGTATTTTTTAATATAGAAATTCTAAATCTTACCCGGGCGAAGTCGCGGGCAAAGTCTAGTGGGTCATATTTTTTATTTAATATTGATCTGCTCTATCGTTGTTTTATCGTTAAATCATTCTAATTTAATTGAATGGTTCCTTAGTTCCTCACTCCCCCATAAAAAAATTCTAATCAGATGAGGTAGAAAAATCCACAGCTTGAGATTGTTAACTGGCATTAACTTATGTATTTAACCTTTTCCAAACATTTACTGGATCGTGAACTAGAACCCGCACAACGCGCCTCGTTGAAGCGTAAATGAGCCTTAACGTTGCGTGAAAAGACTAACATTATGTTTTCGAGAAAC
Organism: Erynnis tages; assembly: GCA_905147235.1. Classification (NCBI taxonomy): domain Eukaryota; kingdom Metazoa; phylum Arthropoda; class Insecta; order Lepidoptera; family Hesperiidae; genus Erynnis; species Erynnis tages. Next base: position 6,172,716 of record LR990082.1, read on the forward strand.
TCCACCGTGACATGACACCAACACTGCTGCTTTCGAAAGTTGTAAAAGGAGATCTTGCACCACTCTCGCCTATCGCCATCGAACCAGTTAGTTCCATGTGCAATCAAACCAATGATCACTCTCGCGTTTGATGGAATTTGTATGTCACTATCGATAATGCGCAAATACGAGTAGTAACATTCAGTAATAATACATTTATACATTTTGTGTTGACAGTAAATTAAAAAATGTATCTGTGGGTGGAGCTCAATCGAGATAAATTAAATTTATTTTGGTTTTCTATTGGACTATAAAATATTTCAATAATTCACTTTCAAACTACTGCATATTTTGTAAACATTGATCATTTAATATTCAGTTAGTACCATGAAGTAGAAAGAATTAAAACTTTGCAAATAATTTTAAAAGGTGAGTATTAAATACTCGATAAGTCAATTAAGGCAATGTTACTTTACGGACTTTCGTTTCAATAGCGCAATGTTATTTTAACTAGTTCGTGCATCGATCCTAAATATGCAACGTCTATTTCCAGCCGCACGCTTTCACCCTCCTAGCGATTCTGAACCACACGAGGCATCAAGTTCGAGAACTCTATCAATTAGGAAACAATGACGCAGCTATGGCGTATAGGTAACTATACCTCACCTTTCTATTATTCAGCCATTCATTACTATCATGTTTCTTGTATCGAGGGAAATCTTAGGTCACATGTTTAGGGAGACTGGTTTATGGTTTACGGAGATTGGTTCATGGTAGAGTCACCAAGGCCAGAATTTTGCTTTTCATTGTACGAGTAAGTTAGTTATTAAAATACTAATAACTTTTATTTTTCCGGTATACAATACATATATAATTAAATAATTAAATAAGTTAGGCAATGAGATAGCGCAAGCTTTTTTTGAACTTTATTATCTATTAGTCAGGCAACCTGTAGTACCTAATTCATGTAATTTGCAATTTGATTTAAGTATAAATGTTAATAGAGATTTTGACTGTTCTACTATTAATTTATAAATGTATTCAATATGCAGGATTTTTTTATTCTGATTTTATCTATGAATAGAACGGAACTAAATAAACATAAAGCACAAAACACAGCAGTTCTTAAAATAATTCTTAAAGATAGTATCAAATTTCAAAATTTAAACAAACGTTTTCATAACCTGATTTAAATTTGCATAAAATTGCATTTAAATACGCCAATGGCATATCATGAGCACATTAGCACAAAACAAGACCGACAGTTAAAAGTATCGCTTTAGTGAACCGTTATGTAACCCAACTAGTAAGAATTGCAAAACATTTTAAACGGCTCTTAAATAAGTGGATTGCACCCGTGAAATACGGTAGCCGGAGCAAATACATAAGCAAAATTAATTAAGAAGATTAGGTACCATTATTCAGACCGTGAACAAAATTAATCTACATCATACAATCCTAAACTTTCACTGCATGATTATTTGTAATAAATGCAATATGAAGAGCAATTGAGCAACATTTAAGTATGTATTGCCTGGGGGAATATAAATATTTCGCAATTTTTTATAGGTTTCGACGCGACATTCGTATAAAATAATTTTGTAACCATGTAAACTAAGTGCATACTGCCTATTAGTTTAGTATAGTAATGGTTTTCTACCATTAATTTTATATGTGCGACTGATGACGTCTTCTAAATTATTTGAATGTTTATGGCATCCTTTACCAATACAAACAATAGATACTAACCTGCTTAACGTTGTATTTCGTTAGCCAAAATTATAACAATGTGTTTAATGCTTGTTTAATGTTAAACAGTTGTGTGCTGAGTGATTTGGCGAAGTTACTCATCCTATTGAACAAGCAGCAAGTGCCGGTGGTGCCTGAGGAGTGGCCGCGGCTCGCCAGCTGGGCTGAGCGGTATGTTTGTTGGTTTTGTTACTCTATCTCCAGCTAAGATGTTTTGAAGTACCCTTTTAGACTAGTGGGAAAATGTACGGAATTAAGTATATTGTTAAGGGAGCGACGAACTTAGTGGTGATCTCTTTTAAGGATGGCTTATTTAATTTTAGGCTATATGATAATATCTTTCAGTCTTAGTGCGTCTGCTCTTGGAAATTTTCTTTCGTTCAGCGTAGATGCGTGATTTATTCACCTAAGATGACTGTCAAGTATCAGATTCTGCTCTTCTTTTCTACTCGTACATACTATACAAATTAGGTGTAAGTACATTATATTGTTTGATGTGATATTTCCTATTCTTCCAGAATTCTGAAGCGATACAGTCGGATGAGCGTGGGTCAGCAGCAGCAGCAAAGTCAACTAGTGAATTTTCTCCCTTCCCCACCGAGTCAAGGCTCTGATTCGGAAACCACGCATCAATCTTTCTCTACCTTCAAACCACCTTCATATTCCCCTACGTCCTACGGCAGTCACATCTTGGACAAGGAGTTGGAAAACCAGTGCGAATGGAGTGACGTTGGCAGACCCCCGAGCTATTCGCAGATCGAGAGAGAAACGATCGTCCTCGCCGACCCGTGGGAGAGACGACCCATAGTTAGGCGGGAGAGCGTATGGCTTGAAGACGAACTCTTCGAAATGACGAGACGACCTCAAGACGAACTTACCACTGAACTTTAATGTAACTTTTATTTAGGTCTAGTATAATACGTACGTAGGGACTATTTTTAAGTGACTCGAATTCGATTATTATATTGTACAAGTACAAACTTGTTATTATAGTATCTAGATACGTTACACTACACAATCACTATGAAACTCTTCTTAATATTTTATTATTAAGTATTATTGCTTCAAAAGATGAGTTAAAAACAAATTTCTGCATATACCTACTAAGTGTAAGGATGTTTTTATCAAATAGGTAATCAATTTGGATTAAAATATTTAAATCAACATATCCCACTAATTAAAATGTAAAGCTTAGTGTAATAGCCTACCGTATTGTACCTGCCATGAATTGTTAATAAAATTTGTTTTTATCGTATAACAATTTACAAATAGGTAGATATAACGTGTTGTGAAGTATTGAGGCGCTGTAGATTTTAGGTAGATTTATCTATCGCAGGCCAGGTTTTATTTAGTAAGGTTTATAAAAAATGCATCATTGTTCAGTATTTACTATCATATGCACACATTATAATAATACATCAATAAAATTGAATAAAAATAATAGTTAAAATTTTATTATTTATGTTAAATAAACTTACATATTTACTCTTCGATTTTTAATTAAAATAATATTAGAATACATTGTGTGTCGTCCTTATAGGTTACTGCATAGCATCCAGAAAATAAAAACTTATTTTAGAATACCTAAATAGATTAGACTGTTTTGTTTCTAGGTTTTAATTACTCTCAACCAAAGTAGGTAGCAATAAAATAGGTTCTAGTCTAAATTAATAATTATTAGCTTTATAATAATGTACTACATATATATTTAGACACATATAGGTATATACTTATTAAAACTGTGAAATTTAAGAAACTTGTTTTAATCGGGTTTATATAGGTACCTACCTATATATACCTACCTTTTTTCCGCTGCAGTGTTTAGTCCCTTGATTTTGAAAATAGGATGTGACTAGGAAGATATAGTTCTAATAAACTTTATGAAAAATATTTACAAAATGAAAAATACAAATTTCAACAAAAACCAAAAAGATTATTAAATCCTAAAGTTGTAGATATTGTTTGTGACTAATATTTTCTAACGTAGCTCGTTCAATTTATTGAACAAGATAATTTATAAGTAAGTATAATCTAATGTAACCTAATCTAAGCTACTGGTGATGAAACATGTTCAAACAACGAAATTATAAATATTTTGTATTAGGTAGATACCTACCTATATTTAAATAATAAAATGTAAGTATCACGAATTTATAAGCAATTGTTAACAATAAAATTAAATAAAATAAGCACATTAAAGACTTTTATTTCTGTATGAATAAATATTAAATTATTCTTTAACATTGGTACCTATAAACTATAGCTTGTGTATTCCTGAAGGAACATTTAGATAATTCCTATTTGATAGATTAAGTTAATGATGTCATAATCAGTGGTATATTTCGCTCTAAAATCCACATGAAATCGTCAAGTTGCCAAAAGCCGACTGATTTCCAGCTCTTCTCATATTCTTGTAAACAGGGCCGGATTTAGAAGTCTGGAAGCCTCGGGGCAACAAAGGAGTGGAGGCCCCTTGGTCCCAAATTATTTTCCAAATAAAATCAACAATTTTTTTCAGTCGAGTTTTCGAATAAATAATAATAATAAATTAAAAGTGCTTATCAGGGCCATTTGATATTTTGATATTTTACTGATTGCCTAATTGATGAGAACAAAATATTTATTCTAATTTCTGTTAATATTTAATGTAATCATGGTTGCCCTCCCCTAAATCCGGCCCTGCTTGTAAAGTAGTTTTCAAGATTTCCTGATTAGTTAGTCAGTTCTATTGGTTTGCATTTAGATTTCAAAATGGTGAGGCACGAAAATCAAGATGCTCAGGTCCTCAGGATGTACAGAAGTCATGTAGCAATACAGTCCATCCAGAGTAAAAAGAACATTAAACTCTGGATGGACTTGGATGGATTGCTTCGACGTATATACCTACAATATGCGACCGCCATTGTATTGATTGAACGTGGGCTTGGGCAAAGTTACGACTGGCATTTTTGAGCACCGAGTGACACCAACATAGGTACTTACTTTTATCATATAAAATTGAATCAGTCAACTGATAATATAATTATAGTGTTCGAAAGGAAAGAATATGGTGAGTTCGCAGATTTCAAGTAGCAACCAGTAACTATTATTAGGAACCATCAACTTAATCTCATAATTTATTTACGTAGATATAGGTTCGGGTGGTTGGGCGGAAAATCGAATTAAATCACCAGTCAACACAGCCCTTAATTGTCTATGTTCATTAAACGTCAAAATTTTTATTAAATGTCAGTGTCAGTCGACTTATCTTTGTGTCAGACACTGTCAGAATTAAATCAGAATTGTCAGATGTCAGTCTCAGAACTCTCTCAGACAGAGTTAGATGATAACTGGGCTAGAAGATTTTGTCGCAGAAATAGTATATAAATTAAAAATTGCAATATTGAATTTACTCATTTTATTGTATAATAACACTTAAGTATCATTACATCTCCATCAAATTTCAAGTACGGTATTGAAAATGTAGTGCTAATGATTTGCTACCGACGTAAGTATTTAGCGTAAAGTATTGATAGCGGTAATTTTATAAATATACAGTACAATAATACCAAAGTCAATAGTCCCATCAATTTTACTTGTAAGCTATGCGTCTGTTCCGACTAGTGCTGAAATTGCAAGTGTGTTTTATGAGAAATCGTGTCTGAATTAATTTCTTCACAACAATACCGTTTGTTGATAAAATGTCAGATAAAACAGGCTTTGTTCACTTATCTATTTTGGCAATAATCCTTCTTGACCGTTGCAGGTTAAATCAAATTCACTGCAGCAAACCGATTACAATAAGTGTACGCGAATATTCTAGCAGACTTCAAGACAATGGTGGCGACAGTATGCAATGAAGGTTGAAAATACTTCTTGCATGATAATTATATTTGTTTTCAGATAATTGAAATAATAATTCATCATGAAACAATTGGCGGCTTGGTAAGTCTTAAATGCATAGCATAATTTTGCTAAGATTGAATCTATACTCCCCCTTACCTACATAATATTTTTTTCTATTTTATTTGTATTGTAAAAACCCACATAACACTGTAAAAAATAAACTTGTTCCACACTACAACTTTCTAAACTCATTAGTTTTGACTGAGTATTAATAGTTTGAATAATTAATGACTAAGTAAAAATAAATTGTATTAACAATTAGGTATCCATAAAATTATACAAAACAGATTTGAAACACATAAGGATTTTTATTTATAATTATCTGTATCATAATAAACTATCTGTAAAACTAAAAAATAAAAGCTTCACTACCAAATAGGAAATAATGCAGTTTAATATGCTAATAATTCATTGTTTTAAATTTCAAGGTATCAAAAGAAAATCAGTTCTTATGACAAAGAAGAATGGGAGACAATGGTGGAGCAGTTGCTAATGAGAGGCACTTACCGTAGGCGTATTGTCGACTTCACATCACATCCACGTTCATACCTTATAGATGTGGACTTAGTCAGAGGTATATTCAATTTAAATCACTGTGATACTGGCACATAGCTGCGACCTGATTTGATATAGATTAGAATGTTGTATCACACATGCCTTGGTAGACAGAGCAATGAAACAAAAATGATGTTGGTTGAATTTCTTTACTATTTTCTGCACTTTATTCTTATTAATTTGTACTTTGTGAAACATCCAAATGCATCAACAAAGGCAGATAAAAAATCTCTGCTATTATACTAGCTAGCGGTGATAGTCCAGTGGCTAAGAATTCGACCTTTGAAACAAGGGGTCTGGGTTTGAATCCCAGTGCCATGCACTTTGTAAAAAAGTTATATGCTCAGCCATGATATGCATGGCTTGAAAGATGAACATAAATGGTTTTTTCATTCCATCTATTCTAAAAGTACTACTTTGCTCTCCTTTAAGTGTGCCCAAAGTTGGTGTTTTCTATAAGAAACTTTTTAACGGGCAGGATTGAGTTTTTCCTCCCTCTTCATAAGTTCCAAATTCAAAAAGTTCGTGGCAATGAAGTTTTCCGCTCATTTTTTGAATTTGGAATATCTTAGTGTTCAGCGCCAAAGAAATCGAACGCAAATATTGTTTGAATAAAGACGATAGAACTACAGCCCGTGTTTTAGTCAATTTTCACGGATTGTTAGAAATGAGCCAGATTCGGATATTATTTCAAACACGCAGAATATAAAATCTACAACAATCTCTATTTCCTAATAAAACTGTAAGTAACAATAAATTTTCATAATTGCGAAAATGTCTCAAATGTAAATATAACTTTTTAGTTGTTTTATTATCAGATAGTCAGATACTATTTAATTTCAATTTAGTTGTTACTCCAAATAAATAATAATATTACAATAGAATATGAAGCCCCTTTCATTTTCTCATTGATGGTGATGAAATGTAGAGTGTATCACTCGGGACAAAATATATTTTTGGCTTGGGCGACGTACTATGAATCAGTCGCTACGTTCAGGATTCTACTAAATAAATCATCGCTACGCTCGGGATTCTACTCTAGAATCCCTCACTTCGCTCTGGATTCAAAAAACGCCCTCGCCGTATAAATATCATTTTGCTCCCTTGTCATACAATCTACTATTTCTATATACTTATTAGGTTTTCAATTTAATCATCACTAATAAACATTAACATATTATTATATTGTAGTTAATCAGCTGTCCAGTTACCATAGCACTGCCTTCAGCCTAACAGATCATAATAATCATTCTGAATCATTCTTTGTGTACGTTACTATCTTAAGTTGTGTGTATAATGCAAACAATAAGGAGAACTTTTATGTTAAGCAGTATTGTCAGATCTTTTTTGTTCTTCTTGTGTGTAGACACCTTCACAGATTAGGTTTAGTAACTGCTACATATACCCTGTAATGGATCAACACCTTAAGGATGCATATAAAGCTTGCATAGCAAGCATAAGCATATTTTTGCACTATTGACTCAGCGGCATCAGCAGTGTTTTCAATAGGATTCTTAGCTATTACATTTCGTTTCAGGGTCCTCATTCCCTAAAGCCAAGCCCACGCTGGGCATGCGGCGTGTGGTGTGGTATGCACTGGTGCGCCTACTGTTCCTGCCCATGCTGTACCAGTGGTGGGCGCAACAGACTTCACCAGCATGCGCCAAGTTACTTTTCGCGTTATGGATATTGCAAGTCCTTAATATGATGCTGCATTTTGCTGCGCCACCTACAGTTGATCTCGATGTGAGTATTAAGATTATTGTTATACTAAGAACACTCACACAAACTCAAACCTTTTCTCCTTTGATGTGGCTACACCAATATATGCCCTTTTTGACAGTGTCGATGTCAAGTTTTTACACACCAATCGGCTCAAAAATTGATTATTGCTAGTTCATAACTTGTTCCACAACTTAAGATATACAAATCTCTGGTCGGACTTTACAACTGTTTTGACGTGACTTCAGTGGCTTAAGATGGCCTGAATTTCATTAAAAACATATAAGTTAACCAGGAAGTCTGTTCTAACAGAGACTCTAATGCATAATTTCTTAAGACAACCTGAGTGATGCAATGTTTAATTCACAAAACCCTCAACAGAGAGGCCTGGGTTTGATTTACAGCAGAGCAGACATTTGAGTGATGTGCTTAAATTTCTTTTTCTGGTCTAAGTGTATATGTTCTTGCCTTCTGTCTATGCTCTATGGCATTCACTTTACACGAAAACCTAGTGTAGGGCTTAAAGTTGGAGTCATTATTTATTATTGTGTGTTATTTTCAGTCACACTGCTGGGTGGTACCATTATTTCTTATGGTGGTACTGAGTATAGTACACTCCCAAATAGTGAGCACCACAGAAATGGAGCTGGCGAGGGTTAGGCCACGATCTACGTACAGAAGGAAACTACCTCGATATTTCAGGTATACCTGTATGCTTGTAAAAACATATAACACTTTGTTGATATCCTTCGATATTGTTGATCGAAGTTGATATCAGATAACTCGCAGACACCCATGTGACCCATATCACATCAATCTTGTTATTTATAGGGACACAGTTTTATAAATCACACTGTGTGAAATGTGACAACTAATATTTAAGTTTCTCTTCTGATATACATAAAAAACTGATAAATGAATAATTTTATTAAAAATAATAGGAGGTCAAGATCCGACTGTGATGGTGGAAGCGGTGGTGCGTCGGCTGAAAGCGGTGCCACCTCAAGCCAAAGTAAAACACCTCTGACTAAATCCTCTAAATTCAGGCGACGACAATCTCGGTCAGACTTAAGTGACAGTGGGCTCAGGTAAGCTATGTCATACATCTCGTTTGATACGCACGGTGTGTATGCTACAAGTATTTCTTTCTTTTCAGAACCGCTTTAATAGAAGAATTGTACATCTACTTCTCTTTTAAAGAAAATTGGCATTTCATTATTAACTAGTTTCCATTAACTTCTCCTGGAATACCCCTTACTAAATGGAATTTATACGATTTTACAGAAAACGTAAAAAAGACACCTCTAAAGAAAATTTCGTAACTGATTTAGAATCTCCTTTAAAAGATAAGCCGCTTGTTAAAGGCAAAGCGAAAGATTCTGACGACGAGGACTATATGGTGTGGAAGAAACCCGACGTGACTGCACCTATAGTGACGTTTACTCCGCCGCCTGATGAGGCCGGCGCTAGCTCGTCGTTCAGATACAAACCTAATATACTAACTAAAAAGTATTTAGAAAGTATTAACGTAAGACAAAACTTACAAGGTAATATCGCTAGAGCAATGTTCGCAGACGGCGACGACGGCTTTGAAAGCCTTAACGGTTACATATCATACGGTAGCGATGGTGATACACGTAATAATAAAGACGCCGACCCACCAATATGTACTGATCCGAATGACAAAAATAATAAAATCGACAAGTTGACCAAAAAACATTTAAACGCCGAAACATTGGAGTCAATAAAACAATCCGATGACAACAATGATGACACTAAGGTTGACAAAGAGGTAGAAGATACTCTCAAAGCGGAAACGAAAGCAGACGACGAAAAATCCGTAGATTCAGATAACATTATCCCTACCGGTGTTTCAAGGGCTAGAAAAAGAGTCGGGGTCCGGTTTAGAAATTCCTGGGCACCTAAGAATATAAATCAAGAGTCAAGTGACGAAGATTTTAGCACAATTAAGGAAAAACCAAAGGTAAGGATCGAAAAAAATCTTATTTCACATCACATTTATTTATAGTTGCTTCACCCGGAATAATATTTGAAACGATCGTATTAACTTTTGTATGACTTCTAATTAAGGTTAAGGCCTCGAGGAAATCCGTACCCTCCAAACCAGGTAGCAGTTTGATGGCACGACAATCTGACAGCATGTTTTTTTGTTTGTATTGTCACTGAACAATGTGAAGTAGAAATGTAAGGTGGCTACATATTTAAATCCATAATTTAAAAATATTATAATAAATAATAATTTTAATTAAGGGCATAAGAGGCAGTAGAGAGCACAATAATGAAGGTAAAGTTTAATACGCTTCAAATGATTTTTTTGTGCCGTAACAACCAATTCAACCAAATATAAAAAAATATCGCTTAACTTCAACTCTTGAATATTGGCTTTTTACAGAATTTTAACGGAATTACATCACCGTAGAACTAATCGTTGTCTTAAGTAGTTAAGCAATTGCAGTCTAAAGTACATATGTATAGGCAACACTGCTAAAGCAGTTTATATCCAGCTAGAAGGATCAATTTGTACAAAGTTCACTTTTCTCAGTCGTTACAGCAGCTATACATTTCTACTTGATATATTATGTTCCGTGTTTATAACAAAATTTTTAAATCCTATCGGTGAAGTTCTGATTGAGTGAATTTGTTTAGAAACTAGGTAATTACCAGTCTTCGTCATCTGATGGCGAGTGCTCAGCTTCCGCGCCATCCATAGCTCTGCCATCGCACCATACCATGTCAGACTGGGTTGGGCAAATCACTAACAGTAAGCATTTAACTTTATTATAAGAAATTGGGTGTTTGACTTTTGTAGAAATTCGTTTTGGGTCTAAAAAACAACTTTTAGGGCCTTGTCCATTTGCTGTTACAATACTATATACCTAGCTTTTGTTGACCAATCGATAAACGCGACGAAAATTAAACCCAGTTCTCTGAATGGCTGTCCTAAATGATAAATGGACGTCAAATTACATTGTCGCACGAAAAACTGGTTGCGAGCGGCAGATTTTGTCGTCGAACGATTTGGCAATTAGGACGAGGGGTTTCAAAGTTCTTTTTAACTTTTTTTTTCTTCACGATGCCTTATTTTAATAACGAGCTTGCCTTATTTTCATAACGAGCTTTAGTCCTTTTGCTTGCATTTCCTGTGTCAGCTACTAAACTTTATCGAAAATTTACTTCCGATGTCAAATGCCCAAATCCATTTTCATGTTCATTTCAGTATGGCATATCGAGTGAACCAATATTAACTATAAGACAATGTGCGTTCAGGTGAAGAAAGCAGCTACGGCTCTCAGTCAGAGGGTGGCCATTCAGACACCTTCCACTTTGCTGCGGATAGCTCGTGGGATCCTTTCGCAATTCTGGACCCTACTAGTGATACAGGTAAACTTCAAAAGTAAAGTACGATTACTTAAATGTGGGTATTGGTAATTTTAATTTGAGCTTAGACAATTTATAAAAAATTGGAAGTGTACTTTTTGGGTTGGAAATTATTTTAATTTTTCAAGCCTATTACGTTCTCTTCATCATCACGGCTTGTGACGTCGACGTTTCAATCAAGGATCGGGATTCGAGTTTTAGAGGAGCATCAGGCGTGCAGGTTATATCTAATACACATGATATATTCTCATTCACTTAGTCTACGACCAGTCGGTAGAGTAATATTTAGATCGTCATTAAATTTGTTCTATTCCCTTATATACTTAGTGTGTGTTTTGTAATGTACAGTGAAATGCACGATGTGGGAGCGCGGATCAACTCTCCGGGCGGAGCTGTCGGCGGTGGACATCAGCTGGTGCGTGGTGGCGCGCGCCGAGCGAGCCATGGCGGCGCACGGCAGCCTGTGGCCCGCCGTCGCCATGGCGGCGCTGGTCGCCCTGTTGCCGCCCGCCACCCGCCTCATACAGGTGACGTAGCCAAAGTTATCATTGTGTCAAAGTGGGGTATTATTTATGATAAGGCATGAAAAACTAAAATCTTCCAACAATCGACTATCAGTGACAGGCTGACAGGGCCTCAGGCCATGCTTCCTTGATCGTCCAATTCGTTCTTTATGAGAATGGATGGGGCTATGGATCGACGAACATTAGAGTTCGTAAACTTGCTGTTTTTCGAAGTATGTGCGTTTTACAAATAACAATGTCATCTGCTACAATTGTGAAGAAGAACAGTGAAGAAACCTGCATACTCTCCATAATGGGCACGTGAAGACATGTGAAGTCCATCAAACGGCACTTAGGCCTACATCGGTCTCATTATTCAGATTCAACCCTGCAGTTATCTGTAAAATGTGTTTGCAATTTGCAGGTATCAATAGAACATGACACAAGAAGTGAGGAGGAACTGCAGGCGATGTCTCTCATTACCTACCTTGTCTCTCTCGTGGTCAACTACAGCGAGGGCTCCGTGTTTTGTATCCTCAGCGGCGCTTTTGGGGACACTCTGTGGTGTGTGGTAATTTTAATAGAGTCGACTGACTAAGCATTAAATTTAATTCGCTAGCCCGTTGTGATTTTTGTGCCATGTTGTCCCTGTTAAGTTTGATTCTATGATATATGCAAATAAGTTTTAAAAGTCAACTTTAATCTAATTTGCATTCCAGGGAGGTTACATCAAGCATCCTGACATGCCTTTTGAGGTTTGCTCTGAGCGGTCTTGTGTTCTTCCTGTTGGTGGTTGCGGAGCGCGCGTTCAAGCAGCGGTTTTTGTACGCTAAGCTGTTCTCGCACCTGACGTCAGCGCGGCGGGCTCGCAAGTCCGAACTGCCTCACTTCAGGCTCAACACCGTCAGGAACATCAAGACTTGGCTGTCGACGAGGTCCTATTTACGGGTATGTATGCTAATTGTACCATTCAAACAAGTGCTGCAAGTATTGCTGTTCTCGCACCTGACGTCAGCGCAGCGGGCTTGCAAGCCCGAAAAGCCGCACTTCAAACTCAGCACCGTAAATGAATTATAATGACATGTGTTGTATAAGAGGAGCTAAAAACTACAGCTTTCTTGTATATAAATATAAATACTTTTAGGGGAATCTGGAATGATAAAACGAAGATAATATAGGTATTCATATAACTAATGAATCTTTTACGTCCATTACAATAATGACAGTTCTTTTTTCAATGTCCGTGTTCTTCTTATTTTTCTTCCGCTGCTTGGCCAGTCCCCGCTCTTGAGTTGAGCGTGAATACGCAGCTTCAGCCATCTGTAGCAACCGCTTACGAGCTCCAAGCGCCATCTCACAATACATATAAAAACTTACTTCTTTTGCTGCTACCACGAATGATGGACATCAAACATATATTACACTAGCTGACCCCGCAAACGTTGTTTTGCCATATAAGTAAGTTATCGAGCGTTAAAAATCGACTATTAAAAATAGGGGTTGGTGATAGAAGGGTGAAAATTTAGAGTTGTATGTATTGTTTGATGCCACATTATTGAAAAATAAAAATTAAAAAAATTGTCTAATAAATAAAATAAGAATGTTAGGTGTAGACAACCCTTATCACTTAGGGGTATGAAAAATAGACAGTAGCCGATTTTCATACCTACTGAAAATGCATAATATATAAAATTTCATAAAAATCGGTCAAGCCGTTTTGGAGGAGTATGGTAACTAAAACTGTGACATGAGAATTTTATATATAAGATAATTATATTACGAAAATAATATTACCTTTCATTAAATATCTGTAACCTCAACCATTGAAATGTTAAATTATTTTTTAGCGCCGAGGTCCGCAACGTTCCGTGGATGTTATCGTGTCGGCGGCGTTTATGCTCACGTTAATGCTCCTGGCGTGTGTCAGTGCTCAGCTATTACGGGTAAATATTGTAATGAAGAATGGTACGGTCAACCCGGGTAATTTTAAACCATCTTTCTGCGTTGTTTATGTTGAAACTTCTCTTTTTACATAGACTTTAGTAATGGTTATTTTTCGTATTGTAGCTTTAACTCCAATATTTAGGTAGTTCTTACGCGGAATTTTTGCGTTGAGTCCTTGATTGTGTGTGTTTTATATACGTGCACGATATGAAAATGTGCGTGCCTGCCACAACGGTCAGTTGTCAACGTGTTCGCTCTTTAATACGGGAGCCCACGAGGCTAAATGTGCATTTAGAGGATAAGGTGATAAAGAGATAAAAGGTTATAGCCTAAGAGCTACTGCACCATCTGACTAACCCGTTTCCCATAAAGCTAAAAAAAAACAAATGATGTATTATTATATCAGCACAAGCACAGCACAATTGTTTGGTTTTTCCAATTAAATAAAAAATACAGCTTGATGTTTATTAGAATTGAATGACATTGAATGAGAATTGAATGAAAATGTAGACTTAACAATTCAAGAACATATTTTGTAATAAAAAAACAATTTAATAGTATTTTACTAAGTACAATTTGCAAACGCTATCAATAAAATTTACCCTTATATTAATTTGACCCTCTTTGAATTGATAATTTTTAATAAATAAAAAAGTTTTGGTACCTATCTATTTAATTCAAAACAATTTATGAAACATACTGTATATGGAAGTTGAACAGACACGTCTCTGACACAGCAGGGACACGGTATTAATACGTATACAGATTTGTCTCAACCACATCTGAAAGCTCGATGCAGGCGGGCAGTGTAAGAGCTATACCAAATTTTTACCAACACAAGTTTAATTAATTTCTTTAAGCTCTGTTTTAAAGTTATAAGGATTTACAGTAACCCAAGTTGACCCTACTCAGTACTCATATGAATTAATGTTGTTTATAAACTATTTTAGTTACTAAATATAATGTTGCGAGCCGTTGCGCTTTGACATCGACGTTGAAAGACATTATTCTAACATAGCTACAGCGCATTAGCAATTCGCTGCCGGTTATATGGTTGCACTATACATATTCTGTGTATAAACAGGAGTCCGTGACGCTAGAGAGCGGGTGGCTAGTGGAAGCGATGGTGTGGAGCTGCTGCCTGGGCGTCTGCCTGCTGCGGCTGGTGTCGCTGGGCGGCAACGTGAACCGCAAGTACCGCGGCTGCCTGTCCGCCATCCTCACCGAGCAGATCAACCTGCACCTCGCCATCGAGCAGCGCCCCGACAGCAAGGATCAGCTCACCGTCGCCAACAACGTACTCAAACTCGCCGCTGACCTCCTCAAGGTTTGTCCCGTGTTCTTATATACACGTACTACTCGGATACCTAATGTCAGTCGTCGAACAGCTGAAATTCGACTGCCACTCCAACTCGATTGTATTGTTGTAAATATATTAATCTCGTATTGTTTTATCTATTTCAGGAACTAGACGCACCATTTAAATTATCCGGCATGTTTACCAACCATTATGTATATACGATTACAAAGGTAGTAATACTATCAGCATTGTCAGGAGTTTTATCAGAGATGCTTGGATTTAAACTGAAGCTGTATAAAATTAAAATTAAATAAACAATCATAGTAAAACCCTGAATTCTTCCCATATTGAAAGGTGACATGACCATGCAGTGGAACATCGCATGCAACATGCAGACAATCATAAAAAACAAAGTTTCAATCATGTACATTATGTACTTACGGCTAGTTTCTGCGTTTATGTCACAAGACTAAATATTGTTGTAAAATATGTGTTTTTTTAATTAGAAGAACAACATAAAAATGATGATGCACTGAAATGGTGATAGTGTTGAGGTTTAGAAAATAGATTAATTCAAGAACTTAGATAATAAATCTTTTTTCATATCTGAGAAGAATATTTATAGACATATTTCTTTTTTTACAAAAGACATTTAATTAGTAAATTAGAATCCAATTTAAAGTCACTTTTATGTATCTTATCTTATAGTAAAACATAATGAACAATGAATAATACATATTATTATCTTATATAAAATTCTAGTGTCACAGTTTTACCTACCATACTCCTCCAAAACGGCTTGACCGATTTTTATGAAATTTTACATGCATATTTAGTAGGTCTGAGAATAAGTAAGTGATAAGGGTTGTCCACACCTAACATTTTTATTTTATTTTTTGGAGAAATTTTTATATTTTTATTTTTCAATAATGTGACATCAAAAAATACATACAACCCTAAATTTTCATCCTATCAACAACCCCTATTTTTTAATAGTCGATTTTTAACGCTCGATAACTTATATCGCAAAACAACGTTTGCGGGGTCAGCTAGTTATATAATTTGATCTCTGTCATAAAATTGTAACATATAAATCTATCTGAAATCTTTTATAAATAACTTCATATTATGTACTTTTTATTAGTTACATGAAAAATCTTTATAAGTACCCACTTACAGTGGCGTAGCGTGCCTTGGCCCTTTGCTCTTAGGAAGGGTAAATTGATATGGTAGATACGGCGGTAGCTACGCCCCTGCCTACTTATTATATTGTAGAAAAAAATTGACAAATTTGTCCAATTATATTGCATCATTTTTTATATTCAAATAAAATAGTTATAACAATATATTTGATCTCATAATCACTAATAGCAAAAAAATTAGCATATAAAGTTAAAAGCTCTTCACTATAGTTGTATAATTTAGGTCAAAAAAATCCAAATTGTTTACATTTTGCTTTTCAAATATATGCCTTCAATGCCATTAGTATTTAAGCTTTTAATGTGATATATAAGAAATAAAATAAAGTCATTTTATAATATTCATGTCTGTCCCTAACAATTTGACTGGATTTTTACAAATTGTACTGTTATCATATTTATTGTCATCACAGTTTATCATAAGATAGAATTTATAATAGTTTGTGTGTATCTGTAGTTAATTAGTTATCAGAGACATAATAATTAATAAATTGACAGGAAATCAGAAGCACATATATCCAAATCAAAAGACAATATTCCAAATGTACAACGAATTTTTAATAACTATCAATCATTTTAGCTAGGTATCTATCAACTGGTTTTAATCACGCTATTATTTATCGGTGATACCGACATGTTTTGGTCCTGACCGAGGACCTTCTGCAGGAGCTCCCGCCGGTCGCAAAAGAAACTTTTAGAGGACAATGTTTTATTTTTGGGGTTTACTCCTAAAGAATCGATTTTCATATAAGGCGCCCGGTATGACGAAAATATGGAGAGTAAAACCTACTCAGCAAAAACGTTACTATTGATAACTTAACGTTTTTGGTGCGCATCGATGGGTCATTTCTCGCACACCTGTCCTGTCACTTTTAACCTGTCACTTTCAAAGAGACGGATGTAATGTAGGTTTAGTTTAGTTTATAATGTAAAATGTCGCAAAGCAAACGTCAATTCGGTTACCTTGGTAACCAATATTCGAATTTCTTATTTTTTATTCGAATTCTTCATTATCGTCCATGACTTTGTTCTTCGCATTTTGTCGTTTAATGCATAAGCGCGCTTGTGCGTAACGTTGAGGTGCTCCGTATTTTTACGTGTCTTTATAAAAATAGTGCTAAATTATCAGTGCTACAGTGCACAGTGTGAATCGCAAAGCCTAAATATTAGTAAACTCCAGTCGTGCGTCGGAGCTGACACACACATTCTTGTGTTCGGTTAATGTGCCAAAATGCGAGAGTACGTAATTCACATTTGATTTTGATTTTTGATTTTGATCTCCAGATCTAAGTATAAATAAAATCATCTGATCTTGAATAAACGTCCCCCAAGATCCTCGCCCAACATGATGCAAAGTAGATAGATGTACGATGTATGTACTTAACCCGTCTTGATTGGTTTTTTGTTTACTTGTTAGTTGTTAAGTTTAAACTGTTCAATCAATAGTTAAAAAAATTAAAAGATAGAAATTTCATTGGTTGTTTCTTGCGTGCCAAGTAAGCAGCGCTATCTTCTGAATAGTAAATGAACTATTTACACAAATTCATGTGTTATAAAAAGCCTAAGTACATCGATTTTATCAAGGTATTATAAAATTCACAGATATGTCAACAGATGGCTTTGAAATATAATATAAATTCAAAATGATGGCCATTGTTCCCAATTCATAGCTGATATTGTAGATGTTGATATGTTCTTTAATATTGTACATACATACATAACTTACTTTTGTTCTATCATCAATTCAATTAGTTTCCGCAGCGAATGCGACGAAAGACGTTTTAGGGCAATTTTTTTACACCTTGGGTTACTTTACTTAAGTTTTTTCCCTAATCTTTTCTAGCAATAAATATAGCCTATATTACTCAGGGTGAATGTAGCTTTCGAATGGTGAAAGAATTTTTGAAATCGGCACAGTAGTTTTTGAGTTTATTCATTACAAATAAACACACACACAGAAATACAAATGTTTCTCTTAATATTAGTGTAGATGTAGATGATGAAATATGATGATTATGATTACAATTAACATTTTCTGCCACCCGTTGAAACCATAAAAATTGGTGGGCTTTCATTCTAGGATTAGTTACACGAACGATACAATTTATAACGATATTATTATAATACGTGACGGGATAAAAATAAAAGTTATTAGTGCTTATTTTTTTATTGTTGCAATAAGATGAATATTTAAGAAATGTGACATTTTATTGTTAAGTACTTAAATCTGGTTCTTTAATACCTACCTACTATAGTTTGTGATGCATCATCTAAATGTTGAAAAATAAATGATTATGAAGTATTTTGGTTTGCTTTTATTTTTCGTCTACCGTACACACTACTTGTAGTGTGAAAGAGAGATAAGTAGTCCCACATTCTATAGCCCCGCGGGCAGCGAGTGTTTGACATTACTATAGGTAAGGATTAATTTGTGAATTAATGTAATTTTTTTATTCAACAAACTTGCAAATGCATAGGTACTGATATTATTGACATCTATATAATTTAGCAACGCAGGCCCTTCTTTCCCACTGGACACTGGGCACTTGATAATGCCAAAAATTACTTTTGTGGATTTGGTTTTTTTTAAGTAGTAATTAAATACCAAAATGACGTGCATGTCTTGCATATGCTACTCAATCCTCAAGTCATCACGTGGCCCTGATGTTAATTGGTCAGTGCAGCCCATGGACGCCGCATCCAACCTCAAATAGAGAAATCTGAGGTTGTATGCTTTGCTATTCAAGATGTTCGCCTCAAGTATACTGGACAAACGTACCTCCTCAGCCGAACACAAGACATGAAGAACATACAGACTTAAAGCGTGCTTCAAGCTGGAATCCTCGCCGTTGAAATTTCAATGAAAACGAATTTTGACAATGCTAAAAAATAGTCCTGAAGTAGTCGCACAAGTAAAAAAAAATAGTTGCATTTTAGTTTCGGCGTTATAGCTATAGGTTAGTGAGGATTATGGCTTGAATATCAAGCTGTATCCTTCGACTATCAAGCTCTATCCTTAAGTTCGCCGTATATCATTACATGCCAGAATTTGTTCCTTATTAGTGATACTATAGAATTGTGTAATAATACAGGGTGCGATTTTTTTTCAAAATCAACGGGTTCAACTCCTGGCTAGGCATATCGATTTCTCAAAAATCGAAGTTTTCGTCAAAATCGGTCCCCAGACTCCTTTCAGAATTTTTCGATATTCCTCATAGTTTCGGATTTCCCAGTCCACGCACACTTGAAAGATTCACCGGTATATTATAAATTATACAGTCTTAATTAAGGGCAGGGCGACACGTCAAATAATAAAATAGGTTGTGAAATAATAATCATGTGTATTCAACAAAAAATTTATTAAAATTCATTCAACAAAAATGTTTTCTTTATTATGTGCTTTGATATTACTGAGATGAAAAGATTGGTTTATTCCTTATATTAATTAAACACACACAATATTTGTTGTGACGAATCAAAACAGGCAATTGTTAAAGGCAATTCTTCAGTGCAGTAACATTTTTGTATCTCCGTTAGGGTCTTACCCAAGTCAATTCCTAAGTTCAATCTTGGTAGAATATTAATCCTAAAATAATTGCCTATTTAGAAAATACATCACTATAAAATATGAAGTAGTAATAATATACATATTTGCACAAATATCAAAGAAACAGGTATCACTAATATATTACATAATATTGTATTCAAAAACATACAACAAACTTCCAAGTAAGATTCTATACTTAAACTAAAAACAAAACCAGTCTCAAACCAAGATCTTAAACCTGGGACTATTATTTAAATCTTGCCAAAACATAATGCACCAGTTTGCCTCCAGTTAGATCAAAAACGGGGTTGACATCGAAAAAATTATAAGCAGCAATTTTATTTTCCTACTGAAACCTTTAGGGGACGGGGGGGGGGGGTCACGGGCAGTCTACGTTTCGAGTTTCGGGACTCACCCTGTTGCGTCATCCGCCATCTTCAATCGAAGGGTGCATTTTTGTTTGTTGAATAAGTCGTTAATTTTTAATCTTACACGAAATATGATCATTATCAACCAAAGGATCATTACCAACTCCAAGGATACCTGAAGGAAAAATTCTACTTAAATTTTTTTCGATTTGAAATTCTATTTCGCTAGGTCCAAAAAGAATAGTTTTGAAAATAAATCCAGTTGACAGAACTATTTTTTAATATAAATTTCATTACATTACTTAACTAACTAATCAGAGTTTACCAAAAGCATCCTAAAAAGCCTAAAGGGATACAAGTAAATAACTGTTAATGTCATTTATTATTTTTATTATAGTTTAATACAATAAAATACAACACATCATTTCTTCTTGATGTGTGTGTTAATTTTAATAACTTACGGAGATAGTATGGTTCAAAATAATAAAAATCTTTATCCTGAAATTACGAGTATGTGAATACACGAAGAGCACTATTCAAGTATCATTTATTAGCAAAAATGTAATTAGTCTATTCCTTATGTGGAACCAAAATACCAATAACTCTGCGACTCAACAGAAAATGGTTGTGTACTCACTGGAGTTTATTTCGCAAGTTGACTATTTTATAAAGGATCCTTAGAGAATACATAAGCAAGAATGCATGTCAAGTGTAAACGTTCGGCACGTGGATGTGCCATAAAAATTTTCGATTGTTAAATATAAGCATTACTTTACAAATTAGTAAGTATTATAGATAACGTTTAGATGTCCATCATTCACGGTGCATCACAATCTTACCACTAGAACTACTAAAAGGTTTCTATAGAGCATCAGGTGACACCTGCTCACTATAGAAACATAATATTATCATGGCCCTATGCCAGAATAATAATTATCGTTAAGATTGCTTATGTATGGTCTAAGAAAGGATCTGTTTTCAATCTGTTCGCCTTTCTGCGCAGTTTGCGTCAGTCGCGGCGTTTCTCCCGCGAAGCGGAGCGGTGCGAGCGGCTGCGGCGCGCGTCTCGCTCGCGGTCTCGATCGCGGCCCCGCGACCGCTCGCGCGAACCCTCGCGCTTGCTCTTGCTCCTTGATCGACTGCGCCTGTTACAAAAACAGTTTGAATTTTTGTTAATAATAAAATTTAGTTTAAATATTGAAAAAATTAAAAAGTGACCTGATACAACAAACCAATCTTGAAATTTCTATACCAAGAATCTATAAATATTAAGGTACATACATATACATATACCCGTGTCCTCAGATCACACTAAGTGGCTGGAGTATCTACAGTTACTCACAAGGTCTTCCTTATAGGTCCTCTCTCACAATGAGAATGATATGGTCCTAAGGACGCTACAGGCCGCTACTTCAGCTTAATGTGGGATGATTATTACTAGTAATTATTACAAAAAAACACTAACTTCCTCTCGCGCTCGCGTTCGCGTTCCCTGTCGCGGTCGCGGTGGTTGGCGCGGTCGCGGTCGCGCTCGACGTCCTTGGAGCGCGCGCGGTCGCGGTCGCGCTCGCGGGGCGTTTCGCGGTGACGGCGCGCGCGGCGGTCCAACTCGCGCCCGCCAACGTAGTGCCGCCGCCCGCCGCTGCGCTCGCGTTCCGACGCGCCGCGCTCTTCGCGCCTCTTCTCCACGGTTTTCTGTAACCATCCGAAACCATTTCACTCAAAATACAGTTATTGTAGTTTTCAGAATCGTCTTGAGATGTAGCTCGACATCCAATATATTAAGTGAATTTGTGAAAAAACAATAAAATTTAGTCAGTTTACTTGAAATATTAATAGTTACATACAGCATAAGCTGCCACTATCGCATACAGTATTTGAGACTTCGGTAATTTGGCCAGATTAGCAACTGACTTAATAAACCCCAAAGCCTGACTCCAGTCGTCTAGTTGTTGACCATAGTCGTCAAGTTAGCGTATAGGGCTGTGGCGCTATATCTTTGAAGTGACAGAATAGCCCATTTCCGTATTCTAGAGATTTATGACATTAAAAGCCAAGTAAGTCATTAGCTAAGAAGTGTATCATTCCTATTACATTCTGTATATACATGTACAAGTTTAAATTACCTTTAAATCCGCTAGCTTCTCTCGAATAGTAATAAAACCTAAATGAAGCTTTCCTCCAAAATGGTCAGCTAATCGTCGATCATTGTCGTGGATACCGAGATATGCTGAGCACACCTCACAAACTCTCAATTTTTGTTGTTGGTATGAGGAAGCTGGCATTGAGTTGCGATATTCCTGCTCTGCCACTACTTTCTTCTTGCGTAGTTCATCAATCTTAAAACGAGAAGAGATCCTTCAAATATTTATAGAATACCTGAATTTTATGTTAAACAAATAGAAAGCAAATATTATTTTGTTGTAGTTTCACAATGTAATGATGCACATTACTAACCTCTCCCATAAGTTTAATACTCTCTTCAACCATTCCTTCTTCCCCTAACGCTTCGGCACGCGCCAGCTTCTGACCAATCTGTTCTGCAAGCTCATGTACAGCATTTGCTTTCTCTGTGACTTCAGCAGAGAGCTCCTCTTGGGTTTCCGCTAGACGCTGTTTAGCTGCTGTAGTTCTTCGGTCACAATCAGCTATAAATGCCTCTAAATGTTCTGTAGCCTTTATCCCAAGAAGATGTGTTAGCAAAAAAATATTTGTTATATTGTAGTTTACAGCATATTTATCTATTCAAGTTCTATAATTTGCTATTCAATGACTTAAGACATAATATTACATTTTATGACTAAAGTAAATTTTTGTTTCTTCTTTCATATAATAATATATATATAAGTAATAAAATAGTTTATTTTAATAACCTTGATTAAAGGTAAATTTATATATTGCCAAAGTATGATAAAAGAAAACAGTAATATAATATAAAAAATGTTATTAATGTATAGTTTATTATACTCACATCAATATCATAGAAATAGTCTTTTGTTTTCGATGCTAACTCATAATCCGCTCGTAGGGCCAGATCATGTATTTTGGGACACTCACCTAAGTCCATACGCTGCAATTAAAATGACAACAAAAATGATAGCATTACTTATATATTAAGACTTAAAGGCAGTATTCCTTCATAGTTTGTTGTATTAAAATCTATTAGAGATATTCAAGTAAAACTGTAGGGAACTTATAAGAAATATTTAATTTTGCTTGTTTTGTTTTGATTCCTAAGTCTGAAATATTGTAGTTAAATTTGCATATTTTTGACTCACCAAGACACATGAACATCTACATGTAATTTTTTTTAGTTAAGTACATCTTTGTGACAAGTTAAAAAACTAGACAGAAGAAAAAACTAAAAGAAAGAGTAATATAAATAAAATTAACACATACTTTAGATTTTTTAACAAACATACAGAAAATAACACATCAAAGTAAGCATTAACAGGGGTAAATTCATCCCGAACAATGAACAGTATATAAATTAACCCCATAGTAATAAAGATTAATTGAAAATTGATTTTGTGAATACATACAAATGACACCGACACAGCACACCTGAGTCACCAACCGGTAAATATATTATAATCCAATATACTTACAAATTATAGCGGTACCACACCCTTGCGACCTAACCAGGTGACACATTCCATTCGAAAAATGTTTGCTTGCTTGCTTACAACACTTGACTATTCTCAGCTTTACCTTTTTCATTATCTGTTTTAATTTTGAGATTAGGTTTGAGAAATAAACTTAATATGGGTAATCAATATACAAAAACCTGATTTTAAAATCACAATCAATTAATTAAAAATAATAATAAAAAAGGAACAAGCTGAGGGTTGTTTGGAACATTTACAAACTGCATTTGTGTACAGTAAAAACACATTTCATTTTTTATTATGTATTCAGCTTTTTATCATGAGAGATTGATTATATACCTTTAAAAAAAATTTAAATGGAGGAGCTCAGAACATTAAAATGACACTAGTAAAGAAAATTTGTATGAGGAATATTTTTATATAAAATATAATATAATTTTTAGTGTCATAATTATATTATGATGTCCAGATTGCAGTAGTAGTAATTTAAATATTATTGACTTTTCAGAGGAAGTTTTATATTAAAAGATTTCTTTTTTGTAAGTTTTGAAGTTTAGAATGATGTGTACAACGGTATAAAATTGATTACCATGTCATGCATAAATTCTATGTTTTGCCATACACTAGCCGTATGAACAGCATAGTACGTACCCAATGTTGTAAGAATGAATCAGCGAAATTGTTCTCACCCTGCTTAAATTTTCTCAAATAATTTTACAAGTACTCACCCAAACAGCAATAGAAACCGATGGACAATTTAAAATTTTAATTAAGCCCGAGTATTTCATTTAATTTAATCCTGCTTAGCAGTAAGGATACAATCAGCTAACTAGAAATGTTTTATACATACATCTTGGTACTTACAGAACAGCCTAACTCATACAATCTATCCCTCATCTGTTAAGTATTGTGATGAGCAATAAAGACTAGTGTTGGGCATTTCTGAAAAGCACATTTCACCACAGTTAATGCCACTCCGATGTAGATTTTTAGAGTCTACAGTATCATAATGAAAGAATTGTGTAAGATATGACCATATGAAATAAAGGCATATATATTAGGATACTAATATAATACGAATATGGGTCAAAGCAAAATAAACAATCTAGATCCTAATATATATGATTCAGTTCACAACTCTCCAACATCAAGTCTGAGATAATAAATAACAAGAAGCAATTCAAAGATCTATTTGCCAACTACTCATCTTGCTGACGCGTAGCAGGTTTACAACACAAGAGCATAAGCAAAACGAGCATTGGCGACTGTAGGAGCCTTAAAAATAGGGAAGTGAAGTGAAATCTCAGATTTCAGATTTCAGAAAAGATTTGATTAAACCCATAATTCCCGAATTTATTCAAAAACTACTTACAGTAGATGATAAAATTTCATGCGGACAGCATTGCAGTAAAAATGATTTGCACACCGCGTCGTCGTAAAATTTTACACCGTGCTTGTCAGTTTCACCTGGAAAATTATTGTAAAAGGTCAATACTTTTAGAATAGGTCCTACAATTTAATTTGGTATCACTATATTAATTCCATGATACGAGATGAAATTACCATTTCGTGCTGTCCCCATCAATTGATCCAACATAGCCCTCATTTGCTCGTGGGCAGACATGGCGAACTCCAAATACCTTATATTCTTTGACAAATAACTTAAATAACTAAAACATCTTGCGCGTTCAAGCTATTAAAACTCCACAAATTGCTAAAAATATGTTATTAAAAACTGTTTATACTTCAATTCAACTCCAACAGCCGTAACCGTAATTAACCGCGTAGCGTATTACAAAAATGGCGACGAACGAAACTAGGGATACGCAAAAAGTATCGATACCTCAGGGTATCGATACTTTTGTTACGATACCGAGTACTTTTGGAATCGATACTTTTGTTCCGATACTTTTGAGGTATCGATACTTTTAGAAAGTATCGATACTTCATACCATGGTCATATTTGCCATATAAGACCAAATATGAACCTTATGCACAAGTTTTGGAGGCGCTCAAGTTTATCTAGCTGCTCCTCAGTGACATCGAGATAGCAAATATCAGCATGTTTTATACTTCCTGAGAAAATCGGATTAATGTTACAAGGTGGCGGGTGGCTCGGTTTATTTGCTCTTGCTGTCCAGTATATATTTCGAACATACCTTACCTACAAACTTACTTACGTACCTATTTGCTCTTACATTATTATTGTAACGCGTGAAATGGGAAAAAATAAATAAATATCATGTGATGTACAAATTGGATATATACTTATGTCTATAACTTTAAAACTATTTCGAATTTTTGAATGAAACAAAAACAGTGTATTTCGTAACACTTAGGCGCCATTCTTACGAAGTTTCAAGTGATTCTGCGAACCTACTGACGTACCTCATTTTCAAAACACTAACACTTTGGCAATGTACAAATATTTCGCTATATTATATCGATATTATCGATATATCAAAATATTTTATTTTATGAATGTATTTATTAAATATATTTATTAAATATTAAAAATAAGATTATTTTATTTTATTTGTATTTTTATTTTAGTTCTACACTGCTTATAATAAACATTGTTTTTCCAAAAATCCAACAAATCTTTTCTTAAAGTTTTTACACTATTAGCACATTTAATTTCAATTAAGCCATCTACTTTTATCATAAGTAGGTAAATGCAAATTCCTTACTAGTAACGTAAGTTTTTTTTCTTACATCATGTGGATGTATACTACATATAGACATTGGTTGGTTGGTTATACACCTATTTTAGTTATATTCTATATAACGTACCTATATGAATTATATTTATATGTTATGTTTCTGACATAATATATTATGTACTTAGTAAATTCAGTTCATTAAAGGCATGGAGTAAAACGGTAATAATATCTTAACAATACATTCAAGCTATATAAAGATTATGGTTTAACTTGAACACCTATACGCAAACTTTATAAAGAATGTTGCGCATTTGTGTACGCGGATGCAAACATTCGCAACATCCCTACTCTGTACTATTTAGATAATTTTCAAAAGTACAACCAGTTATATCCAAACGTAAATTTGTTGTAACAATTTGCAATTAACATTATTTCTTATAGATGTCATCAATATTTAAAATATAGAAAAATGAAATTATATCACATCTGGTTACTAGTCTGATTATAGTGTTATATATTTACTTAACTTTATTATTACAGCGCAGTGTTATTACAGCAGTGATAGCCCAGTGGCTGAGAATTCGACCTTAATCGAGGGGTCTGGGTTTAAAATTTATCAAAATTATAACTAATCTGTTCACTGTATAACGAAAATACAGCAACATCATGCTGTTTCGCGAGGCGTGACGTCACGCTTCTCAGATGTGTTCAATGTCACGGGATTGCCAATTTTGCGGATTTTATTTTCCGTAACTATTGGTAATCTTTAATTATTTTTATGAAAAAAGTGTTTTTTCGGTTAAGTACTACATAACTTATTAGTCATTAGAATAGAAACCCTATGCCAGCGGATTTATTCTTAATTTCTTTGCGGTTTCTTTTGGTTTGGTTTGGATACATTTAGGCGTGTTGTCTTTTAGTTTCAGTCTGTGCTGAGAGTTGTGATAAAATACTATTTACCTTAACATTCCAAGGAAGAGTACATTGGCCAAATCTTTTTTATTGAAATGTGTAAAATTAAAAACACGCCTAAATGTATTGTAAAATTTGTAAACGAATTAGATGGCGCTGATGTAGGAGATATAGGTATGGTATGAACGTAGCAACGAATTGAAGTACGCCGATAATTTAATATTATGTAAAACCATTTCCCCACGATACAATAGAGTTGAACAAACTAAACCCATAGAAAAGAGACTCTGTTTCGTTGATTAAAACAATTAATTTGCTAAGAGCAAGGATTGCCAAGGCCTGATCATCCTTGATCTTTCCAGTCAATTTTGTGAATGTACTTAATCAATACTAAACTTAATAGACTACTCTGCGACCCAAATTCAATAAACAAGTATTGACGAAATAATAATTACTAATCTGTTGGTTCTACATTGTCTGTGCACTAGTTCTGTTGTTTCTGTCAGTGTCAAACATTATCAACTTTCATCAAGTCAAACTGTCAAACAAATTGTATTTGAAATATAATCGATATTAGAAAAACATCGATGTTGACATCGGTATCATAATCGAAAACCCAACATCGATTTTCAATATTTATCGCAAACCGAACATCGATGTTGGACAACATGTGCTTCTGGCGCGTCACGACATGTAAATGACATTTTTCGGCCTAGTTGCATTGGTCGAGACTCGAGCGTGAGGCCGTGAGTCAACATCGAAGACCGATTTCGTTAATATCGATGTTACGATGTTTTACGCATACTAACATCGATATTAAAACATCGATTTTTTTGCTTTCAACCTCGATGACCCTAATATGAATTTGAACTTTTGAAGTTAGAACGTGAAATCGATATGAATAATAATTAGTGTTTAAATTAAATATATTTAATTAAAGTGTATTAAAACTATATTTAATAGAAGAAAGAAGAGAGTAAAGTGACTAGAATTCCTAAAAAGTAGTTTTCAACATACCAGGATTACAAGTTATAGAAAAGAACCAGAATGTTTTCTTTCCGAATACTATTACCGGTATTTCCCAGGGGTACAAATAAATTTTTTTTCAAAGGATTTGTTTCCACTGCAGAATCTAATTTAGTAAGTGTATTTATTACACAATTTTCGGCATCAAATGAAATTATAACCGAGGAACCACAAGATGATGTTCTATATGGATTTATCACTAGTGACAGATTGAGATTGACAAAGAAAGTAAATACTACTGCAAGAAATTATTTAATTTTGAACAAAAAAACAAATACAGAAATACATAAATTGGTAATTAATGACACTGAAATATGTATTAAAGAATCTAAAATTGTAATTTTACTGTATGATCATGAAAAAATTATGAATACTGAAATCTTGAACACATCTGATGATTACTTTTACAAATTACAATCCTTGATTATAAAAGATAGTAAATTGCCAATTGGCTCTACACAATTCAAACCAGTGATCAACACCCCAACATGGCTTTCTTCATCTTCATTTATTCAACATGTTTGTAATTATTTCAACATGCTTTGTTGGCTTTTAGGATCCTTTAAAAGAAAAGAGAAAGTGAGTGATTTCTTATGAATATTGAAAAAATATTGAATATTATATTTCTTGATGATAAAACAAAGTATTGGGTTTGTATATAATTGGGTATCTATAAAGGCACGAACCCACCACACCGCACGCTGTGCACGGCCATGCAGTACACGGATTCATTTGTTTGACTATGTGGGTCAACGTTTCCACTGCAGCACACGCTATACGTGTCACGTAACTCACGACTATGTACAACTGTAGCGCAGCACAGTTTTGAATCACACGTCTTGTGTGTCGTCCGTGCATGGCGTGTATAGCGTGCGTAGCGTTGCCAGCGTTGAGCTACGTATGCGACATATCCGACCAAGCCACGTGTCAATTCATGCGTAGCGTGTCCGTGGGTTGCAGTGGACACAGTCACATAATAATATATTTTCTTGCAAAGCGAAGCTTGACACGTGTGTAGCCTCTCCGTGCGCTGCCGTAGATCTGCGGCTTAACCCTCATAAACACCATATTAAAAAAATTATAATATAATTTAAAATGTTTGTATTTTAATTTACTGTTATTACTTTTTCCTTTACAGATATCAATTAAACAGGGCAATTTAATTCTAGCTTTATTGGTAGACATTATTTTAGGATATCTCATATTGCAGTTCTTGATGTTCGATAAAAAAGATTTGACCAATGTACTCCTTGGAATGTTAGAGGTAAATAGTATTTTATAACAACTCACAGACTGAAACCAAGCATCATCGACAAATTAAATTTGTATTTGCATACAGCCATGTCTCTAGCCCATTTATTTTTCCCATGCAGAGCATTACAGCCTAGGCTCTATGTGGCAGTATTTTTTGTTATTCCCCATTTTTCTCAGATTTAGCCATTCATGCACACTTGAAAATTTCACCCCCTATATTGTATATAGTCCGTTTTTATTCCCTTAGCATGTCTTTTTAATTTAATTTGCGATTTAATTATAAAAATTTAAAATTAAATTGTCATTTAATACAGAAACACATTTCTGGAAACTATAATTAATTTTTTTTAAACAATTTTAAACTTTTTTTTCAATAAAAAGTAGTGCCAAGATTGTTTACCAAATAAGACAAGAGAATAAAAATTAACTGTACATACTTTTATTTATTTAATGATTTTTTTTTTCATAATTACAGAAATTAGTCAACTTGATGTATTCACTATTGAAGTGGTTGATGGGAGCACCAGCTGGCTTGAAACTGAATAATGCATTTAATAGAATGTTAGGAAAATACTTCTCTTACCATGTTGAACTCTGGTGGTTGTTTCTTGGTGAGCCTACACTCTGTTGGTCTTATTGTAACTTTTGTCAGGGGCTTTGTCTGGGAGTTTAGAATTTGGTAATTCCAACTATAAATTAAAATACCAGTTCACCAAATTTCAGCAAAATCCATTCAGGGGTTGTGTCATGAAATAATAACAAATATTCATCCCTTTATCCTCACAAATTTTTGTATTTATAATAGTAGCAGCAAAGAGTGGGACCTGCTGGATTTTTGATGATACAAAATCTTTACATATTTTTCCCAAGTGTCAGGGTAATTTTCTATCTATTGTGTCCTTAAAATCATTTTAGTAAAATGCTTAGTCTTTACCTCAAGTTTACCTCACTTTTTCTTTTCTCTTAAATATAATAGCATCACTCATCTTGTCATAAGTCAATGAGTGGTTATCGAGTAGTAAAATGTTTGTGCCAAATGAGGAACCCATATGTAATTTTTGAATACATGTTAAATTTTCGATCTTATGTGGAGCACATGTAGGATATTGGAGCAAGTATGTTGTGTTCATATGTGGAGCACATGTAAAATGTGAAGTTATCAACCATAATAATATGTGGAAGACATGTGGTTGATAATTTCACAGTTAATTATTATGGTCAGTAAATCTAATGATGTTTCTGGAATAAACAAGATTAATCTCACTATAAAAAATAAACCAGTAGTGTCACCCAAATCTGAAAGGGATTTGGGTCAATCACATAATTATATATTATACTTTGTTGACTTGGTACTAATCTCAAAATATATAATGTCCTTCAATGTAAAAAAATCTTAACTTTAAACAAAGACTTTAAATTTCAGATGTTACCAGTGAGAAATTAGATGTAATCTTACTTATTTATCAATACTTGGGATACTTGGGACTCACCTTCCAGGCTGCTATGATATCAGATATGATTTGTTTAGCAACATTCCATACATACTGCATTTATGTTTATGCTGCAAGGTTGGTATTTTAATAGTAGTTTTGGCAAGATCTTTATTTTAATGTTTGATATGTAATAAGTAAACCACTTTTTAATATATGATATTATTTCAGATTGTTCAATATTCAAATGTTGGGTCTAACTGCATTGCTGCGGTTGTTTGTGGGAAGAAAATACAACCCTCTTAGAGGCAGTATTGACTCATGTGAATATAACAACCAGGAACTATTTGTAGGAACAGTGGCATTTACAATATTACTCTTATTATTGCCCACAACACTGATGTATTATATAGTGTTTACAATGGTATGTTAAATCTCATTAATTTATACTCTTTTTTTTTAATTAAGAACAATTTAATGATAAAAAACATTTTTCAGTTTCGGGTCCTGTCTTTGCTAGTACAATATACTTTGGCAAAATTAATATATATTGTACATACATTACCACATTATGTTGTATTACTGTGGTTAGTACATTCTTCTAAAGTTGCTGGTAAGGATACCCGATTTACTTAGATAATACATCTTGTACCATAAAAGGTACACTGTATAAATTGTTATCAATATTACTTTTTATCCTTCTATTACTAAAACTTATGTTTTCCAGGTAACATTTTAGTAGAGGAATTAAGCAGTAAAGAAGGTTCACCTTTAATATTAAGAGTTAAATTATTTAACAAATCTTTTCAAGATTTGATGAATATATGTAATCCACCTATTGAAACTTTAAAACAAGTTAAATGGACCTACATAATTTATAATGTTTTTACAGGGAAAAAAATTATATAATTGGATGAAATGGTAATAAAAGACGTTATCCACTGCATTTAATTATTTTATTATCATTTGATACTGAATAGCGCACAAAAATAAAAATTGTTTGGTCACCACATGTGAATGTATAAATGCTTAGTTCCTTAAACTATGTATTATATGCAGACTGGGCAACATTTTTATTATATAATAATATTTAGATTTCCATTACTTTTTTTAAAGAAGGCCAACCCACTCAAACAATTTTCGACATATACATAATTGAGAATTTTGGTATGTCTTGTGTACAAATAAATAAAGATTTCTATTATTATTATTATTCACTAATAACGAATGGGCTACAGTGTTAGTACTAATTCATATGCATATTATACATATTATGGTATTTGTAAAGTATATAGGGACCGTGCACGGCGACACCTATGCCATCTAGTGTCATTTATCGGAACTGCCATATTGCTTTATGGGTAGGATTACTACCGTATGTTAACTTTTTGAAAAGTGTATCAGTATCACAAATAATTTTGTATATTAAAAGGCTCATTAAAAGTGTATTCTTGTATTGATGGATGCTCCAATACTTCCAAGAATAAAATATATAAGTATATTAGTGTAAATTCTCGTAATTTTCCACTGATAGTACCGACATGCTCTGGCTAAAAACTATACGAAAAGTTGGATAAATGCAGTTAAAAATACACGTGACATGAATTCAAACGGTAAAAAAGAACTATCAAGGTTTTTTAAATGAAACTAATATAAAATTTGTTTTGAGATTAATTTAAAATTCAAGTTATTTTTATTTTCAATGAAAAGGAGAAATTTGTTCTATTTAAACATTTTTATTTATCACACAATATCAAAATACCTGGCATTCATCTAAAAATAGATACTGCTTTATGCGTTGCTCACTTTATTTAAACAATGTTATCTGAAAATCCTCTACACCCTTTTAATACACCAACAAATTTTCTATTGAAAAACACTTGGACCAAATACTTTTAGAATTTGAAAAATATCAACGTTCGCACGACACACACTATTCTTGATATCACTAAAATCGCATTTTATACATTTTACGTAATTTAATCCGTAATTTATAGTGAAATACTGAGTTATTCCTCGTTAAGCGACATTATGAAAACATATGAAAAACAAAGGGACAATATTGCACTTTGTGACAGTTTGTTTCGTTTTAATCCGCTAGGTGGCGTTTTGTAGTTTCTGCACGGTCCCTATTATTTCCTTAAACAATTAGTTGTCTTAAAATGATTTCTATTATGCCACAACATACTTTCATCATAATTAAAGGTATAAATAAAATTATGGTTTTACGATACTCCTCTACAAATATGGCTTAAAAATCGTATAATTGTACGATACTACGATTTTCAATATTAAATATTGCTGTGGCATAATATTACACAATTGGACGTTACAAAAATATTACTCTACATAACTCGAATTATTCCCTAACTAAGCTGTAGTTCATTAGCAATTTTATCATTTTATTTTAAGGCAAGATATTCATACTTAAATTATTTCACTTAGCGTTCTAATCAGATAAAAATATACAATGCCACTCTGAGACAGCCAAATGCAAAGAAAAGTTATTATTTCATGCCTTCCATGGATAGGGATACAAGTCAAAAATCATTTTACAAGTGAGCAAAAACAAGAATTAAAAAAAATCTAGTTTAGTAATTAACAATCTATGTTAAAATTGATTTAAGTTAAATTTGAGTACTTTCATACGTTTGTAAATAAAAACCCTCACTTTCACTTTACATTCCAATTTTTACGGTAAATAAATATAACAGTTTAAAATAAGTGAGTTGTATTGGTATCTCTGGACCTGAATATTCCACAGAGATGAAAAAGGTGTTGTTTGATAGATAAAATTACCATCTATTCGATAAAAACGAAAATTTTGCCAATTTTCCATGGTAAAATGGCGTAAAAAGGTTTTTTCACTGATTTCAATAAAAAAGTAGCTAGTTAAGGTAAATATTTTTTACAGATATTGTACGCAAGAATAGCTACAAAACATGTCAATTATAATATTTACTCTCAGTTGCATAATATTTTATGAATTAAATGTTGTTGAACATGAGCCTATCGTAAGCGCAATTACTACAATCGTCTGTGTTCAGAGCAAACATTTTTGTCAATAAATTGAGACTAAGGAGGATGCAACGCCAACTAAGGTCCCTTACAAGTAGTTTAGTTTACTTTCTAAGCCATGTTCGAAATAGTAGATTGTGTGACAAGGGAGCAAAATGATATTTTTACAGCGAGGGCGTTTTTTGATTCTAGAGCGAAGTGAGGGATTCTAGAGTAGAATCCCGAGCGTAGCGAGGGTTTCTTTAGTAGAATCCTGAACGTATCGATGGATTCGAAGTACGTCACCCGAGCCAAAAATATAATATTTTGTCCCGAGTGATACACTCTACTTTTCATCACCCTCTATGAGAAAATGAAAGGGGCCTCATATTCTATTGTAATATTATTATTTAATAAAATAGAGTAACAACTAAATTGAAATTAAATAGTATCTGATAATAAAACAACTAAAAATTATATTTACATTTCGCAATTGTGAAAATTTATTGTTACTTGCAGTTTTATTAGGAATAGAGATTGTTGTAGATTTTATATTCTGCGTGTTTGTAATAACGTCCAAATCTGGCTCATTTCTCGTCTTTATTCAAACAATATTTGCGTTCGATTTCTTTTGCGCTGAACTCAAAGATGTTCCAAATTCAAAAAGTGTGCAGAAAAGTTCATTGCCGCGTACTTTTTGAACTTGGAACTTATAAAGAGGGAGGAAAAACTCATTCCTGCCCGCCAAAAGTTTCTTAATAGAAAACACCAACTTTGGGCGCACTTAAAGGGGAGCAAAGTCTACTTTTCGAATAGATGGAATGAAAAATATTTTTGTCTTTGTATTAGTGTCCGCGTCATGCAACTGAGAGCAAATAATATTCAACATGTTTTGTAGCTATCGTCCTTGCGTACCAATATCTGTAAAAATATTTGCCTTAACGAGTTAGTTCAAGTTATGTAAGAAAAACTGAAAAAAAAAATCAACTTTTTGATAGAATGATTTCTATGAAAAACATTTGTTACGACATTTTACATTTGGCAAAATTCTTTTTATAGGATAGATAGTAGGTAATATTATCTATCAAACAACACCTTCATCTCTGTGGAACATTCAGATCTAGAGAAATAAATGTAAAGAATGTAAAAAAATTCACAAGAATAATACAACTGCAGTTGTCAATATCATCAATATTCACAGGAGGCACAGATTTATGTTATATCCATCAAGGGACATTGCTATACATACAAAACTGAGTGCATGTTTTGTATTTAATTTTTCATTTTTATCACAATTCTTACTCAAAAGGTGCAAAAACTCATTGACATTGAGCAAACAACACAACACAAAGTCTTACAACACATGAGGTGAAAATAAACTTAGTTGTGTTAGTTACATAACTTTAACACATGCAATATTTAACATAAAATAGATTCCAGTTTATTGCGCTTTTAGTAACAGCTCATGCATTAAACAAATTTTATTGTTATGTAAAAATTTAAATACAAATATTTAGAAAGATATGCTTAGATATCAAAGATTTTCCTCCCAAATATAACATCCAATAACAATATGTTAATTATCACATTTACCTTTATTAAGTAGACTTAAGAATATGATTTTAGGTCATTCTAAAATGAAATGTAATGATCTAATGAACTTGAAATGGAAATTGTATGAGATTTTAATAATTACTACTACTTCTAAATTAATCCATGTTTGCCACAATCATTGGTTGATCGTCGTTTTGAATCGATTTTAATCAAATTTAAAGGGTGATTTATGTGAATTATAAAAAAAGAGTGTCCTAGAACTGGTCACGCTCGTAGTCAAACCGAACTGATGTTAGAAGGACGTTCAAAATGCAAAGATTTGGATTTGCGGGGAATTATGAAAAATCTTGACTCTCTATCAATTGACGACAAGCATCATGTGGAAGATCGGAAAATGACAATATTGCTGAAAATGAACATGCAATTACATATAAGACTGTTTCTTTAATATGTAAATAAGAACAGGGGACTATGTACTAAGAATATTAAACTGTATCAACCATAAACATATTATGTTATTTCTAAAAAAAGAATAAGTGCTAATTTAATTAAAAATTATATAAAGTTGTATTTAACGATAAAATACTATTCCAAATTCATAAAATTTAGTAATGTTAACAATGTCATATGAATTATTTACATAAAGGTATTGTTCCAAAATATGTCCATCGCGTAATAAATAATTATTTACTCCACCTGCAAGTATTTACATCGAAAATAGTTTGCTCATTCAGATTTTTAATAGTGTTTCCCGGGATAAAGTGCAACCCCGAAAGAGGGTGAAACTAGACCAAAAATTATCGACGAAAAAATAGAAAAAAAATTAAAAAAAGAATTTTTTTTTATTCATACTTATCTTAAGATTTTGATTTTTTATCCTGGACCCTATGTACAATAAAGTATATTCTACAGCATAATTGGTTCAAACAAAAAAAAAATTTCAAAAAAATCCCGATATAACTGGAATATTTTGTGACTTATTATTATTTAACAGCATAGTAGCTTTAAAAAAACATATGTTCTAACTCAATAAAATTGAATAATAATAAGTCACAAAATATCCCAGTTATATCGGGATTTTTTTGAAAAATTTTGAAATTACTGAAAATTATTGCCAAAAAAATCATTTTCGTTACAAAAGCCAAAGTTTAGGCCATGATAGATATTGTTTTGAGAGCTACGTGTTATTCTATCATCACTTCCAAATATTTGAAGTATCATTATTTTTTAATTTCAACGAAATCGACCGTTACCTCTACTAAAAAATCTTAATTTATCAATAAACAAAATTTTTCTTTTTTTATGTTTTTTTTTCTATTTTTTTGTCGATAATTTTTGGTCTAGTTTCCCCCTTTTTCAGGGTTGCACTTTATTCTAGGACACACTGTATTATATTTTATCGAGATGCTTTTAGATTGAAGGCAATAATTAAGATTGACTTGAATATTATGGTGTTGCAATTAGAACGCCACGTCAAGGTATTGAATATAAATAGAGACGTTAATTAATCTGAAATAGTGAATGTGCTAAAAGCAAGGCGTAGCAACACGTGCCGCATCTTGTACGATTCCGGTGGGTAGGCCAAAATTGGATTTTTCATACGAATTATCTTAACTATTACTTTCTTACCATCACAGATATTAGTAAATTAGGAAACTGTGATTTCGATCACAGTATATACTTCATTATGGATTTACGATCAATAAAAGTATGTTAACACGAAGCAATACTTGACAAATCCATTTTATATAGTATTATATACTATAAGCTAATGCTGTGTTTGCGACCCACAGTAACATGATGTTTAAGAGAGTCCTAATTCTTGAGTACACACCTGTAGTCCTTATTCACATCTGTAGTTGGATTGGGTGAATGTTCTTTAGGTCTAACTGTACCACGACACGATGCTAACTTTGATTCCAAAGCCTATAATGAAGAAAATTACACAACATGAATGATGTTAATATTAGTAGGTGATACAAAAGAATAAGTATGTGCGATTACTGCCATTTACTGCCACCACCATGTGTTACGAGATAAAAAATATAATACAATGGAAGCACATAACAAGCAGTACCATAACCTAAAGGGTAATAGTAATATTAATGATATAAATGATACTTTGTACTCAATTAGGTACCTATACAATATGTACTTTGGATCAAAATGTACACATTAAATACACACCAAGGCACACCATTAATGAAATGATAAATAAAAGTAATATTTACAACAATTTATCTAAATTACACAACAACAAGGCACCTTTATGATACAATTTAAATTTGTTTTACAATGAATTGTTAATTTGTTACACTACTACACTATGTTTGCTGTTTGAGTATTTGTTTTGTTTTTTCCTCATTATGTCCTTTCCTAATGGAGGTAAAATTTAGAAAATTTTCCAATCCTTCGCGCGATCGTACCGCAAACGATCTTCTTAGTTTTCCATTTTCACTGTTCGTAGATCTTTCGAATGTTCGTTCTGAACGTCTGCTTTGAGGAGAAATTGATTTGTTTGATAGACTACTAGAATACTCTGACGCAGAGTATTGTCGAGTCAGTTCCATTGGTTTCCTATACTCAACTGATTTATCAATGACATCTTTGTCTTCAACTTCCTCTTCCGGCTTCTTATGTATATGGTTCGAGGGTACATTCTGTACTTGTGCAGTCAGCACATCACACGAACATTTAATCTTACCACACTCACGGCAAAGAAATCTTTCAAGCTGGAAGCAATAAATTTCATGCATACTACACACAACAAACATGCAAGATACTTTTCTACTTGACTATTTCCAGGCACCTACTCTTACAGAAAAATGAATTTTATAGTGATGTAACGAATATATTCTGTTGATAAAAAATGATTATTTAAATGGGTATATAATGAGGAGTTTTAAAAAGTTCTAAACACTTCAGAATTCAAGAATGATTAGCGAGGAAACTCCGGTTTTGTAAAATATAAAAATTTAAACATCTAAATCATAATCATAATTTTGTTTCACTTTTAATAATATAAGTAATTTTCTTGTCAAATATTAATAGTAAAATAATATGTAACATGTGACAAGAAGCTGGAGGCTAGTGTAAAGGTAGGTTTTCTTTGAGTAAGTATAACATAATAAATCTTTAAATACTAATATTATTCAATGACTACAAATATTTTCTATCAATACAAGTAGAAAATCTCATAACTCGTAGTGATTGCGAAAATCCAACCAAATATAATAATCAATTCGAGAATTAAACATGTTACAGTTATATGTTTTTAAAATTATTTAATTTTAAATAATTAATGTCATGTACTTTTTGAATTTTGTAATGTCTTCACTTTTAAATTAGCTTTTACAAACTTTCTAGAGGTTTATAAGAAATTTTTTTCACAACGAATTTAAAGCATGGAATGTTATCTTGTCTTTATAGATTCATACATTTTGTTTGTTTTGTAATGGGTGAAAGTCAAGTGAAAAGAAAATGGAGAGAAAATTATTACTTCAGTTGCTTAGATGTACTTATTTCAATTATATGTATAAATTAACTAATAAATATTTATAAACAATAAAATTTTAAATAAAAGAATAAAATCAACAAGCATTCAAACAAACAAACATTTAGTTTCATAGGGAAATGTCTAAAAGGGGGTTCAATAAATACATTATGTCAAATCGTAAATATTTTTGTCTATTAATATAATTGTGTGTACTTAGTGAAAATAATACTCGACCATAAGCATTATAAAATAAAATACATAAATATTTCATATCATATAATAACTGTAAACCAAACATATGCTACATAAATATACATAAAACATGATATCTTTTTCAATAAATACAATGTAAATGTAATAAGTACGTATATATTTATCAATCTTGCAAATATACAGGATGATTTGTTTTGTTGACGTTTCCGCTAAGGGCGTGAAGATAGCAATAATCTAAGCCATGTGAAGCTCCATCCAAAATTCAATAGTTTTCGAGATATTTGAGTTTGATTGAATTTGAAGAAAAGTCACTTTTAGCTTTAACTAAAGTGAAAAGCAAACGTTGTAGATCTTTTTGTTACCTACAAATTTGCCATTTAACATTTTTTCATAGGACTTGTAGTTTTGCCGGAAATCGAGATAAACCATTTTTTACCCTTAAAACCACCCCACTACCCCTTCCCAAATTCGCCCGTAGTTTATTTTTCCTTTAATTTTTGTTATATTCTCTACCTTTTGCAACAGGTGGTTTCATCCTACTATGATTTTTTGGTCTCAAAAATTATCCACACTGGTCTACTAGTGGTTTTATTTATTATGGCACTTAAGTTAGCCTAAAAGTGACTTTTTTTCAAAATTAAAATAATTAATATACTTGGCTAAGTTGACAAATAAATTGTGCAAAACATGTCAAATAAATTGTGTATTAGTAATAAGTTTTAATATTTTATAAATTAATTTGTATTACTAACATTAGTTTTATTTTTTATTTATTTTTTAATTTGCATACCTGAAAAGGTGAATATGGATTGATCAAAATGCCCTGTAAAACCAATAACTAACCCATATTCGTGCAAATAAATGATTTTGATTTTGATTTCAAATACATTCAAACTAAACAATATCTCGAAAACAGTTGAAATTTGGATAGAGCTTCACATGGCTAATATGATTGCTTTTGAGATTATCCATGTAGGTAAGATTCCTTAGCGAGAAAACGTCACATAACAAATCACCCTGTATATCAACCAAAACTTACTATGTCTTGTCTGTATGTACTTGATACAAATATATTTTTTAAATATTAAGGTAAAAGTACTAATGTATTTTAACTTACCTTTCAATAAGAAATAAAATTAATTTTAATTAAAACTCATGTTATTATACATTCTCATAAGTTTAGTAATAACATTAAACACTACACTAACAGTTGACACTGTATTTAAGCAATGCAGGGAATAAGAAAATGACGAAATGCTATGGTTTTTACCTGAGTCTTGGCAGCCTCCTTGACAACAACCTTGAGGAATTTAAAAGCATTATACATATTTATTTATATATAATGGCAATATTCTGTTGAGATCTATAATTTTGAAAAACATCATTAGAATAAAAAAGGTAGTTGGAATTTCATATTTTTTCTAGTTGGCACCTTTAATTTAGTCTATTCACATAGCCAAGCTTTTCTTGAGATTACTAGCCTTGCTTCCAGTAGAAATAGTATGGTTTTATTAAAAGTGTCAACGTTTGGTGTAGCATCTATCATTAGTGCTTTTACCTTCAGTAATGATAACCATGATGTGCAATAGCTTGAATTTTAGTTTACAGTGAAATAAGAACCTTGCAGTGTAAAAATTCAATTGTGCAAAAATAATAGCTGGACATGAAGATTGTATTTTATGTTAATTATTACTATTTTTTTTACCTTTTATACAAATATAAATCTTTAGGAGTTGTGGCCTCTACTACATAAATTTAATAATCAACACATTCTAACAAAGTTATTATGCCCCAATATACAACTACTGCCAATGTGAGTACTACTACTACTAATCTGAACTGTAATTTAGTAATATTATAATGACTTACCCCTACTTTCCGAAGGAGATCACCAACTATATTTATAGCTGATACTCTGGAAGATGGTGTCATTGCATTGCCATTGATTTCACCTAGTAATTAAATAAATGTTACAAGTATGCACAAAGTAATAATATACAGAATGGGAGTAATTCATAATAATATTGTGAATCATTTTAAGAATAAAATTTATACTTTGGTGTTTTAACAATATACTATCTGTTATTTAGCAATGACCACTTTTTTGACATTCCTTGATTTTTGTCCTATGCAAATTTTTGTGGTTTTGGAGCGCAATGAGGAATATCTATTCACTCCTGTGCAGTATTATAGCACTGAACAATAATTGAAACATTGTAAATATTTGAAAACACACCTGACACACCAATCTTGATTTACCAGTCTGGTTGTGCACTTTCTAATTATGCATTCACAACCAGACTGGTACATGTTACTTTATTTGAAAATTTGATTTAAATCTTAAAAACATTTGAAAAGCTAGTTCTTAATGAATAGAACTTACGTTTGGTTGGTGATGTGATTGACGTCTGGGTTTCTATTTCAACTTGAGTTCTAGTGCTGTTAGAAATATGTCCATTGCATTGCGGACTCTCACTTGGACTGACATCCTCTTTCTTTGATGGAATCCGCTCCACCACTTTCAATTCCTGTTTGAGATCTGTAATCCATCAGAAATAAGTGTCATAACTATTCCAGAAAGATAAAAATCCTCAATGCTGACACTGCATTCATCTTTGAAGTTATTACCCGATGTCCTAATTGCCATGTTGCATGCAAATTATCTCATATCCTCCATACAGAGCCCTGTGTTTAAATTTTGTTGTGTTGGTCAAATTTTTGCAAGCTCATTAGCTAAAAACATTACATTGTCATACTATTGCCAGTAAAAGATATTAATTTATGAGTTTCTCTGTAAAATTATGCTATAAAAATTCTCTAATACTAAAAGTGAATAGATACCTCTTGCTTCATCTGTGGCCCTTTGCAATTTGACTCTCAAATTTTCAATTTCATCAACTTCACTTTCCAACACAGCATTCCTCTCATAAGCCTGATTTAGTAATGTTTCTATACATGAAACTGACTCTGATATGACTCTGCAAAATAAAATAAAAATTATGCTTTTCATTTTAGTACAAACTGTGCCTGTGGCTCTGTTCATATTTTTAAATGATAAAAATACAACTAACAAATCTGAGTGAGAAAATCTAACCATGAAAGTAGCTTAAGTTAACTATTTATTATGTAAGATTAACAGTAGTATTAAAATACCTAAGTTTTAAATCATTTATTGTAAAAATTTACACACCTCAAAGAGAAAAGGTCAATATTGATTGAAAAAATGCTTTGTAATATCTTAAAGTAACCAATATTTGTGCAATTAAATGTTTTTGTACCTGATATAATTTTCTGTTTCAAAATATAGGATACATACTACAAAGTTCATTCCCATAACAAAGATGATGATAAAATATTTAGTATATTTTCACTAATTGAATTTATTAATGAGTTATTATTGGAACTAAACATTCACTTTGTAAAGAATTGAACACTGTTTTGGCTTATTTAAATGAAACATAAGTGAAGCAGAAATTAATCACAAAAATCTTCAAATAAAAGCCTTCTAAAAAAAGTCAAAAAGTATTTTATGAAGAGGATTTCCTTTGAACTTCAAATTGAATGTTTCCAATATATAAACTTTCTTGCAACTTCTTCATTTTTTTTCTCTTCTTTAATATGACCACACAATAGGCATGATGACTAATTTTCAAAAACTCTTCTAGGATATTCAGAAGTTTCTATTATGTCTAAAATATATCATATTTTTGTAGAAAATTAAGGTTTTTATGCAATAAAAGTACATTTAAATTTTAAGTTTCAAATTCATTCCAAAACGCTTGCCCATGTCATGGCATCTGTCATTATGTCACGGCTCAGTAAAAAATGCAAAGATCGCGTGTAATATGCTTACGAAAAAAATGACGTTTACTGAGACGTGACGTAAATTGACGTAATTCGATCTGATGGGTGTTTAAGCTATCATGGCGGATTAATGTATTTTGTAGATTTATTTTAAGAAATAAATTATTAATCTTGACATTAATTAGAGAATAAATACATTGGCAAATATAAATATTTTGGCAATTGATTAATTGGCACTTGATTACTGTCATCATGCCTATTATCTATATTCTTTAACATTATTAATGTAGTTTTTGCATCATGCTTTTGCTCATTCATTCAAAAACATAACATAGTCAAATTGAAATAAGCAGAACCTGTGTACCAATGTCTCTTGTATGTATTTTTAATTAATTTGTGTGTTGTGTACAGAAATATTAAATAAATAAATAAATAGTCATAATTCCAACAATTGCAAGTACAAGACATTAGTAACATTGCAAGATATACAAAAGGTAGTTGGAATATATTATTTTACACTCTTAACACTCTACTTCACTCTTAAAGTAAAGATAATTTAAAATACTAATGTAAATTGTGGCATTAGGAGCATTTACCATTGAACCATTGGCTTTTCAAACTAAACAAAAGAGTTACCTTCTACCTATCTTACCTTTGTCCCCTCTCTAGATCATCATTCTTCTGTTCTATTTCTCTAATATAAACTGCTTGCTTCTCCTTATCTATTTTCAATGCTTGGAGTTCATTCTCTAATGCATTTGTTTCATGCTGACTTCTTTCCAATTTATTCTGAAATGTTTAAATTGATGATACATATTTCATCTATATAATCAAATAAATTGTTAACATATACAATAATACACATTGATCATATTGACACATTCTTCAAATATTGTTTTCATCCCATCTATTCGAAAAGTACCACTTTGCTCCCTTTAAGTGCGCCCAAAGTTGGTGTTTTCTATTAAGAAACTTTTAGCGGGCAGGAATGAGTTTTTCCTCCCTCTTTATAAGTTCCAAGTTCAAAAAGTGTGCAGCAATTGACTTTTCCGCACATGTTTTTGAATTTGGAACATCTTAGTGTTCAGCGCCAAAGAAATCGAACACAAATATTGTTTGAATAAAGACGAAGGAACCACAGAACTACAGCCTGCGTTTTTTTCAATTTTCACGGATTGTTAGAAATAAGCCAGATTCGGAGATTATTTCAAACACACAGAATATAAAATCTACAACAATCTCTATTCCTAATAAAACTGTAAGTAACAATAAATTTTTATAATAGGGAGAATGTCTCAAATGTAAGTGTAACTTTTTAGTTGTTTTATTATCAGATACTTTTTAATTTCAACTTAGTTGTTACTCTGTTTTATTAAATAATAATATTACAATAGAATATGAGGCCCATTTTCATTTTCTCATAGATGGTGATGAAAAGTAGAGTGTATCACTTGGGACAAAATATATTTTTGGCTTGGGTGATGTACTTTGAATCCGTCGCTACGTTCAGATTGTACTAAAGAAATTTTACTCTAGAATCCCTCACTTCGCTCTGGGTTCAAAAAACGCCCTCACTTTAAAAATATCATTTTGCTCCCGTGTGATACAATGTACTATTGTATAATTTTTGTCAATGCAACCTCTCATTATATATTAGGTATACTGACATTTCATCATGTTTATAAAACAATCACTAAGAATAAAATATAAAGAAAGTATAAATTAATTATAGGAC
The DNA here is from genome assembly GCA_905147235.1 of Erynnis tages. NCBI lineage: Eukaryota > Metazoa > Arthropoda > Insecta > Lepidoptera > Hesperiidae > Erynnis > Erynnis tages. The sequence continues at coordinate 6,217,558 of LR990082.1, forward strand.
ACATTACTGAAAACTTACCCTTAGTGACTCTATTTCATTTTTTAGACGCTGATTTTGATGTTCCAAATCTCTGTTTTGCTTCTCAACCTGTAATAGGGACGCTTCGAGTTCCTTTTCCAATTGAGCTGAATTCTCTGTGTACTCGTCTAGTTCTTGCTGAATATCGTTAGCCCTATAACGCCATAAATTAAGTTACCAAACCACCATACAATATATTAACTATAACTTTAAAGAATTACTCACTTCTGCTCATAATGTTTAGCTTGTTTCTTCCAATATTCAACTGTTTCAGATTCTAACTGCCTTGGAGATTCCATATTTTCGATCACGTTATAACTTCTACTTAATTATTTGGTAAGAAAACCTACTAAATTATACTTGCACATAGGTGATATTTTCTTCTCTCGATGGAAGTTACTTTACGAAGAGATTAATTCGTTAAACTTGTTCTTGTTGAGACAATATTATTTTTTTACAAAACAGCCAGCCATTATTAACTTGAAACGCAAATTATGACAAAACTTCCTGAACTTCCTCGTCCAAAATAGAGATGTGCCGAGTCAGACTGACTCGAGTACTTACTCGAATACCTAGCAGGTACTCACGTACTCGAATACATAAAATACGGTATTCGAATCCACATGATTCGAATTCAGGATTCGAGTACTTACGGTATTCGAATTCAGGATTCGAGTACTTACGGTATTCGAATCCTAAGTCGTGTACTTTAATAGAAACCTTCTGCTTTACGCGTACAGTCGAATTTTGAATGCCCCGTTCACTTTAAAGAGCATTGTGAAGTTAGTCCCGCCGCGTGACTGATGAATCGTTGCAAGTTTCAACGTGTTTATGTTTTCCCAACGGTCAGTTTAATAAAGATTAATATAATTAAGATTAAGATTAATATAAAGATAGATATAATTTTAATCAGTCAAACTGTTAGTCTGTCAGTTAAATAGTGAAATTAAGTGTTTAGTTTAATTGTTTTAGCCAGATCTGTGATAGGATGGCTCCAAAAACATCGGAAATATGGAACTTATTCAACATTTTAGAAGGTAATAAAGTGGAGTGCAAAGAGTGCAAAAAAACATTTGTGAATTTTGGGAACACAACAAATTTACTGAAACATTTGAAAAAAATACACCTTTAATATCTTACATGATTTGTGATGAAATATTAGGATATGTTATTGTCGTCAAAGTTCGATTCAAAAGGTACTCGAGTCCACTAAAGTATTCGAATACTCGTGCCAGTACTCGAATACCTGTCCGTGTCTTCCGACTCGAGTCTGAATTCGAATATTTTTTTAACGAATACCAAAATATTCGAATACTATAAATAGCCGACTCGGCACATCGCTAGTCCAAAACAAGGTGAAGGAAGATAATTATTGAAAAAATCAATATAGAATATACAAAAGTTCTACAGAGTCTAAAAGGGTCACAGATTAAGAATTAGTTACTACTAAGAATTCTGTATCTATATCTGGAAACAGAAGTTGCCAACAATTTTAGTGCTGGAAACTTAAAAATGCGCCATTACTACACTTTACCAACGAGTAAAGCTATATGTTTAACATTCAAGTCAATATGTCAAGATTTCGCACACATATTGTGCTCCTAATGTTTTTTTTTACAACAAGCGAGGTATTAAACACTCCCCGATACAACAGGTACTTCCCGATAAAACAACGGTATTTTAATTTTTTACTTTCACTTGTACGTAAGTAATTCTTATTAGTTGATGCCATTTGGATTATTTAGTAGTTTTTCGTGAAACCGTGACGTAACAATTAGAGTTCTTAAAGTGCGAGTCTTAATCCAATTATTATTGATCCAATTTGTTGGCTCCTTAGGATCCAGTGGAACCCCAATAAAGCCTGCTCTGAGAAGACTGAGATAATTATCATAGGATCCAAAAAGTATTTAAAGCGTTAAAACGTTAAAAAAATTATCCTTAACTGAACATTTAGCGCCAATGGGGCTATATCCCTTACCGAGCGGCGATATTATTACATCCGCTGGCTACAGATAGCCGATTGGCATTTTTTTTTTCAGAAATATATTTATTTAACAAATCATTTTTATGCAGAGAAAAAAGAACATTTACTGCAACAATCGTGTAAATGTGAATGTTGCGTGTAAAAAGCGTAATATGGTTGTACTGTGCTTTTTTTGGTCATCAATTTCCTTAATTCGAAATCTGGCGAGGCTATTCGAGAAAAATAATCTGGCAGCACTGGCAATCAATCAAACGTCAATCAATATTGACAGTAATTGACACTGAAAACTGAAAAATATAACAGAGCGGAAAAAAAATAATGTGAATTTTTGGATTAATTTGATTTTTCGAGAGACTTATTATGTTAATTCGATGGTTTAAGAGTTTTCTTTGCAATGCAACTAAGTTTATCTAGTGGATTTGTAGTACCATGCAAAATAAGAGATAACACTTATTTAGTACTTACATTTTTATTTAGTACTTTTTGTTTACGAATGACGTGTAATGTTTCCAACGGTGGACACTGAGCAAAATTCACAGGTCACGTCAATAAAAGCACAAGCTAGCATAGGTAGCGATGAGCGTGAATCGTCAGAGAACACAGAAGTGGCTAAATCTAGAAATCACATAGACCTAACATTCAATATGCTGTTCAAAGAAACTGTTATTTGCATTGCTTTATCACTGACCGTTTATGGCGCTATCCACAGTTTGTAAGTAGTATTTAATAAGCATAATAAAAAGCGAGACCGGTGTTTTGATAATTTTTAAAACAAGCAACTGATGTATATATTGTTTAATGTTTTCTAGCCCTCCAAAAACTTCTAAAATTTCTCAAGCAGTAAGGTTCTTTAGTGAAGACTCTGTGGTCACAGACTGGTACAGGGGTCAACTGAGTAGCGCCCTTTCTGCCATAAATCTTAAAGAAGTATCATTTGTTATGTACTATGCACCTTGGGATGCTGAGTCCCAGTATGTAAGAGGAGAGTTTGAAAAGGCTGCGAATATTTTAAAAGACAGGGTAAATATTTTCACTGTTAATTGTATTATATATGCAAGAGTAATGGTAATTCATCATAGCTTCATAGCATTCCATTAATGGGTTGACTGTGGTGCAGATTTTTGGAATGTCATTGTGGCTTGAAAATCTCACCACACGAAAAACATGCATGTGTGTCCATATGAACTTTGGCCAAAGTGTGATAAGCATGCGCTACCCTACAATGAGCATGGTTTGATATGTTCCCTTGGAGCTAAACAGCCACTGAATGTGTTGGACTAAAAATGGCAGCAGAAATGTGTTTATTAAAATGACGGGCTGAAAAGAAGACCAAAATAAAAAGCCTACTGACCCATTTGCAAATCATTTACTATGAAGAAAATCTTCTAAAATTCTATGATTTTATTCAGATTTTTATTACATCTTTAAATACACCTTACATCATCATATTTCAATTCTGTGGTGTGGACTGCATTTTATTTGACAGTTAATGAATTTCAGGTTCATTTTTTTGCCATTAATTGTTGGAGCCCTGGGAGTGAGTGTAGAAAGCATCACAGTAACATATTATCGTGGCCTGTTCTTATTGCCTACTCTGTAACTTCTAATGGCATGCTGTATAAAGGTAATCTTTTATGTTTTTTTTAAAATGACATTGATATGTTATGTAGGTTAATACATTTTAAATATTTCAATTAAAAGGTTTGGAAGTTTTCTAATATTTTTTTTAATATTCTTTTTCATTAATAATATTATTTATCTTTAATAAGTACATGGACATTGATTTGGATTTTTTTGAATTCAATTCCAGTCTACTTATAATAAAGGGCTCATTATCTTATTTTTCAAGACTTGTTTTACATGCAATGTTTTTTGCTTCTGTTATTGTAGAGAAAATTTAATTGATGTTTTTTTTGTATACTGTCTTGAACAACAAAAAATAAATAAGTAAATAAATGTGTTTTTAGGCCCCAGAAATGCTGAAAGTATAATAAATTTCTTAGAATTAGTAATGAAACCATTAAAGAGAGTGTCATCTACAGAGGATCTTGTGAACTTATTATCAATCCATGATGTAAGTTGTCTTCCAAAATTATTGTTGTTTTATTTATTTTTTCGAAAGTGTTATATGCTCAACATATTTTACAATTTTAATTTGTTAAAAAATTATTAAATTGAGCAGGATTCTATGATTTACGATTTTGATTCTGTTTACAATAAAACCTAATTTCTTTTTTACAATTACCAAACGCAATAGTTCTTATTTATAAGCAGTAATAGCCCAGGCTAAGAATTTGGTGTATTAACAAAAGTTCTGAATTTAAATCCCAGTGACACACTCCAATGTCTTTTATAAGTTCTCTGAATGTTACAAAATTAAGTGTCACTCACTGTAACAGTGAAGGCAAACCATTGTGAGGAAACCTACCTGCCTGAGAGTTTTGTATGATATTCTCAAAGGCATGTGAAGGCCACCAAACCACATTAGGCCAGGCCGGTCTTATTTAAATTTCCCTTGTCCATATTAAATATTAAAATATTTTAATAAAATTTCTTACAGGCAGTTGCTGTAGGTTACACTCCTTTAATAGAGACCTCAAAATATTATAACACATGGTACAGAGTTGCTTTGGAGTCCCTTGAATTTGACACAATCGGCGAGATATGTTTTGCTGTAGTTACCTCTGCAGACCTGGCACTAGATCTTGGTGTTGATGAAATGCCAAGCGCTCGCCTTATGATGTGGAATGAGACAAAGGTAATCTCAATATTCAAAATAATAATTATTATTTTAGAGATTTTAATGATGCCACCAGTGTGAGGTATGTATTTTAATATCCTGTACAGAAATCTGAAGATATGCCTTTGGCTAGAGTTAAGGATTGGAAGTGGCTGTAATACAACTTAAATGAGCTTGTTCTTATCAAAAAGAAAACAAAAATCCAAAATCTTTATCAGGTACAAGTTGTGCACACTTAATGAACACAATGTATTTATAGCACAGTACATCTGCTTATGTTACTTCTAATTTCTTTGCATTTTAAATTGCTTGACTGACTTGTCGTTTGTAGGTTAAGATTCAGTGAGAATTGATTGAAAATTTAATATTTATACATATTATTGTATGATATTGCAAGCCATTTTGATCAATCTCAATCAATTGTACCTATACCCACAAAGGTACATATTATAATTAAAAATATAATTTAGAAATAAATTGTATCAAAATTTCAATGTGCTTACAGCAACAATAGTAGATTGTATGACAAGGGAGCAAAATGATATTTTTAGGGCGAGTGCGTTTTTTGAATCCAGAGCGAAGTGTGGGATTCTAGAGTAGAATCCCGAGCGTAGCGAGGGTTTCTTTAGTAGAATCCTGAACGTATCGACGGATTCAAAGTATGTACGTCGCCCGAGCCCCATATATTTTGTCTCGAGTGATACGCTCTACTTTTCATCACCTTCTATGAGAAAATGAAAGGGGCCTCATATTCTACTGTAATATTATTATTTAACAAAACATAGAGCAACAACTAATTAACTAGATTGTTGTAGATTTTATTTTCTGTGTGTTTGAAATTATGTCCGAATCTGGCTCGTTTCTAACAATCCGTGAAAATTGACAAAAATGCGGGCTGTAGTTCTGTCGTCTTTATTCAAGCAATTATATTTGTGTTCGGTTTCTTTGGCGCTGAACACTAAGATATTTCAAATTCAAAAAGTGCGTGGCAATGAACTTTTTCGCGCACTTTTTGACCGCGCAACTTATGAAGAGGGAGGAAAAACTCATTCCTTCCCGCTAAAAAGTTTCTTATAGAAAACACCAACTTTGCATACTTAAGGGGGAGCAAAGTCGTACTTTTCGAATAGATGGGATGAAAATATATTTTTTCAGGAATACAAGGTTAATGGTGAATCCCATCCCTGGAATGTATCGGCTCTAATGCATTGGGTGTTGGATAATTTCACCCAGCCAGTGGCTAGAATCATTCCCCTCTGGAGAAAGGCGTATAATTTTGACAAGTTTGCTGATGGCAATCCCATTCTAATTCTATTTACTCCATTGAATCCATTGTATGAACAGCTACCCTCATATGCCTTGGTAAGCAGTTTTACCTATATTCCTTTCTATCTATTATTCCCAAAATACAAATAGTACTGTAGCGTATCTGGTAATAATATACAAACAAATCAATGTGTAGATTCTATATTGAAATAAATAGAGGTGACACTGTTTTTAATGATGAGTTTCATTTATCGTTTGGTATGTATTAATTGTCCTTTTATTATCAAATATTTTTCAGATGCGTGAAATAGCAATGGAGTACTACAGCTGCAAAAATAAGACTGATCCATGGACTAGTGAACTGATAAAACTCCAACAAGTTCAAAGGCTTATTTATCAACAGAAAGATTATTTGAAGTTTTGTAAAGAGTTTAAATTTAAAAAACCAGTAAAAAGGATCCAACCCGCTTATAAGAAATCAGTTATATCTCATAACAATAAATACCCCTGGAATAATGTTACTCAAAAGAACCAGAAGACTGGATTGTTTGATTTTGTTATGAAAGAAGGTCTGTTTTCAAAATTGATGGCAAGTAGCGACGATTCAGTTTTGTGGTCCTCCTTATCATTACTGCAAGAATGTAAATCGAAAATTTTGCCAGCTGAAAAAAATTTTTATTTGAGTTATGAACAATGTCAACTTTTTGAGGAAAAACTAAATAATGATGTTGAAATCGAATTGGAAAAGTATGTTTTATTTTCTAGTATTAAATAAATAAGTCAGTACATTTTATTTAGGAATAATTATGGTATACAGTTTCATATAAAAAATCGTACCTATCACGGTTTTTTTATTACTTGGTTGGTTTGTTATATGTATTTTAGATTTTTTCCTTACTACTATTATTATATTGTTTTAGTGTTGAAACAACAATGCTTCCTCTAGAAGATGATCCATTATCACCAGAAAACCTAATACAAGATAGTGTAAAACATTTCTGTAAGCTGTACCAGTTTGCTCAAGAGTTGGAGCCTCCAGTGATGCCATCTAAGGTGTCCAGTGGAAATATAACACATATACATGGGCTGTCTTGTACTACCAATGCGAGTCTATACATGGTAGCAGTGGATAGTACAAGGAATTATCACTTTGCTGAAGCTCTCGGAATCGATATTGCTAATAAGAAAGACAGGACTGCTATTGTAATTTTAGATAGCAAGGCAAGTTAATTGTTTAATTGACAATGATAACCTTTAACTAATAAAAAAACAACGGGATGCACTCCGGGAGTGCCGGCAGTGGTGAAAACTTATAAGATGTGTTTTCTTGGTGATTTGGATGACAGTTCAATTAAAATATAATTGAGTTTCTCTGCAAGAAAAGAAACGGCATTAATCGCAATGTCGAATCCAAAATCACAATAATTATAATATTTAGCTTTTTTCTATCCCTAACAAAATTCACCTCTTATTTATGAATGTTTCATTTTGACAGTTTCTATAGTTACCATCTGATTAGACGCTTGTTTATGAATGTTTCCTTTTGACAGTTTCCATGGTTACGCATTTTCTTACCTTACGATCAGGGTCACGTGTCCTGTCGCGAGTTTAACAATTTTTACCCATACCTAAAAGTGCTCAGCGCCGCTAAAGAAGTTTTCACTTTAAAAATATGGTGTCAGACATCATATTTTTTTTTAATCAATTTATTATTTATCATTATAATATTATTAATGCATTTTACTTCAATTGGTACTAACATGTGATTATGTAATAGTTAATATTGTACAGTAGTTATCGCAATATATTTTATAAGTAGGTCTAAAATATGCACGAAACAAGCAAAAAATGCTTATCTTAAACATGTGTCAGAAAAATCAAAACATTAAGTTAATGCTATAATCAGTACTAATTGGTAATTTAATTCCTTTCAGCTTGAAAGTCAGTACGTTCTATCGGAGGATTATAATGCCAAATCAGTGAGGGACTTCATATACAACTACACCACCGGCAACTTGAAGCGAACACTACGCACACATGTGGAGAATGCTTCGTACACTCATTACTACGAGTCTGACAACAAGACTGACCAACAAAGAATATTAGCAGAAGACGAAGTTCACATTATAGATTTAACTACGCGCACCTTTAGAAAAATCGTTAGGAGTCCTGGGACGGTATGTAATGAACACTAATTGTACGGAAATGTAACAATAGTTTACTTAAACTATTAATTATACCTACATATAATGACAACGCAATGATGTTTTGTTTTAATTTAAAATATTACGTTTTGTTTTAATTTAAAACAAAACAAAATTGCTTTATGATGGTTTTAGGAGTTAGTAGTAACCCTCCTGGTCAGGCTTTACCTTATGTATTATGTACGTGCGCGCGTGCGTACTGCGTGTGCAGATGACGATGGTGGCGGTGTGTCGCGGCGGGTGCGGCGCGGCGGCGGCGGGCGCGCTGGCGGGCGCGGCGCGGCTGCTGGCGGCGTGCGGCGCGCCGCTGCGCCTCGCGCGGCTCGACGCGCTGCGCCACGACCTGCCCTGGCACTACACGCCCGCCACCTACCCCACGCTGCTCGTCTTCACCGCGCAATCGTACGTCGTTACTCATCTATGCCTAGTCTACGAGCATATTATCTATATGTTACCGCCAATGTGTATAATCCGGTACCTATTGTAATATATGTAGGAGGCGTCGCTAATATGTGACACCATCTTGGCTGTCTGATTAATCTATTCTGACTATTTTTAGTCCTCCTTTACATGATAGCCACCATAGAGCTCGGTGTTACTACTTCACAAAACAGGTTAAACTATCACTTAATAATGACAGATAATACACAGGCGCCGTCATATTCAATACCTATGTAGGTAATGACTAGAATGCCCAAAACGTTTAGGTAACGTATGAAATAGTATTCGTATTATATTTTGCCTAGTATATGTATATAGTATGAATGTGCACATTGACGAGCGCAGGTAAGGGAGTGATGCGCCGGGACTCCGGGAGGCAGATCGTTAAATATAAATGTCGACGGAACTCCGCCGCACGAGATTCCTATCTCTGCATGGAATCAAAACAATATTCACCTAACCCGGATTATCCTGTTGTACTGAATTATATAACTCCAAGAGCTATACCTAACGTATTAGTATTATATTGTAATTTTCTAACTATGGCATCCTTAAAACTCCTTGGCCCCGGTTTGGGCATTTTTACTTTTCCTCAAGTCTGGTCATAAATATTAGTCCATGGTTTCTGGCATCTCAGAATATTGTAGTGTATGTGTGCGGTGCGTACTGCCGTGCTGCCGTGTTGCCGTGCTGCCGTACTGCGACTGCGTGTTGTGTGCGCAGGGAGGGCGAGGCGGAGAGCCGCGCGCTGCCGGCGCACGTGCGCGTGTCGGCGAGCGCGCTGGTGGCGCTGGCGCTGCACTCGATGCGCGCGCCGCTGCGCTTCCGCGTGCGCCTGGCGCTCTGCGCGCGGCAGCAGGTATGTGCAATGTGCATCTGCAATATACCATCCTCAGCAGCTTGTTTTAAAATTCAGCGCCCGGGCCTCCATCGCCTATTGTCTTTCAGCGCCCTGGGCCTGAACCTGTAAGGCTCGCCGCCTCCATTTACCTTAAAATTTGGCCGGCTCGTGCAGGTTCCTTCGTCCCTATTGGCTTACCGTTCCAGGCCATGGACCGTTTGGTCCTATAAACTTCTTAGGCGAAAAGAAAATCTATACAAATATGTGTCTTAAATTGCTCACATGTTGTAATTAAAATCACATTTTGTATTTTAATATGCACTGTAAAATTATTCTAATGTAGATCGTCACATAACGTGCGCCTCATGACTTAGCTTTGACATCCTGATTTATATGGTGGAGTTTTTTCTTAGAGAAATTATAAAACTACAGAGTATTTTCAATTTATGACCGCGCGGTGCCTCGTTACTTTATTAATTTACTCGTCGTTATTACTTTAGTAAATACTGTTCTTCGTCAATGTGGATAAAATCGAAAGCATTAGATTGTATGAGATAAATATTACTTGAACTAGTCAAATTGTGCAAAAATTCTATGTCAAATCCCTTCGATAACAATGCATACATTAAGCATTTTTGTTGAGTGCTAATGTATTCAGGGTAAATAAAGTCTATCTTCATAATTATAATATTTACTACACACATAATATACCTACAGGAAGAACTTCATACGTTTATACAATATTTTACTGCTTAGTCTACGTATCAACATTTTATTACTCTATCTGTATCTAATATTATTACGGCCAATATATTTCAATGTTACAAAGTAATTTTGGAACATTTTTAATTTTGTAATTAAATGTAAATAATTTTTAATTTTGTAATAGTAATTTTGCAACAATTTAGATTTCTTGCAGATTGCAAGATGAGCATTGTTCCTTGTTCATAGTTGAAATTAAAGCGAGAAATAAAGCGAAATTGATCTTATCGTATAAAATATAACCACGATACCCATGTTTTAGAAAATTATGAATCTACATAATGAATCTACATGTACTCACATATTGAATTTTATTTTTTTCTCTTCATGTCTGTAGGGGAATTACGTAAGTTTTTTTTCAGTTACTAGCAACAAATCGCCTCATATTTCTAGTGACAACATTTATATCTCAATTTTAGCCACAACAGTGCTCCTGCATTTGAATACTAAACTCGTTTCATTTAAAGAAAAGGATGTTTTTAAACTGTTAATAGAGACTCCTTGAAAGTACACATTTATTGGAAGAAATACTGGCAACTCATGGGGAGTTGTCAGTCTTCTTTTTCGTTAAAATTTGAAAGAGACGCCGACGAATTGACATTCCAGACGACAATTTTTTGTCCAATAATGGAACCACGTGGTGTCGAGTGTACCTATATCAATCCTTTTGAGATCTTATTAAATGAGGCTTAGAAAAAGTCGCGAGCGATTTGTTTACTTGATCCGACTTAAATAAATAGCAAAAAGCCTAGGTATTTGATATGGTACCTATGTTTGATATACATGGTACATGGACTACCATGTCACAGTACAGTACTAACTGTAGCAGCTTTCGCTTACATATTTTATTTTTATTTTCAGGCATACATCGAGAGAAAAGCCTGCCTGAAGGATATAAGAGAACACGTGACAACACTTATTGGAAGAAATTTAAAATATTGGCGACAAACAGACAGCGAAGATCTACACGGCTTCCTATTAATAAGACTGCAGCATTTGCACCAAGTTTTGTTTCACTTTAGTCTTCTCGATGTGGCTGATCTTAAAGCACATACTCAAAGGGAAAAGCTACTTTTGAAAAGTTTAGACGATTTAGCCAAGAACTGGGAAATAGACATGTCAGTACTCAGGCGGAATGACACTTACGCTATAGCGCCAAGATGATATTAGCTAATATGTTTTGTAAATAGTGTACATTGCGTATTATTATTTTGTTTAATATGTCAGAAAGTGTTATTAATATATAGAAATTAGTATGATAATAAATTGTTAATGAAAATGTTTACAGCACTACCTGAATTTTTAAATGAAATTTTAAAATGCACTTTTAAGTTAAACGTTTTTATTAACACCATCTATATTATTGTTATTTTAAACTACTTAAATTCAATATCTTTTCCGAAGAAAGATAATGTGTTTTGTTTGGTACTGCTTCGCCATCCGCGAACTATGCTCAGGATAGTTGAGATCCCCTTATTGACATACATTTCTGAAATAATCAAAATATGTACCTAATTACAATGAAGTAGATATATCTTATCACGCAGACAACCTAGAAATATCATACAGATATTAGGTATAATGTAACTGGAACTAAATTCTGCGACGCAGTAGCATTTTAATCTATTTTCACAAGATAATACAAATACTTGCCTACAAACCTTCTTTAAAATTTTATATAAATACTAGCTGACCCCGAAACGTTGTTTTTCCATATAAGTTATCGAGCATTAAAATCGACTATTAAAAATAGGGTTTGGTGATAGAAGGGTGAAAATTTAGGGTTGTATGTATTTTTTGATGCCACATTATTGAAAAATAAAAATAAAAAAAATTGTCCAAAAAGAAAATAAAAATGTTAGGTGTGGACAACTCTTATCACTTATAAGGGTATGAAAAATAGACAGCTGTCTATTTTTCTGTATTTTTCTGTTTCTACTGAATATGCACATCAAATTTCATAAAAATCGGTCTAGCCGTTTTGGAGGAGTATGGTAACTAAAACTGGGACATGAGAATTTTATATATGTATTTGTATAAGAGAGAAATAATTAAAATACTTACCTAAGAAAGCAATATTGGTATAGTTGGGAAATAATTGGTGATATGGTTTAATAAGGAAAACCAATTCGGTTCCGACTACCCCGGACATGTAGTCTATGAATGAACCAGCCACTTTCTCGTCACTGCTTGCTTGGTGAACCTGTCCGTAAAGAGAACTTTGAATATTTTCAATACTTACTACGGTTGTGCCTTTCGCGACAATTGCGATACTTGTAGTAAAATGTCAAAATTTTCGATAACGCAACCTACATTTTGTATGGCCAACCTTCGACATAAATATAAATCAAATGAAATTTTTATTCTTGTTTTCGCATTAAGGAAATACGTTTTTGGCAAACATAGTGTAGAGCGGCTTAGCTCCGACTAGCAAGGTGATGGGAAGCAGCTGGACGAGTAGAACTGCAGATCGGGCTTGGTTATTTCGTGAGCTGATCGAGGGATGAAGTTTACTGAACATACAAAACAGGAGTTCCTGTTTTGATGGAGTCTTGTGCTCTCAGATTGTCCTTCCTTACTGTCATCGATTAAACCTCATATCATTCGTGGTGATGGAGTATGTAAGTATACATGCAGTAGATAAGATAATTTTAGGCGTGAAAAAGAAAACTCTAAAATATCTCTAAGGTAGCAATCATAGATACCTCGTACAGACGACCATCAGGTAGTCGAGCCTGTCTTGCCGCGTACTCTCCTATTGCTTGCAGAGTGCGGTAGTTACTTGGTTGACGTGTACTGTAACGCCAAGGGTACAAAATGCATTCCTGTTTAAAACACAAGCTGTTAAAATAGTTTTGACCCGTCAAACTGGAACAGCAATCTGAAAGACAAATCAAGCAACTAGCCCAAACATCCATTATTCATTCCATCGTATTCAACAAGCATCATGCTAGTACCGACTATCGTAGTACCTACATAGATAATACCTGGCTAGCACTGACATTTGTTATTTTGTGTGCAAATTTAAATCTAATCTGATGACTAAAAGGGAGTGAAAATTTCCATACTCAAATCACTTTTACATAGGGGAGTAACTCTCAACTGCGTGATCACTAAGATCTAATTACTATTTTCTATAATCTCTCCGTGATTGCCTAAATGGTATTTATAAAAGAAGAAACTAAGTACATAAAATGAGACGAACAATTTTTAGGGCTGATACGTTAACTTCTGAAGAGTATCAAGGCAACCGCTTGTAGTAATGACAAACTGGCAAGTACCTACAAAATTGATCACAACTGAAAGTAGATGTATAACTGCCAATACCCTGAGACAGGGCCCAGGTCATTGTGGAGTGAGTATAGCATCTGGCTCCCCTATAACACATTACCTTGCTTTCTTTCTGCAATTGCTTAACTTAAAAAAGATTTTCAAGAAATGGCTTTCAAAGCTGGTGTAAGGTTACCTTTTTCTGTATAAAACTTGCATGTAAATATATGCCCAGTTGAATGTTTTCGCCGAGTTTATGAACATAGGCACGGATCGCTTTTGCTTCGGCTGAGGAAAATGGTTTATTTCCAGGATAGTACTGCGAACAACGATCTGGAGTTTTGTGAGCTCCATCTGCAATAATATGTTATTGAAATACTCAAGCAGGGAAACTTTATTGCCGAAAAAGGAATTACCGAAGATAATTTTTATCATTTTTTATGGTGGCCCTTATCAATTTATCATTAAATTATTCCGTTAGTATCTAGGAAATGTCTGTCTGTCTTAAAAATACCTGAATTTATTGCGTTTTGATAAAATTGAGTAGATCAATAAAAATTGATTTTTAATAGATATGAATAAAATTTAACATCAAACACACAGTGACTCGAAATACTTAAACGTAGGTAAAGAAAGGAATCATAATCCGAAGGAGCAGTGCTACAGTCTGCTAATATCTTCGTTCTTCACACTTAATTAACATAAGTAGGTAAGTAGATACTCGTAGTAGTTCGTCGGTAGGTAGATACTTAGTACACCCAATCAAGACGTTGGGTTTAGATAGACCAAGAAAAAATAGGAGATGGAAAGAAACTCTCAGGATAGTCTCAGGACTATTATAAAATCAATATATTTTGGCGCTCCTGCACTCTGAGGCACCTACAGGAAAACAAATGCAATGATCTTAGTTATAGACTTACCCTGCCAGTGATAAGCAAAGTTCCGATTGACGTTAGTGCCGAAGCATATATCTTGTCCTGCCTCTTTGTCGATGTTTTTGTACCATTCTTTTGGTCGCGTGTGATATCTTGCTGATAGATTACGTGACCACTCATCCGTGCTTAGCGGTGGTTGAAAACGTAAAGATTGGCTAAAGTTTAATCCATCTGGATTAGCTAGGGGTATCAAGTACCTATAAATATTAACAATATTATTTAGAGATGAACAACATAGCTTAGGCTTTTAAATACCTAAGGATTTAAATTTCATCAAGATATTAATGAGATACATTTGCATATAAGTACAATACATTACATATAGGTACAAGGAATTAGCATAGTCAGCTTATTCAGATAAAATCAATCAAATCAATATTACTTAGTTAGGTACTTTTGTGCAACTGAGCTAATAAGTAGACGGAGCTGTAGCAAAACCGTTGTAGTTTGTAGTATAGTACCACCCTTTTATTCATGTGTTCTTTATTTGAGTCAGAGAAACAAACTTGTGGCGTTTATCTAAGTTTTCTACAGTAAGTAGGTAACTACACATTCATTTATAATAATATATAACATATAGTAGAGAAAAGCTGAAAAAAATGGCGGAATGAGTCTTGAAAGGCTCAGAAAAAATTAAGATGAGACAAAGGCGATGGCTGCCAAGTCAGGTAGTGGCTTTTATAAAAAAAGGTGCACGTAGAAAAATTTTACCTATAGGTACCTACATACCAATCATAATCGTTGAAAAAGGGAGTTTGATAATTGGTGTCATAAAGTAACTTCTGTGATAACTCAAGAATTGCATTTGGTGCACCCCACGTCATCGCATTCAGGGCTAGAAAAAAGAAACTCTGAGATTATATTCCTGGAATAAAACCTACACGAAATGACTATCAACATAAAATTTAAATATGGCAGCGTTATGGTTTTGCCCACACTGCTCCATCATGGGTCTGAGTATTTGCAAAAAGCACGCCTATCTGGGTAGGTATAGGTTATAGAAACAGATTCTACTTGTGTAATAAGTACTTATTTAAAAAATCTAAAATTAAAATAATTTTAAAACATTAAATTGCCTCCAATAACGAGTATTCCAGGTTTTTTGCTTTTGGGGTCACTGTGTAGCTCCATAGCAATAATGCTATTATTTCCGATGGTCCGCGGCTGAAGGTGAATCACCCGCAAGATCTCTGTGTCCTCTTTGCTCATGCGGTCAGCAACAGAAACCAAAAATTTCTGATCAACATAATGCATGTGTTGCAGCTTTGCTCCCATACGTTTAACTTTCTTCATGACAACTCCAGACCTATGCACAATTCAAATCAAAAACGTGTAATTAAATTTAAATTTCACATATCTGGATACTGTTTTAAAATACAAAAATTTAAACTTACTTCTCAAAATTTCTGGGTGGAAACAAAATCATAAACAAAGCACCAAATAAATAAATAATAGCAATCATGTATACTTTAATTTGTAACAGCATATTGTATGGAAAGAATTAAAATAGTAAAAATATATTATAATTTAAGTATTATTTTTAGTTTGAGTAAACAATAACAATACTGAAATGACAGTAGCCATACATATAAGCATAGAGTACTTAAACACTACGTTATATATATAAGAATCAATCACGAGTACGCGTGTCATCTATGGTTAGCATTCGATCTGAGATTCGATCATAGAAATAGGAAGAAGATTATGTAGTTACTGTAGTAGTACTGTAACTGGATCTGCATATAAGGTATTGAAATTTCATTCAACATTTTAGGAAAAACTTAAAAAAATATTCCTTTTTTCGTGATGATTAAAAATATGGATTACATATTCCTGTAACTAGGTAGTTAATTTTATATGTACAGCCATCCTAAGTTAACAGGTAGGTATAGGTTAGGTACGCTAAACTTTTGCGTTGGGTCCTTGATTGTGTGTGTTTTATATACGTGCATAGGATGAAAATGTGCGTGCCTGCCACAACGGTCAGTTGTCAGCGCACGTTCGCTCTTTATTACGGGAGCCCACGAGGCTAAATGTGTAGTTACTCGAGCGCCGTTGGGACTTGTGTATTTAGAAGATAAGATGATGAAGAGATAAAAGGTTATAGCCTAAGAGCTACTGAATCATCTGACTAACTCGTTCCCCAAAAGTTTAAGCGTAAAAAAAAATTGCAAACCTATTTTGCGGGTTGCAATTATGTACCAAACGATAACATAGAAAAGAGAGGATAGGCCCTATTTACTTATATACATTTTTTGTTATGGAAGTATTACGCAAATATTGGGCATATCATTATCTTTTATCATTGCTTGTGTGCGTATGTCAATAAGCGTTCAAAGTCACGTTCCACTGTCATCGATTGCATAACATGTATCACGAAAACATCTATTTGCCTCTGTCACACACGTTGAGTATTATGAGCGTGACAAAGATAACTATTGTTTTATTTTTTCAATAAAAAAAAATACAGCTTGATGTTTATTTGAGTTGAATGACAATAAACATGTAGATTTAACAATTCAAGAACATATTTGTAATAATTACAACAACAATTTAATAGTATTTTACTTATGAATAATAATGTAAGTAACGTTATGAATAATTTACCCTCATATTAATTTGACCCTCTTTGAATTGATTTTAATGAAATAAAATAACATACTGTATTATATGGAAGTTGACTGACACAGCAGCTGCAGTATTAATACTGTGTGATACGTAAAGTGGGTGGACCATGAAAGGCCAGTCTCCTTGTAAGGCCAATTAATAAAAAGTCTTAGTTACCGCCATGCGAAGACAAATTCCTTCAACTTACAGTAACACCCATCGAACAGAAGGACACACACGCGGCGGTGAGTCGCTGGCGTTGCCAGTTTTTCAATGCGCACCCTCGCTTTGTCGACTACGGTCGACGACGATGAAATTGTAATATGCGCTCATAGAAAAACGTTAGTTTTCGAATACATACACTATTATTTTCTTAAATTTTTCAAACTCTTAAATGATATACATGTTATATAGATTTTCTATAGTTCTAAAGAAAAGATTACTTTATTTATATTTTACTATAAAAAACAGTAGTTTTCCTAGGAAGGCCAATGGTTCCTTGCAAGGCCGGTCAAAAATAAGAAGGCCATTGTATGTAAAAAAATGTTTTTAATTTCATTATAAAACACGTTGACAAGTTATTTGATGCCAATATGATACTCATTAATACTATTTTTGAATAACTTACATTAATATATTCTTAGTTATACGATGGTGTTTGACACAGATTTATAAA
This sequence comes from Erynnis tages, assembly GCA_905147235.1. Taxonomy (NCBI): domain Eukaryota; kingdom Metazoa; phylum Arthropoda; class Insecta; order Lepidoptera; family Hesperiidae; genus Erynnis; species Erynnis tages. The sequence continues at coordinate 6,235,302 of LR990082.1, forward strand.
CTTAGTTTATAAATCTGTGGTGTTCAAGTAATGTTCGTTGAGTTTTTTAAAGATGATAAAAATATATTGAGCATTTAATGCCTTGCTTAAATGATAGAGCTTATTATGTAGTTTTCGTAAAAAAGGATTTATTTATAGTTTCAACTCTATTTTTAAGTTTAACGACTGATACGTAATATTGGCCTTGTTTGGTGCCGTGTTCCTTGCAAGGCCATTTGGAAGAGCTTAATAAAACTTAAGTTTTAACAAATAGTGATTAAAGTAATCAAATACAGATTTGTCTCAACCACATCTAAAAACACGTCGCAAACAAGCAGTGTTAGAGCTATACTTAGTAGTACTCACTGGCTACTTATATTCTGTGATATGTAAATTAAACTTCTGTCAGGGTAACAGCTTGCGCTGTCAAAATATAATGATTCCCTGCTTTTTCTTATCATGTATTTTAGTATACTTTTAATTATATTGACTTCCGTACAATCAATTTTTTGCTTACAATCTAATATTACCGTGGACAGTACTTGCAAAATTTGCACAATTTCATGTGAGTATTTATACGTTAAAGCTATGCTCTAAGACTTCAAAGTTATTGTACGATTTTTTATCGTTCGTATTTTATGTGCAATCAGGGCTTCGTCGCAAAAGAGCGCAAGAATATACTCGTTGGCGAACAAACCAAGTAACCACGCAAGAATTTATCGTTAAAGTTTTGGACGATGACTTGACGACTCTACGAACGCAAAAAATTGTAGCTGTAAATATTCAACCTTTAACAAAGAATGAAAAGAAAATCATAATTGGCGGAGCTTTAGTGTCACCGACGACTACACTCAGTACGGTATCTGGAGTAAAGGACTATACAAGGTTCATACCCCCCACGACAATACCACCGCAAGAAAATACAAATGTGCGGTCTTTATTAGACAAATCAATAATCATGTCGCCAAAAAGTAAGTTTTTTTTGCTTAGTAATTTTCTTTAAAGTCAAAATTCTTTAAAACTGTAAACTCTACATTTAAAGTATAATTATGTAGACTTATAGGTTATTTTTTATAATTCCTTTTAATTAAAAGGCATAAAAAGTGAGAACCAAAAGTCACAAAAAAAACATGTACTCCGGGACGAAAGCCCGCCTTCAGGGCCTCAGTTTTTGGGAAGAGCACAAGCGCCGGTTGCGGCGCGACAGTACGCGCCCGTGGCTCCCGTCTCATTCAATCGTGGCAAAACAGCTCTTACGCCATTAACTCCTAAACTCACGGAGAGATTTGTAAGTATATATATTCAATAGTAAGTGTGTTTATTCTAATACAAACTTTCAAAATACCAGTAACAGATTTATCTTTTAGATATACAAAACATCAAACAGCTTTCCAACTCGCACATCGCCCTTGCCGGATGTAATAAAGCCTTCAAGAACTACATATAAAAGTACAATCCACGACATATTTCTTTTCGATAGGAATACCATTTTTGATGATCCAATGTTAGTAACTCATAGTAGCATATCGGAAATCAATGAACCACATAGGACTTCGAGGCCTTTTGAAGACGCAGATAAGAGTTTTGTCGGTCCTACAGAGGATAGCGTTGTAAATTGGCGTAAAATCCAGAATGATCAGAAAAATATAGATAATAAAGAATCTGACATATCATATAACATGTTATTTTCCAATTATGACGAAAACACTGAAAAAAATGCGGAACTAGGTGATAATGCATCAAAATCAGAAGATGACGATAAAGACTATATTCTATATGGACGACCTTTGCCAGATTTTAGTTCATCAAAACAATCAAATAAAACTTTGGGAGACATAAATGAATCTGACAACTCTACAGATTCAAGTTACTATGTAGAAGAAGGAGATGATTTACAAAATATAACTTTCAAAAATATATCTACCATAAAAAAACCTATGATTGATCGAAAATCAGCCAAAGAAGTAACAAGAAATAGTCACAAAAGCCGTAACAAAGTTTGCAGTATGATTAAACTAAGACAATTAAATTTTAATTCCCCGCGAACTCTACCAGAGGTACCTACTGGATATTTTAAACGATGTTAAAGTAATGTATATAAAATAAAATGTTTAAAGGTAGTGGTCACTTTTATTATAAATTGAATATTTTAATACATTTAATTTATCTGTAATATTTTAGATTGTAGCTCAATTAAAACAATGGGCAGAAAGTAGTCCAGTCGCCAAATGGGTGGATATAACAAATGGGAATTATACTACAATGGAAAACCCTATTTATATGATGATGATTGATGACCCTAGTAGTGGGCAGATTATTTCTGCGAAGAAAACTGTTTTGTTAATAGCAGGTAGTGAATGTTTGTTTTAGTAGTAGGTACATAAGTAAATCTAGGGCCTAGGGTTTTAACACAGAAAAGCCCATCTTTATCAAAGGTATATTGCTTTGATAAATCCTTTAACCTTTTATCCCATGCACGCGTACAGTATACATAAACGTGACGGTAGGTATTAAACTTTTGACAAATTAAGTAATAAATACATTACGACTGACATAGCCCCTAGCTAGCATAACTAGGTACGAGTAGTTAACAAAAATAACATAAAAATTTGCAGGAGTAACAAAAATAATATTATTTTAAACATTTCTGGTTTAATAAAGAAATTATATCACACTAGCTGACCCCGCAAACGTTGTTTTGCGATAATATATGTTACAGAGCGTTAAAAATCGACTATTGAAAAATAGGGGTTGTTGATAGAAGGATGAATTGTATGTATTTTTGATGATGCCACATTATTGAAAAATAAAAATAAAAAAATTGTCCAAAAAATAAAATAGAAATGTTAGATGTGGACAACCCTTATCACTGTCACTTATGAAAAATAGACGTTAGCCGATTCTCAGACCTACTGAATATGCATATAAAATTAAAAAAAAATGATAATATTAATTACATATAAAAAATTCATAAAAATCGGTCAAGCTGTTTCGGAGGAGTATGGTAACTAAAACTGTGACATGAGAATTTTATATATAAGATTGGTACATCAAATTTCCGTTAATTTTCCAGTATTTTCACGAAAGTTGACAAATGCTTACGTATCAAACATATTGTTTATTTATTTATTTCATAATGTCAACAATATGCTTACAGTCAAAAACCAAATTAATGCATTTGCCAAAGATGAATATTAACGGAGAGTCCATTAAGTTAATTAGACCGGTGTTTTCTGCAGGTATACAAGGCCGGGACCATCACGCCGTGGCTGCTGCTATGTATGTTCTTTACCAGTTGATCGAGCGTAGCGAAGCGCATACAGATCTTCTCACTAAATACCGATTTTGGGTCATTCCGATCTTCAATCCAGACGGCTATGATTATTCTATGACCTTTCCACATGTAAGCGAGCTTTCCTCTATTATGTGGTAAAACCTACAAATGCTATTGGCTTTAACATACTATTGACTTTCACGTTATAACGTGTGGCGCTAGTTTCATTAGGTATATCATTCCGTCCTTTACTTTTTACGATAAAAATTAAATTAAGAATTTAAAAAACCCCCGACACAATAACCTATAGATATATTTCTGTGCTGAGGTCCCTTTAAAAAGTAAAAAATAATGAGAGAAACTCAATCTTAAAGTACCTAAGAAGTCTGTCAGTAACCCATTAATGACCCACTACAGGGTCGGGTCTCCTTCTCACAATGAGAGGGATGTAGGCCTTAGTCCACCACGCTGGCCTACTGCGGGTTGGTGGACTTCACATACCTTTGAGAATATTTTTTTGTGAACTCTCAGGCATGCAGGTTTCCTCACGATGTTTTGGGTCACTGTAACAGCAGATGATATTTAATTTTATAAAGCGCACATAACTTTTTTACAAAGTCATTGGTGCTTTAGACTATCGTATTTGTAATTGAATTGTTAGGTTTGGAGCGGTCCCCCAACGCGAAGTATTTTTTTATAGAATTATTAATACTTACTCGTACAGGTAAGTACTTTAAGATTGAGTTTCTTTAATTATTTTTTACTTTTTAAAGGGAATACAGGTTATTGTGTCGGGGGTTTTTTTAATTTTAATTTAATTTTATATTTTATACTTTTTATAGGTACACACTTATTACAATGTAGATGTTGTTAAATTTTTAATACATAGATTCTTGTCGAAATTTCGGAGTTCATCCTCATTTTCTCCCCACCACATATGTTGGCAGATGTTTGGTATTTTTCCGACTTTTACTCCCAGAGGTTTTTCAGGGCTCAACCGATTTTCATTGAACATAATATTTTGTAATGTGCACGCTTTCATTTGAGACCCCACTCGATTATAAGTATTTGCAGACATTCGGTTATTCTTCCCCACTTTCAACCTCCACAACTTTTAAACGACTCAACCGATTTCATTCAAACATGTCTAAGAACACTCGCCCGTAACTCACCTTTCATACAAAAAAACTAAATTGAAATCGCTTCATCTTTTCGCGAGCTACGGTGCCACGAAAGACAGACAGATAGACACGTCAAACTTATAACACCCCTCCTTTTGCATCGGGGGTTAAAAACAAGAAGGCACGCGATATAAAAGTCCTTGATTTGTACTACATTTTTATCGGAAACCGTAACTTATATTCAAGTTAAGTAAGTATTTATAAGATAATTTTTGACAAAATGTTGTGCCCACCTACAATCGTGATAGTTGGAACTGTACCTAAGCTTTTTTAAGTTATAATAATTGCTTCTTTTATATTGTTAGAGAAGAGAGTGGACTAAGAATCTGCGGCAAAAATGGGACTCGTGTAAGGGACGGCAGTCATGTGAAGCTTGTGAATCCTTCGGCCTCAGGTGTACTGTTCAACCGTGCTACGGTGTGAATCTGGACAGAAACTTTGAATATCAATGGATACCAAGTCAGTTCACCCTCATAATGTAAAATTTTTATACTGAAATTTGAAGTAATAATAAAAAAACTTAGTGTATATACCCACATTAAGAAATAACTCACCAAAACGAGAAAATGATGCCTGCGATGATGCCAAAATGATGCCCCAAAAAGGAGCATCCATAGTTCACATTAAGTTTTTAACTAGCAAATGAGCATGCAAGCCATCTGATGTTAAGTCATTGAAACTTGTGGACTCCAACATGCAACCTAAAATATCTAAGTGACTTGACCTATGTGTCGTACGTTTCTGCGTTGCCAGTAGGTACAGTTAGTTATTTTAGAAAACATAATTCTGCGACTATCTGCTAACACAAGGTCACAAGATGAGAACTTTCAGCTAGTGATCTGCAGGGTACTGTATTGTAGAGCGACATTTCTACGAAGTTAACATAAGCCGATTATTTATCTCTCTAAATCAATGTGCAATATCCACCGCCAGATACTAGGCAAATATTGTAAATTGTTGTATAGGAATGAACTATATTACATTTACTAATTGTTAAGTTGTATAACAACTAGTAGCGGTGATAGCCCAGTGGCTTAGAATTCGACCTCGAATCGAGGGGTCCGGGTTCGAATCCCAGTGGCACGCACCAATGACTTTGTAAAAAAGTTATGTGCGCTTTATAAAAATTATATATCGCCTGCTGTTACGGTGAAGGAAAACATCGTGAGGAAACCTGCATGCCTGAGAGTTCACAAAAAAAAGTTCTCAAAGGCATGTGAAGTCCACCAACCCGCAGTAGGCCAGCGTGGTGGACTAAGGCCTACATCCTTCTCATTGTGAGAGGAGACCCGACCCTGTAGTGGGTCATTAATGGGTTACTGACATAACAACTAGTAAAGAATGAACCATTTTCAAAATGGTAGCGGAAGAGTTACGGGCGGAACACCCCTGCGGAGCGCTGTACGCGGGGGAGAGGCAGCTGAGTGAAACAGAGACGCTTGCTCTTACACACTTTCTTCATGAACGACGGGCCCCGCTCTTCACTGTTATTGCATTTAAGGAAGGCGATGTATTAGTTAGTATTTATTTATTAAAAAATATTCCTATTGATTGTCATACCTAAAAACTAGGTTTCACATTAGCGGACTTAATGCTTAATGGCATTCTCTACCCGTGAAACAGTGGCCTTACTCTTGAAAAGAATCTCAATTTCAATTCGGATTGCGATCCAATCTGAACTGTCACATGATTTGGTACTCTTGAATGCAATTGACATTATTCAATTCACAATCACAATTTTTTGGCATTAAGAAGATTTCAACGAAATTACACAATTTCATTTAGTTCTGCAATATCCGTTCAATATTGGAAAAATAAGGCGCTAGTGTGTAACAATTCCAATGACAATCGATCGGAATTAATTTTATGAGTACTTAACCCCACAGGTTGTTGATAAAAGCATGAGGTTGTATTTTCTTCATTAAATTGGGAACGGGGTTCTAAACGCGGACGTACGGTGTTTAGTTTACAGTTTATTAAGGTTATTTTATAGATTATTTAATTTGATGTGATCTATATGATAATCTGTGAATGTGATACTGATGTTTTATCTATCTATTAGATACAACCGAGTATAATAGGTAAAATTGTTGAGCTATGAATTCTGTACATGTCATATTTTTGAGTGAAATTAAGTTTTCCTATGTCAGGACACTCGTCTAAGTCCAATAATTTTACTTTAAAGTCCAATACTTTTTACAATTTTTCTTTGTTAGTCTGTTTGTTTGTGCGCGCACATCTCAAGAACGGCTGAACGGATTTGAATACAATTTTGATCGTTCGAGGAAAACCGTTCGCAACACATAGGCTATCTTCTTCTTCCTTGTCTAAGCCAGCTGATCTTAATCTGCTTTCACGTCGCCATATTGAGCGATCGATAGACGATATTTTTACCGACTTCAAAAAAGGAGGTTAACAATTCGACACGTAGGTATGTATGTAATATTCTTAGAACTGCATAATTTTACATAATTATGTTGTCTATTACGGCTTCCAAACAAGTATACAAAATTACATGGGTGCAAAATCAGCAAAATATTTTTTTTTAATACAAAATTTTATATCTGGATTGTTATATGGAATCCTCTTTACTTCGCTCTTGACCAAATCCTAAAGTTCACGTGGACTACGTCGCGGGCAAAAGCTAGTATGTTAAATAAGTAAACAATAAAATTATAATAAATTATCAATAGGTAGGTAGTGAGATAAGTATGACGTCTTTAAACAATTGAAATAGGTAATTCTAAAACTTGTACAATATCTGATTGACTCGAATCCGATGATACTTAATATTATGTAGATATACTATAATTATATTATTTTTCTAATTTCTAATATAATATTTCAGGGAATTCTATATCCATATTCTCATACAAGGAAAAGACGTGCATTCGATAGTGTGTATGTAAGTACGATATGTATTCTTGTTCGCATTCATACGCAGTTCGTTCTTTCATATGTGGCCCATTTTGCCTTGATTATGTTTACAACCAAAGCGTATAAATGTAGGTAGGTACATGACATTATAATATAAAACAAAGTACATATAAACTTATTGATTTCTTAGCGGCAACGTGCTTCGCGTGCAGCTTCCGCTGCTTACAGCATCGGAGGGCGGCCATATGTAGCGGGGCAGACATCAGAATTCCTACGTAAGTCGTTTATTACTAACCTTAGCACCTTACCTCGTCTCCCCATAGGTCTATATCATTTAATACTTCTGTACAAATTTGAAATTAAAATACGAGCAATTACTTATATTGGTGTTTTCATAGTTACAATGCAGTATTTTCATGTTTCCTCTTTATTTATTATGTTAATTTAGGTCTTAATATCTTATTTAGATAATATCACTACCTGCCTAGTTTTGAAAAACCCAAGCCGCACGTGATAATTTAGTATCATTGAATCGAGCATTGACATTAAAGACTTTATAATTTGTGACGTTAAATTACAAAGAATAGCTTATCGGTACTGTTATAAATTACATTGATCCTTATTATTGTTTTATCGCTTATTTATTTATTAATATTTTAATTATAATAACATGGCCATGGTGCATTTACATTTCAGCATTATACGCCGGTGGTATTGAAGACTGGGTGGACGGACACCTGGGAATAGACGATACTTACACGGTTATGATGTTTCGCCCTACTGATTCCTATAACTCAAAACTAATAACCGAAGTGAGTTGTCTGTGCTTAGAAATTGATTAAATATTCTGCAAGTATTAAAATCAATAGTATATGCATATAAAAAATGTAGTACCTTGTTAAAAATAATAATATGACTGAATCAATATCACAAATATACGGTTGTGCTTTTATTGCTGTATTAATTGCATTTATGCGTTTTAATTCCTACACTGCGCGATAAAATAATTAGGTAGATGTACTTAATCTGTACTGCAGGTACTTTCCTGGCAGTTGATTGACTTTGATAGCTTGTAATTATATAAATACAAAATATTTCGTATAAGAATACTAAAACGCAGTTTGGTAATAACTGGACTTAAGTAAGTAGTATTCACATAAAAGTGTATTTTAATCTTCTTTCATTATTATTTAACTGTTAATTGGTTCATTCTTGTTCAAACAAATATACCTAGTTACTGTTATGTAGGCATGCCATGAGCTGCATAGCTACAAAACCTAATTCTACGCAGAATAGGCATGATGACAGTAATCAAGTATCGCCAAAATATTTATCTGATGTAATGAAATAGGATTCAAAGATTTTGAAACATTTATTTATTCTCTTATTAATGTCGAGATTAATAATTTATTTGTTAAAATAAATCTACTAAATACAACAATCCGCCATGATAGCTTAAACACCCATCAAATCGAATTACGTCAATTTACGTCACGTCTTAGTTAACGTCATTTTTTTCGTAAGCATATTATACGCGATCTGGCATTTTTTACTGAGCCGTGGCGCAATGACAGACGCCATGACACGGGCGAGCGTTTTGGAATAAATTTGAAAATTAAAATTTAAATGTACTTTTATGGCACAAAAACCTTAATTTTCTACAAAAATATGATATATTTTAGACATAATAGAAACTTCTGAATATCATAGAAGAGTTTTTGAAAATTAGTCATCATGCCTATTGTCATGAAGTAATAGATCCTTAGTTAATTAATAAAGTTTGAACTGCGTAATTTTATGCTATGAAAACAACGCAACAAGCTAAGTTTAAAATGCAGGTACGAATATAGCCTAGATAAAATGTAGTCTGCACTGAATTAAGAAACTTCGCAGTCATCACTCACTCACTATCTTAATATAATGTACAATGTTATAGAGTGTGATCACAGTATTATCAGGCCGCCTTGCATATTTTTCTGATAAGAAAAAATAAGATAAAATTGTAAAAATTATATTGCTATGTTTATCGTTTTCAGCGCGTAGTTCACGAAGCGTATGCTGCTATGGACACCTTGCTGTTGCAGAGTGCCGAGCCCCTCTCTGCGCCTGCTGCGACACTGGCCACTGCTGCCGCCTCACTTCCCCTGACTTCCCCTACGAAACTCTTTATGCTGTTCGCACCTATATCTTGGTTTATCAGTCGTTGAAAAGGATTAGATTCCCCTATAATCTTTATCGTAAATATTGGCAACAGTTGTTGTAATTAATGATGGCATGCGTTAGATCCTAAGATGTTAATTGTTTGAACTTTTGAACTAGTGATCTCAATATCACTTACTTAAAACTGTTATACACGTAAGAATGGTGTATGAATGGCTATTTAATGTAATTGAACATTTTTGAATCGAATATATTATTATGTAATACAGATATTTTCTACCTTATTGTTAATTTGATCATTAGATCCATTTTCTTTATTCGGTGATACCGTAGTTAATCGTAGTTCGAAGTAGACCGATTAAATATGAGATTAGAAAGAAGATTTGGTTTCATTTAAATAAATTTACATTTCTTATCATATAATTACTTCAGATTACACTTTAAAGACGGATTTTCACAAAAAGAATATCATAGATGTTAAAATTTGAGCAATTGGTAATTAAAACATGGAGTGCTCGAATATATATGATGAAAGATAAGCAAAGATATTATAACTAGCTGTCCCCGCAAACGTCGTTTTGCTATAATAATATAAGTTATCGAGCGGGACGAAAAATTATTAGATTACTAAAATGACTATTAAAAAATAGGGGTTGTTGATAGAAGGGTGAAAATTTAGGGTTGTATGTATTTTCGATTCCACATTATTGAAAAATTAAAATTAAAAAAATGGTCCAAAAAATAAAATAAAAATGTTAGGTGTGGACAACCCTTATCACTTAGCCTCTCTCGTGGCATACCACCATTTCCGGGCTTAGTCAAAAAAGTACGCCTTTGGCGCCACGCCCGAATCGGGCGTTCTGATTAGTAATTTCATCTCATGACAACGATATTTTATACTTTTCCTTTAGTTTACATTGTTCTCGTTTACAGATTCTACTAAATCAACAAATTGTTTACACACCATTTTAAAGTAAATTTTATGGAGAATATATACAGATAGATATAATATATACAGATAAAAAAAAAATTCATAAAAATCGGTCAAGCCCTTTTGGAGGAGTATGGTAACTGAAACTGTGACATGATAATGTTATATATAAGATAACTTTATACAGGGTGAATTTTTCAAGTGTGCGTGGATGGGGAAATCTGAAATTATGAGTAATAGCGAAAAATGCTGAAAGGAGTCTTGGAACCGATTTTGATGAAAACAAAAACTGAAAACTGCATCATTGGATTTTTGAAAAATCAATATGCCTAGCCAGGAATCGAACCCGTTGATTTTGAAAAAAAATCACATCCTGTATTATTACATCATTCGATAGTGTCACTTAAGGAGCAAAATCTGGAAAGTTATGCCATGCGGCAAACTTTAGGATATAGTTATTTTTTAACAAAATATGTTTTTTTTTCATCCAAACCTTAACTAATATTCAAAATTATGGCCATTGTTCCCAATTCATAGCTGGATTCGACGTCGCAAGGATTGCGTTGCATTCAGCATTAACTACAATGCCTAATTCACATTCAGCATCAAAAAGAAGAAAATAGTTATAGGGACTTGATAAAATTTAGTACCTACGCAGATAGTTTATGACTTGGATACAAATCCTAAAATCTACGAAGACCAAATCGCGGATGAAATTTTGTACACATATAGCCTAGGTAATAACTTGAATTACATTACCTTGTTCGAAAAAAATATTACTTGGTCATTAATTGTTGGTGCTTATTTTAAAAGATAGAATGACATGGTAAGTGAATTGTGCGATTTGCAAAAAATGCGACCGACGCACGCGCATAGGTAAACAAAACTAAATGTTCTATTAGGTAGAATAGGTAGGTAGTTAGGTCGGTCGTCATTGTGTTCAGGGGGCGAGCGAGGCGAGGTTTCTTTTGTTTTATTAGTGTCTTTTGTTATGTTTTTCGACTACTTTGATTGGTAATATTTTGAATAATCGTTCGGCGCAGTCGCCGCGTGGTGTGCCAATTACAAAGAATGAGCGATTTAATTTCACACAATATCACAATATTTTCTAATTTTCTTGGACAATTAGGACAAATTTTAAGGGTGAGTTTTCTATACATTTTTGGAACGAGAATCGAATGAGTGCTATCAATATGCATTATACCTTTTCCGTAACCCCACTGTTATGTGGGGTTTAGGGTGCCTTCAAATTTGCGCTGCAGCCGCACTTCTGTCGCTAGGTTTGAGAATCGTAGTGTAGTACATTTAGTTTCACGATGGACTCTGACGAAGAAACACTGCTCTTAGTGTTACTATTAAAACAACTACTACTATACAAGTTATTAGGACAATTTTCCTATGTAACATTATCATTAGGGCAGTATGTACCACAAAAAAGAAAATCTTAATAAAAGCCAATCCATAACTTCAAAATCAAACAGTAGTAACAAAATAATAATCAAAATTTGAGATAGGAACACAAACTACGGCGACAATACCACATAAATGTAATAAAAAATATTTTTTGTTTAATCGCCCCTTGTATCATTGATTTATGTTCATATAATATAACACTTATCGCAACAACACGCTTAGTGATAATCTACAACAGCGTAATTAATACTAGATACACGAGTTTTAAACGTTTTTTCCAAATGTCAAGTAAAAAACAGAAGTTTAATAAAAATTCAAATTAATTATATTTTTAATGTGTTTGTAAATATGTAATAGAAGGCCAATTTGAACCCTTTTTGCACTCGTAACAGAAAAATTAATTAACTCATAGAAGATAATAAATCTGATGTAGCACAATAACGCCTCCGTATTTCATTGTAGATGTACTACGATTTGCTACGACATATTGCGCTACGAGTCGCGGAAAGGATGCATATTAAACTCTATGTTAAGTTTTCATTTGACTAAAGAGTTTCATTGCTATTTTTTTTAAACTCGTCGTTTAAGTGGCATCGATCATATTATTTTGCTAAAACAGCGCTCAGCGTTTTAAAGATTCTAAGAAAACATGGCTTCATGGAAGTTAAAATTAACAGGTTTCATTCATCTAACTGTGAAAAGCAAGTTGAATACATATAAATCGACAGTAAACTTTTATTAAAATAGAAAAAGGCATTCCGTCGTTTTAAGGAATATGGGTAAAATGACGTAAACTACAATACTGCGAAGAGATTATTTTGAAAATAGTTTAGTTTAGTTTAAGGTGATAAAAATGTAAACAAAGTAATGACACTGTCTAATCAGTTCAGAACATTTCTTTCGTTTCTCAACTCGTCAAATTTTTGTTTTGTTTGGTAGATATTGACGAGTTTTAGTGCAGACTGGCAATAATACACTAAATTAATGAAAAACACAGCAAGCACACAACCATGCGTTTTTTACACACAAAACACACCCACACATAGAAAGACAAAAATGACGTCATTTTTCTTTTTCTTCTGGTTATGGCGAAGGCGTGTATTTAATAAATTCAACTAATGGCTATGACTATGATGAAAATAAAACTGCAGCATTGTATTTTTGAAAAATCAATATGCTAGCCAGGTATCGAACCCATTGATTTTTTGTATTACTACACCATTCGATAGTGTCATTAATAAGGAACAAATTCTGGAAAGTAATGACATACGGCAAAATTTAGGACAAAAAAAGCCAATAAAAGATAAGTGTTCAAGTATTGAAGATGTACATAACTTAACTTGTTAGATGATTTTTAAACAAATAAAACTTTTTGCCTACTTCGAAAAAAGGAGGTTATCAATTCAACGTATGAATGTTATATTATAATAACGGAACTACGTAATATTTACAATTTTTTGTCTATTACAAATAAGTTAAATAAATTAAGAAATAGTAAGTTAAATTGCATATTTGCAATGTGGACAAAGGTAGACATGAAAATCTAAACTATTATAATATTACAAAGAGGAAAGATTTAATTTTTTGTTTGTTTGTTTTTTACGAATAGGCTCGGAAAATACTAGACTTCTAGAATAACAAATATTAAGAATCCCTTCGAAAACTTTAAACTGCTTGCCCACAGATGTCGCACTATTTAATGTAACATATAAAGAGCTATATCGATCTTTGACTAATACAATAAGGAGTAAAACATGGCTAGCACTCGCGTTATATTATGTTGACCTGACCACTACATCGTAGGTGCTTACCACTGATTTCTCCGCTCGGGGGACCTCGCTGCGTTTTTCCATTCTGTACAAGGCCAGAACGCAAGGGTATGAAACTAATCACGTATAGATTGGAAATAACTTTTTTACTAAGTTCTTCTAATCCATACAAGAGCAGTACGTAAATACTCGCGTATACTTCGTAGTACCGTAGAAGTATATCTTGTTCCATAATGTACAGCGCATTACGCATACGGACTAATCGTGTATGTATCTCTGTGTTAAATTTAGACTTCTGTCACTGACCCTCGCTCCGCTTCGCTTTGCTCGGGGAAAAAAATAACCTAACCTAACCTAACCCATTGCAAGGAGTTCTGTGGTAAATTTAGACTGTGGAGAGGGTATTAAGTTGTTAAAAACAATACTAATAATAAATAATAAATATTGTGGGACAACTCACACATGGCTTTCTGATCCCAAAGTAAGCTGTGAGCTTGTGTTATGGTAACCAGATGGCTGATACACCTATATATATATATATATATATATATATATATATTTTTTTTTTTTTTTAAATACATCCTTATATAGATAATTTACACCCAGACTCAGAACAAACACTTGTACTCATCACACAAATATTTGTCCTGGGTGGGAATCGAACCCACGACCTCCGGCGTAGTAGTTACGGACCACTAGACCAACAGGCCAGTCAAAAAGCGTGAGTGACGCCCCGCAATTTCTAATATCCTCTGTACACATACGATACCAACTATACTTGATTAGTGCGCAGAATTTAAAAACAGCATTACAAAATAACATACGCGAGCAGTTTCCTATAGCTGCGTTCTGGCGTTGTATACAATGGCAAGACGCGACCTCGCTGCTTTCAATCCTACAATAGGCATGATGACTAATTTTCAAAATCTCTTCTATGGTATTCAGCAGTTTCTATTATGTCTAAAATATATCATATTTCTGTAGAAAATTAAGGTTTTTGTGCAATAAAAGTACATTTAAATTTTCAGTTTCAAATTCATTCCAAAACGCTCGCCGGTGTCATGGCGTCTGTCATTACGTCACGGCTCAGTATAAAATGAAGTGATGATGCAGATGACGTTTACTGACACGTGACGTAAATTGACGTTATTCGATTTGATGGGTGTTTAAGCTATCATGGCGGATTGTTGTTTTTTGTAGATTTGTTTTAACAAATAAATTATAAATCTCGACATTAATAAGAGAATAAATACATATTTCAAAATCTTTAAATCCTATTTCATTAGATCAGATAAATATTTTGGCGATACTTGATTACTGTCATCATGCCTATTGGACTGTCCCAAAGGAGATTTTATAATAAAATTACCATCGGTATCTGTTAAGTAATTTCGTGGGCAGACGTTTTGACTTTTTCATAGTGTAAACAAAGGACCATTGTTCAACATCTGTATCTAAATATCATCATAGTAGAAAGAATAGGACTCGTACAATGAAGTCTCAAAAATAAATTAAAATGAAATGTGACTGACTTCCCCACATTGACTATGTAGTTAAAAAACTATAAAACACGCTTTTATAATGCTTTTAAGATATCTAATTGTCACCAGGCACCCCAAGGTTTTTTTTACAATGCAATACATTTTTGCTTATTTTTGATTTTGTAAAAGCGTGTTTTTTTTTTACTATTATTTTTTTATAGACAGATATAGCTAAAATTTTGACTTCTATAGCTATTCGTCATTTAATGTACACCTACATCTTTTTTTGAAAATATATTAAGCTGGATAACTTTGAAAGAAATTCGGGGCGGCGAACCTGATAGTTATCACTAGTGAAAATATAGCCAGGAAGTAATATAACGGTTGAGAAACTGTTGTTTCGCCTCACTCGCGCTTAGCGCTCAGCGCGTGTCCGCGGATTATCCTTAAGTGCACGTATGGATAAAAAATTGTGAAATACATTAGAAAACAAAAAAAAATCAATATGGTAAGTTATTCATCGGATTTGTTATTATTGTCAAAGTATTATACTATAGTTAGAATTAAGGTTCATTGTATTACCTCAATAGTTAATTTATGACAAAAAGTTTACAATTTATCTTTCAAAGTCATAAAATATAAATTAAATTAACATGTTTAGGAGGTAACTAAATAATTAGAATAAAGTTATTATTTATTTATTTAAATTTCAAGCAACACAATAAAACAACCATTAAAGGGGTGCATACGGGGAATTTAATGCCTAATGTAGAACAGGTGGAAGTGAATTTACTGTGTATTCGGTGTCGTTACATCAACGAATTGCGTTATACATCAATATTTATAATATAATCTCATTTTCAATGCAGACTAGCCACTATCAACATATAATTCAGTGTTATTCAGTTCCTAAGGATTTTTTGGTTAATATGAAGAAACATGTGCTTAAATATTAATTAGTGGTGAAGAACCACGCAGTTCCAATACGCCGATTATGCTGTTATTAATTATGTAACATTGCGTGGAAATTTGTGTGTCACTGGGTTGTTTTTGAGACATTGTTTTGATAATACCTTTCCATACCTATGCATTTCTGTAACGTGAAATACTGATAAAAGTAGCTAACGGTAAATAATCTGTAAGCGATATTTTCCATAAGTAAAATGTCTTCTTTAAAATATGACCCGATAACTAAACTTCAATAAAATTAACACAATCTCATATCTGTAAGGTCAGATACGATATGATATTCATAATAGATAAATAAAAACAATCACTTATAGGTATACTCGTAATTAATAATACCTTCGTAAAAAGCGTTAGAATCAAGATAACGATCGCAAGTACAAAGGTTTTTTATTGATGTGATAAGTACCTACTGATGACTAAACCAAGAGTAGATGTAGCTACTTTGAGTTTTTAAAAGTTTTATAGAGGACTTATTGCCTGATTGGTACCTTGAAGTTAGGGACATGTCATAACCACAGCTTCGATTTAGATATCGTAAATAAAAAAGCTCTATTGTAAGGTTAGTGCGCATCTGCGGATCATCCGCGGATAATCAATTCAGATTGTTTTGACACGTTGTCAACAAAAAAACAAAGTCCGTAAAGGTTGTAAGGTGTGAAATTAACGTATTTATTTATGTGAAATTAATGGGTTTTTTTTCGTCAGTTCTATTCAAATAGGTACGTCCCTCGTACATCCTTTAATTATATAAAGGGAGTATATTACATAGCATACTTTATTGATTCGTGTGTTTCATTCGAAGATATTTTAGCAAAAGGAGTGGATACTGTACATGCATGGCGTGAAATAAAAGATTTCTAAGGTAATAAGTGTAAAAAGTAACTGTAAAAAGACTGAATGATGAAATAATGATGAACTCATTGAGCACGTTGAGCACTAACCATGCCATATTGTATAATGACCTTTAGAAATCTTAGGTACTTATTAGGTATTGTCTTAGACATTGACAGAAGACGTAACATACTTATTCTTTAAATAATAGTATGTTACATCTTCCGATTCAGTCTCCTTTTATTGAATATATTTAACACACATAGGTAGATAGGAAATGCTAGTCATATGTATGTATGTGAAAAGTGGCATGAAAGAGCAAGTTTTCTAAACAAAGCGAAAAATATACTTTAAATGAAAGATATTATGACTTTTTGTCCCTCAAATTATTATTTATTTATTAAGGTAGGAAATTACATACGAAAAAATCTTAAACATACTAAAAAAATCAATGAATTTACCTATTTTAAAAAATATGTCATCCAGCTCCTTCATAACTTATCGGTACAAGTACAAGTTATGTAGGAGCCAGTTTATATTTTAAAGTGTAATTGCAAAAAATATGCAAAATGAAAATAACCATAGAAGACAGAAGTATTCTGTGTTCTATGAAAATAACCTACTGCAGTATTAAAAAACAACAAATTGACAATTTGTTAAAAAAACTACATATACTATCGAGCGTTAAAAATCGACTATTAAAAACTAGGGATTAGTGATAGCAGGGTCAAAATATAGGCTTGTATGTATTTTTCGATGCCACATTATTGAAAAATAAAAATAAATAAAATTGGCAAAAAAATTAAATAAAAATATTTGGTGTGGACAACTCTTTTCACGATGCGGATCCTTTTTTAAATAATAACAATATTTTTTTTAACAAAATACCAAATCTCATCTTCTACCAGAAACACCATACAAAGAGTCGACTCCTTCAAGGCCTATGCACCCGGCCCGTTCATAACCTATTCTTTAAATAAATATAACCTTCAAATTAACAATAATATTAAAACGTGATTAAAACTTTTATAGATCAATTTCTCCGTATCTACAAGGTCAAATATATGCACAAACTTAATTGGGGAGAGTACGATTTCCGAGGCGCCAAGGTTTGGCGATTGATTCGGCATATTTCGACCATTATAAAAAGAATTTCAAGAATAAATTTCAGAAATGATAAAAAACTTAAAAATTTCAAACCCCCGTTTCACCCCCTTAAAGACAAAATTTCGATTTTTTTTTACTCTTAAAAACATCTTATTTTGGGCTAAATATGAAGACTGCATGGTCAAAATTTGGCGCCTCGGAAATCGTACTCTTGCCACTTAATTTATAAACCATGTACCCATAAATATTTCCAATAAAATACCAGAAAACAATTTAAAATAAGTAAAATTCTCACTTTTTAGTGCCAATTAATTTAAATCGATGTACCGGCGTCCAATGGTTTCGGAGAGCTGTCAAATCTTTGTGGGTTACAAGAAATCAGTGTTATCACTTAAAAATATAATTACCAACCTGATTTGACCATAAACTACGGAAATAATGCAAATGGCTCCTTCAAAACCAGGCTCTTTCATGCTACTTCTCCCCTAGATATAATTTCTTACAGCTCCGTTAATTTGTAAAATCATTGAGGTAATTAAGTATCTAATAATTGTATAATTTATGTTTAGAGTCGAAGCGGGAAACCTGATCCCTTTGCTGCATTATATGGGAATCGACCGGAAGATCTAAAGACGGCTATTATACCGATAGATCAGCAAAATGGAAAGAAGGTAATAAAAGTTTATTTTAAATGTTCTCCTGCTATACACCTAAAAATAAGGAATAAAAATAATACTAAACGTGTTTACCCATATTTATCTGCTATTTTTATTGCTGTGTGCCGTTGCGGTGCAATATGAAAATGTGGTGCAATATCCTTACGTGTCATTATTTGGGCATGGGTTCTCCGCGTGGGCAAGGAGCGAGGGCCAATACTAATTTGTTAGTCTTTGTGTTTCTTAGTTATACATTTTCAGTAATTCATATTTATTTGTCGATTTTAGGATGATTTGGAAGCAAAAGACGAACCTGAGCGTGCCATGTGGGGCAATCAAATTGAATTTCTTATGTCTTGTATCGCGGCGTCGGTCGGGCTCGGCAATGTATGGAGATTTCCGTTTATCGCTTATCAAAACGGAGGAGGCGCTTTCCTCATACCGTACATCATCGTCCTCATTTTAATAGGAAAACCAATGTACTATCTCGAAGGAGTGCTCGGCCAGTTCAGTTCCCGAAACAGCGTAAAAGTTTGGGCGTTATCACCGGCAATGAAAGGTAAACACTGCTATCCGCAAGCTATCTGCAAAACTCGCCTATTTTCTGTTCGATAAATATTGATTAGTGTATTGGTAATTGGCGAATTTGATAGAGAATGTGAAGGAGGTGAATAGACATATTTTTCATTCCTGTCTGATTTTTGAGTTTGAATTCCTATTTTATTAGGTCCTTTTTACTACCTGAAAAGTCTACTACGTCAGAAATTGGCAAGAGGACACCATGAACAATTAATTTCAAAATATAATTCCCATAAAATAGTGCTTTCAGAAACGTCTGAAAACTCAACTCAACTTCCAATATCTTTAAAAAAGTATCTATTTTTATTGCTCGGGAAAATAAAAATAATTAAGTCAATTGATTTCAAATATTGATGACGTCATAAGACTACGTCCTCCTTCGACATCAGACGTCATCCTTTATAAAAAAACATCGATTTTGTATGAGGAACCCGGCTTATGACGTCATTTTACGATTTTGTCCACATTCCAATTACAATTTCTTATATTGAGGCTCAATGCTGGGCATAGCATAGGCCATCAACGCCACTCCGCCACGCTTTGAGCCTGCGAAATTAAACAGCTTCCACTTATCTTCTTCAGATTATTAACCATTTCTTCTTAACATTATTAATCATAGTTTATCAATTACAATAACGTTAATTTCAGGTACCGGTTGGGCTCAAGCTCTTGGTTGCGGCTACATTCTCTCGTACTATGTGTCTATTATAGCTCTGTGCCTTTTCTACTTGGCTATGAGCTTTCAAGGCACGTTACCGTGGGCCGTATGCCAGCCCGAATGGGAAAATTGCGTGCCATCGAATGCTGTCAACGTTACGTTTATTGAAAACGCAACAAGCAGTGCTGAATTATATTTTTTGTAAGTTTACCTTTAATAATCTTAAACATACAAAAAGTATTATATTAGTCCTCATTAGTTAAAGTATTATCATAGCAATACCACCTCCGATAGAAATTTAATTTATCTTTATTTGGAGCTGGATGTGGCTGTCCATGGGCTGCCAAGACTATGCATGGGTGGCCTGCATGCCCGTTTGCTATTAAATTAGGTACTGTCAATATATAGAAATATGCAGTAAGTACCTAGTAATTTTTACATTTCAGTAATTATTAAAATTTTATTTCTTGACGATATTGCAATGTGCTTCCTTTCAGGAGAACTGTACTCCAGCAGAGTGATGGAATTGAGGGTGGATTAGGTAGGTGCTTATTGAACTTGTTACATTATTTTGTCTCTACCACACTTATTAAATGATTCGATTTTTAAACGTGTTCAGTTTAAAATGACAGAACAATATTAATCTTACTTAATATGGCCATACACAAGTATGTAATTCACCCTGTATATATTTGAGTACCTAGAGTCTAGAGAGTGGGGAGGCACACCCACTGGTGTAAGCTTATTATTGAAGTGCCACATTTATTTTCAATACGCGCAAAGAGCTGAAATTTGTTTAGCGTAAGTACGCCTTACCAATAATAAAAAAAAATTTCAAAGAAATTTTTATGGATCTTTTTACAGCTGGAATAAAAATTTAATCTTTAAAGATTACATTATCTACATAATATTATGTACATTATATTTTAGACAATTATCGAAACTAGACCTTTGGCTTCTGACTAATGGTATCATGAGTCGTATAGATCTATGCATACAAAGTGTCGTACAGATCTATGCATACTTATATCGAGTACTAATAGAACTAAATGCTAAAAATTCCCCAAATTACGTTGCAACTTTTGGTCGATTAGAATAATTAATAAACCATATCAATCCAGTTTTCGATGAATTATTTTGATATAAATCTATTGATTATTAAATATTACAATCTTTATCGTTTTTTTCTTAAGGGATAATCGTAATTTCAAACCTCTTATCAATAATTAAACAACTGAATTACGTTTTATAAATAGTTCCGTACCCCTATTTACTATCTACATACTGGTACTTTCCTTACCTGTTTTGTGAAAGTAGGTAAACTCTCGTAACAATAAATTCAATATACCATTTCACATGCCATTCATTCATATTTATTTATTCTTCATTGGTCCTTGATACATTTTGAGGACTTGTTGAGAAATTTTTGTCTTAAGTAAAGACTTCAAAATATTGATCGTTTATTTTCAGGTGCTCCAATTTGGTATCTAACGCTGTGCCTTTTCATCTCATGGCTTATCATCTTCGCCATCGTATCTCGAGGTGTCAAGAGTTCGGGCAAAGCTTCTTACTTCCTTGCCATTTTCCCATACGTCGTCATGATTATTCTGCTGATCAGGTCAGTTTATCTCGCCCTAGTTTATTAATTGACTAGATATTTGATTTCTTATTGGGTATTTATCAGGAACTTCTAGTCACATTATACAAATACGAAATTTATTATGAAAAAGAGTTAATTTGAGAAACAAATCATCTAATTCTAATTCCAGCACGGCCATCCTTGAAGGTGCTGGCAACGGAATATTATTTTTCCTTACTCCACAATGGGGAAAACTAGCTGAACTTGACGTATGTAAATTTCAAAATATTCTAATCTAGACCGAAGAAAATAAATAGTATCTACCTACTTAGTAGTAGTAATAAATACTTAAAAGATTTCGTTATTTTTGTCCAAGCCTTAAACCACTTCACTGTCCAGTGACCTATATGTAGTAGGTACATTCCCATTGTTTAACTATTGTGTCTACTTATGGAGTTAAGTGCTACAAACAGCTACGAAGATGCTACGCGATCCGAATGCAAATAATGCTGGAATCTAGAATCTACATTTCCCTCTTAGAAAAATGAAGCTTTACTCAAATTTTTACAGGTGTGGTATGCGGCGGTAACTCAAGTGTTCTTTTCCCTATCTGTTGGTACAGGAGCAATTATTATGTTTTCTTCCTACAATGGCTTCCGACAGAACGTCTACAGGTAAAATATGACAGTTTTTTAAAAGTATTGCATGAATGTTAGATACTCTACGTTGTATTTGTAGCATAAAATTGTAATCAACCAATAGGTCGGAATCACTACTAATTGATGTGTCCCCTTTTAATTAATACATATTTATTTATTTCATGATATTATCATATTACATATACAATATGCAAAGAAACTATGTACGAATAAAGCAGACGAACATATCATCCAAGTCGCGGCTCCATGGGAATCGAACCCGACGAACATTTAATACAACGATTAAATGTTGATTTTCAGGGACGCAATGATAGTAACAACACTCGATACATTTACGAGTTTGTTGTCTGGTATCACCATATTTGGTATCCTGGGTAACTTAGCGCACATGCTCCAACGAGACGTGTCCGAGGTGGTAGGCTCTGGAGGCACTGGCCTCGCTTTCGTATCTTACCCTGATGCCATCGCCAAGACCTTCCAACCACAGGTATGTTACTTTTCACAAAGTTTTAACAACTCAATCAATTCATTAGAAATTATTAAACTCGTTTTTTGTGCATATGTATCAGGCCCAGCTAAATCGATTTTTAACTTCCATGAACCCCTCCGTTGCAAATTTCATTTTCGGAATCTTGTGAGCCGTTTTCGCGAACGACATTACAATTATATGCAAATATGGCGTGGTTAATAACATTAGTTCAATGATTATTTCAGTTATTCTCCGTGCTGTTCTTCCTGATGATGTCAGTGCTGGGCGTGGGGTCGGGCGTGGCGCTGCTGTCCACCATCAACACGGTGATGATGGACGCGTTCCCGCGCGTGCGCACCTTCTACATGTCGTGCATCTGCTGCTCTGCCGGCTTCCTCATCGGACTCGTTTATGTTACTCCCGTAAGTGCCCTATCATACTCCTGTGACATATCAGCCGTGACAAACACTATGAAACGGTTGGTGCAAAAAAAGGTCTGATCTTATAAAATCCGCAACGTACTCAACCGTAAGAGATTGTTCTATCTCCGCTAAACACCGAGCCACGTGGCAACGCATTGCAAAAGTGACATAAGGTCTGACCTACTCATCTCCACGTATCGAATCGGCCGAAGAGACAGATTATTCTGTTTTCAATGAGACAGATAGATGCACTCGTAATTTGTTCTGAGAAGTGGCTGACAGATGGTAGTCACTATTCGGCAACCAAGGGTAGCCCTCGACCCTCGTATCTACGTAGCCAGTAACTGAAAACGTTTAAAAATCGACGTCACCATGGCGTCCCGGTAAGGATGACCCTTGTTCTATTTATTTTTTGCAGCCTGTGTATGTATTGGCGACAAATTAAATGATAATAAATGTATGTAAGTCTTAATCTACCACGCTGGCTTATTGCGGGTTGGTGGACATCACATGCCTTTTAAAAACATGGGCTGCCGTTGCAAGTGAATTATGAAAAACTTTTAGGCATTCAGGTGCTCCTACAATGTGTTTCTTTAGCCTTCAATTTTTTTCAGGGTGGGCAGTACATCCTTGAAATCGTGGATTACTATGGAGGAACTTTCCTGATTCTTTTCACCGCTATCGTGGAAGTAGTCGGCGTTTTCTGGATCTACGGTACAGTGTTGTTATAAACCCTATAAGAGCTTTAAGACATGGACTCGTGTGGCAATAATAAATGTATAGGGTATATACCCTATACATTATAATTATATAAGTAAGTTTAAAAATAACGCAGGCAACTAGTTATAGAGATTTAAAAACAAAGTGTCATTTATCTGCAACGTGTTTTACCAAAGTGGACAAGAGCTAAAAGCGGACTGTAGTTCGCAAGTTCGTTCGCGACTTCTATGTATATGTTAAAAAAAACTGGTTGCACTCCGGGAGTGCCGGCAGAAGTGAAAACTTATAAGATGTGTTTTCTTGGTGATTTGGATGACAGTTCAATTAAAACACAATTAAATTTCTCTATAAGAAAAGAAACGACATTAAAGCATTCAATGTCGTTTCGCATTCAAAATCACAATAATTATAATATTTATTTTTAATTCTATAACAAAATACACTTATTATTTATGAATGTTTCCTTTTGACAGTTTCCATAGTTACTTTGACTTTCTATATTATGCTTCTAAAGCTGCGTCTCGTAACGGTGTCCCGAGTCCAGAGGTTTTATCTCGTGCAAAAATATGCGTACCGCACTAAAAGAAGTTTTCACTTCAAAATATGATTAAAGGTTTGGAGAGCTTCTGCCTGGACGTCGACTTCATGCTGGGCATAAAGACGAGCATATACTGGCGCTTCTGTTGGGGTATCATAACGCCGGCGATGATGATTGTGGTATTCGTGTACGCTCTAATCTCCTATGAGGCCGTGGTC
This sequence comes from Erynnis tages, assembly GCA_905147235.1. Taxonomy (NCBI): domain Eukaryota; kingdom Metazoa; phylum Arthropoda; class Insecta; order Lepidoptera; family Hesperiidae; genus Erynnis; species Erynnis tages. The sequence continues at coordinate 6,259,772 of LR990082.1, forward strand.
TTCGGTGGATATTACTACTACCCCACTGCTGCTTATGGTAAAAATTACACTGAAATCCTTCTATTAATGTCCAATATCTCTTTTAAAATTAGGTAATAGTTATGCTCTTTAAAATTATAAAATCCTCTTTTTACTACACACGAGGATAAAGGCTTGTAAATTAATAAACAATTCTCTAGAGGGTCTAGCTCTAGGCTCTATACTGAATATGCTCTCAATCTTTAATATTGCTTTTGTAGAGATACTTACCTAAATGTCCCTTCAATCTAGTTTCTTCAGCTTTAGGATCTATACACAAATAGAGTACTTACTGTAATAGTGATTTTGAAATCTAAATATTAATCATTACCCTGATTATTTGTACTAAGTATAAGATACAAAGAAATAATTACTTGCTTTCAGTGTGCGGATACCTAATGCTGTTCTCAGGAGTTGCTTTACTTCCTATCTTTATATTTAGTACAATATACAAACGCCCAGATGGTCCGTTTTGGGAGGTAAGAATCAGTTTTTATATTCTAGGAGGTTAATGGTGTTATTATTGAGAATTTTATTGTACAAAAAACTGTACAGGTACCTTATCTGCTTTTGTATAGGAGTAAACATAAATCACGGGAGCTCGTACCTATTTCCATTGTATACAACGCCAGAACGCAGACATAGGATACAGCTCGCGTATATATTGTAATGCTGTTTTTAAATCTATTATGTTTTATCGACATGCCTCCATAGAGCCTAGCTCTTATATATTATATACGTAGTTTATTGTTTATGGATATTGTGTGTTTCAGTTCCCCCGTCATTTCAAATACCCCACCTGACCTTACATACATACATACACTCATGAAATTTGGTATTTTTGTTTGGAAGCCGTTATAGACTAACATAATAATGTAAATATTGCGCACTTCTGAGAATATCGACATTCGGAGACATCGACTCGGAGGTTATCAATTCGACATATATGTGTCGACACATATATAACCTCCTTTTTTGAAGTCGGTAATAAAATATCCAATTTCAGAGGGTTAAGGAATCGTTCCGGCCCAAGTCGTCCTGGGGGCCTCGTTCGACAGAGGTGAGGAACGAGTGGCGGCAGTACCGGCAGAACATCGCGGCGGAGCGGCTGACGCTGCAGCTGCCGTGGTGGAAGCACATCGCATACATCCTCGTTGGCGCTTACAAGAGATGAGTGCGCCATTCGCTTCGGCTTAAACATTCATTTACATGAGAATATAAAAAAGAATAACAAAACTTAAATTTCATTAAGTACGTTGGTCACTGAATCAACTAATTGAACGCCTTCGTCTATTTATTATATTTATCTACAGTCATTTTGAACAACATAGGTAATTAATATTCTGCTAATTTGGTTTTGAATGCATTAAATGCACATTTCTGATATGTTTAGGTATTTATTGTAAAATTGTGCTCCTTCGTTTGTCAATGTTTATCTAATATAGGACGTTCTAGTTTTATGTGATACGATAAAACTGACGTTATTAGTCATATCACTGGAAATAGTGTGATTGGCCGATTCACGATCTAATTCGTCCAGCAGTGGAAACACACCCTAGGACAGGACTTTTACAAGGATTTTAAGATTATTCCAAGCTGCAAATCCCTTTTTATTTGAAATCCTGTGAAATACTCCTATTTGTAAGTAAACGCAGCTTTTTCGCTTTTTTGTGTGATGTATTTGTAAATGATCGATCATTTATAAATTACGGCAAACCACGGTAAAATCATGGTTTGTATTTTGTAATTTTACTGTATAGCAAAGCAATATGGCTTTGAAGAAGTTTGAAGCAATACCTATTTATAGATACCTACTTAATATTCAGTACCTACTATCTTACTAAAATTGATTATAAAGGAAAAAAGTAACTTTATTCAGGCCTATTCCTATCTATTATAAGGATATATTTTATACGTTTAGTTTAGGTTTAGTTATTTTACTTTGACTAGTGTTCGCCCAGTAGTCGATATTCGACTATAATTTACTTCTATATACTTCTACGATAATATTAAAACGAAAGTTTTATAACGTAAGGTATAAAACTTTCTTCTTGTTCTTACGCTGGATTTTTGCACGGAGTCCTTGATTGTGTGTTTTGTATACGCAGTACGTACAGGGTATGAAAGTGAGCGTGCGTGCGTGTGTCACAACAGTCAGTTGATTTCTACGTGATTGACGTCGACTGCATATAATAATAATAATTATGTATTCCAAAACATCTATTTGCTTCTCTCTCACTCGCTGAGTATTATAAGCGTGACAAAGAATAGTAGATATTGATTTATTTTTCCGATTTAATAATACAGGTTGATGTTTTATTTGAATTGAATAACAACCAACATGTAAATTCAACAATAAAATTAAAGAAAATGTTGTGTAATAAAACAACAATTTAATAGAATTTTACGTAGTACGTTACAATTTAATAGAATATTGCGTATCTTTATCAATGTATAAATCTTATATATTATTTGGCATTCTTTGAATTGATTTTGTTGGATATTAGGGAAAGGGTTGATTTGAATCGTAAATATATAATCATTAAGTGAAAAACAGTGTAAACAGTATAGGTATAAAGATTTCGAGTAGAGTGTTGCTACAAAAGTATAACACGACCAAACATACTGAGTTACTGAGCTTGTCAGTAACCCATTAATGACCCACTACAGGGTCGGGTCTCGTCTCGCAATGAGAGGCCTTAGTCCACCACGCTAACCCACTGCGGGTTGGTGGACTTCACATGCCTTTGAGAACATTTTTTTGTGAACTCTCAGGCATTTCCTCACGATGTTTTACTTCACCGTAACAGCAGGTGATATTTAATTTTATAAAGCGCACATAACTTTTTCACAAAGTCATTGGTGCGTGCCACTGGGATTCGAACCCGGACCCCTCGATTCGAGGTCGAATTCTAAGCCACTGGGCTATCACCACTTTTAAGCTGAGCTTACGCCTCATAAACTAGTGACACAGCAGCACACAGTGTTAATATGTATACAGATTTGTCTCAAACACATCTAAATGCTTCGCTCAAGCAGGCATCGTAAGAGCTATAACACTTTTGAATTGATTCGTAAAATGAATATTATTTGAATTTAAAAACAATGAATTACTATAAAAGTAGACTATTTTAACAATTTAAATTACATTTATGGGAAAAAATAACAAGCGTATTTGAAGATGGACTTATTCTATTACAGTTCGCGGGCACTCGTTCCTTTTTTTAAATATTAATTTGTGTAAAATTCGCGCGCTTCCATATCTTCAGTCTGTAATAATTTCAAAAAATACTTTTAATTTATATAAATATGTTGATGTATTTACATATCTCAATATAATATTCTGAGGTTTAATATCGTATTCATAAAAAAATATTACAGTTATAAAAATGGATTCATCCAATATTTAAAATATTTATAAATTTCTATGACATAGCAAATACACGTAAATTTTTAATTGTGCACCTTTATTGATTTATATCTTCAATACTTTCGAGATCTTACCTTTTCCAAATTTACCGTCATAACCTATCTATTTTATCCTTTCCCTCATTTTAAAATATATATAAACTTTAATTTTTCATTGGTCAGCCAATGAATGCATCATCTTCGTAACCGTCGTAAATTAAAATAAAACATCATGTTTTGTTTTAATTAAAAAAACAAAACATCATTGCCCTAGAAAACAGAATAAGTAAATTGCTTTATGATGGTTTTAGGAGTTTGTAGTAACCTAAGTTTGTGTTACCTAATCTGTGGTCGTAACCAGAAAAAAATACATATTATAATTTTTGTGTAGGTATCTACATATGTGTGAGTGTGTATATTGTATGTAAAAAACGTATGGTTGTGTGCTTTCTGTGTCTTTCATTAATTTAATGTATTTCCAATGCATTTTACTTAATTTTATTGACCGTCTCCACTAAAACACGTCAATACCTACCAAACAAAACAAAAATGAGGAAAATCGGTTGAGAAACGAAAGAGAAAATTGTTCTGAATCTGATCATAATAATGAAATAATATAATGATGTACATATAAGAATGGTTATTGTCACGATTCTTTTGTACTTAAATGGCTAAAAACCCATGATCTTTTATATCTGGGACTAAAGGAGACGCAACAGATAGGTGAGTAAGTTTGGTCTTCTTCTTGTGTCGTATTCTTCATTACTGAAGGTCTTGTCCAGAATGAAAGTCCTTCAAAGTTTTTATGATTCGCCTCCATTCTCCTCGTTCTTCGGCTTTCTTTAAAGCGGATGTTACCGAGAGACCAGTGAGTGCGGTCACTTTTGGTCACTCCAACGGCTAGGTGATCCGCCGCGGGGTCGTTTCCCTTCGATTTTGCCTACCACCATCAGCTTGTCTAGATCGTCTGGTTGACGGCGGGCAATGTGACCAAAATACCCCAGTATTCGTTGGTAGCATACAGTTGAGAGTCTAGTTTTGATTCGGAGCTGATCGAGTATAGACTTATTTGTCCTCTTGGCGGTCCATGGTATTCGAAGCATCCTTCTCCAACACCACATCTCGAAAGAGTCTATTTTCTTTCGGTCCCTAGCCCTAATCGTCCATGATTCCGATGCATAGAGGAAGTACTCTGGTACTCTGGTAAGTTTGGTCAACAATTTTTTTGTTTATTTGGTGGCAATAGTTTAGAGCCAATTCGGTTAACTTGTAACAAAATGGTTAGGTAATGGTTATATAAACAATTCTGTTATTTAAGATAAAAAATTTTTTTAGTCATGTTTTGGTACACCTACTTCAAATTACTAGGGTTGGTCAGCTTAGATAGCTAGTTACAATTAATGCAGTCATCCCATTCATTCATTGGAGTATTTCTTTACCAGTTTACAGTATTCGTAGTTCACTGCTGACCACGAGCACGAGTATGGCCTTCATGATACTTGGCTGACCTAAATTATTTTAAAACATTTAAAACGGAGTAACTAAACTAGGTTGATGTTTCAAAAATGTTTACAACGTATTTCAGTTATTCTGCTCCATCTTAACAGCTACTATGCTGTTGGGTACCTTCCATTTTCAATTCAAAATGTAAAAGGATCACCAATAAACATCACCTATTTTACTTCTTTACATTTTATTTTATTTAGGTTAGTATAATTGTATAAATAATGTATTTAGTAGATATAAGTATTGTATACTTGAATATTAAATATGGACAAATTTTATCGTTGTTTTAATGCGAAACTTTAAATCCTTTGTTATATGTACCTATCTCTAAATTTAAGCGTCACAGTCAAATAGCATCCTCACAATCCATACCTATTCCGATACTTAAGTCTGAAATTTTATATCACAAAATGAAAGCAATTGATAAATCTACAAATTTCATCAAACCCGTACAAAGTTGTAGGGTTTATAAGAAACACAAACTTATAAAGTTATAATAAAGGGTTTACTATGGCTAATACAGACCTCTAAAAAATATTAAGGCTTTGGAACCATATCAGCAGGAAATTAATCTGATAAGAAACTTGTATTTGACGTTCTCTATATATTTATCGAATTCTGTAATTTCCATTATTATCTTGACGTAAGATCGCACATAAAAAGAATACAATGCCATAAAACTGCATCACTTAAAAAAAACAACGGGTTGCACTCCGGGAGTTTTTTCTATAACAAAATACACTTATTATTAATGTTCCTTACGATCAGGGTCACGTGAACTGTCGCGAGTTAAACAATTTTTACCCCATATCTACTAAAAAGTGCTCAGCGCCGCTAAAGAAGTTTTCACTTCAAATTTACAGAATTCATAGCTCAACAATTTTATTATATGTATCTACCTATTGAAGATAGAATAGATGTAGATTACTTTCTACGTTATTTGAAGGACACTGAATTACATGAATGACACTTAATTTATAACTCTATAAATTGATAAGATAAATATAATAAATAATTACAGATAAATATCCCTAGAGCATAATGAATGTTCCAAATATTATAATTATAGATAACGGCATAACAGAATTAATTCCTATAGCTAGTAAACATTTTGTGGAATGTATCTAATTTAAGCTCATAACATGTTATGAGCTTGTTCGGAAAGGCGTGTTACTTATATGACTTTACACAGATTTTCAGTATGCTAAACATAAGACAGATATTTTTATCATACATGCTTGCTATGATTCACTTTGTCAAAAGCTTTCGAGAAATTAGTGTAAATTGTAAATTCTACTTGCTCTCGTGAATCTACAGCATCCACTACATAATTTTAAGATGGCTATGGAACCATGTCGGGCGTGAGAAATCGAGTGATGTGTGGCGTGATAATATAGGATGCACTAACGACTCAAAAACCTTGGCCAATGCTGACAGTATAGACACCGGCTTGTAGTTGGCCACACTTTCGCGCTTTTAAAAAGGGAACAATTCTGGCGCATTTCCATAGGTACCTATACCTATTTATATCAGGGAATGTTCCAGTTTGTAGTTATATATATATTCAGGTTTCTTTTTTGTTCTTTTTGTTCACTTTTCTGTTGTTTTTATTTCCGTCGAATAAAGTTTGTAGTGATTAATTGAAAATTAAACAGATGAGTGATGACAAAGCTACTGCACACCTATTTAACAGGTAGATTAATTGTCAGGACCCGCTCCTTTCCTAGTATCAAGTCTTTTTAATTTTTGAATAAAATCTTTCTCCGTGAAATAAATGTGATTGATAGAAGTGTTGAAAATGAGTTTTATTGTTATTACTTGCACCGTAAAAGTTGTGAGATCCATGTATGTATCCATAGATTGACTTGGCAATGGCAGTAAACAATCAATTCTTATCTTATCTTATTCTGATCTTATAAATAAAATTCTCATGTCACAGTTTTAGTTACCATACTCCTCCAAAACGACTTGAATTTTATTTGCATATTCAGTGAGTCTGAGAATCGGCTACTGTCTTTTTTCCATACTCCTGTGATAAGGGTTGTCCACACCTAACTTTTATTTTTTGAACAATTTTTTTGTATTTTTATTTTTCAATAATGTGGCATCAAAAATACACACAACCCTAAACTTTCACCCTTCTCTCACCAACCCCAATTTCTTAATAGTCGATTTTTAACGCTCTATAACTTACATTTATGGCAAAACAACGTTTGCGAGGTCAGCAAGTTTAATATAATATTAAGTAGGTACGTGTGAGATACATTGTAGTTTCATGCGATTGTCAAGTCAATCTATAGCTACATAGGTACATGGACCTCACAACTCCATCCAAATTATTCGAAATATACTCCAAGACCAGTAATGCTAATGAAGACGTTAGGTTCGCCTCCGGTTCACTACAGAAAATCATACAAACTGTTGAAGTTGTGTACCGGGAATCATGATTGGGCTCTCATTACTGTGGCTCCCACCGACTGATTGATTACGGACGGGGTCTCATAGTCAAATCACTTGTGCATTGCATTGTGTAACCCCTACAGGTTTACCTGATTTATTTGGCGAATATATGAACATTTGTGCACCCTAATGAACTTTTATACATAAATATTTACAAATTTGTATGCATTGAATGGAATTTAAAAGCTTTTTCATACTTTTTTAAACTGACCTCTTCTATATTTTCTATATCGTAAAAGATACCAGCTTACGTTATAACGAAGATAAATAATATTTTAATTGTTTGGCTGCAATAAAATCAGCCACTCTATTTTTCAACGCGTACAGAAGTACGCGTATCTACAGTCCGAAATGGTACCTATTATAAAATACATAATAATATGAATTTTAAATTTAAATTAATAGCATTTAATTTGGAAGCATATGAATTTTTAAAATGCTTATTATTTTAAATTGTATATTAATGGTTAAAAATACAATTTTAGGATTCTAGTGCAATTAACAATGGCTTCGACGGCTCACCCGAAAGTACGAATCAACCCTCGAAAAAGGAAATTGTACAAAAAATACCTAACAAGGAAAAGGTCAGTAAATCACTAACATATTCAAATTATTGTAAATTTTATTATTTCTGCATCTTTTACCCCACTATTCACCCACTTCTGGGTCGAGTCTCCTCTTACAGGAGGCTTTCACGCTGGCCTAGTGCGCGTTGGTGGAAATTTTAAAATAAATTTGGCTACTTGAATATATGCCTTTTAAAACTTTTAAAATAATGAAGAGTGGTCTGGACTGGACTCAGGATGGGTCCATAGCAAAATTTATTAGTTCAAAGTGGTAAAGTAATAATTATAATACAAATTTTATGGTTTATATGGTTTAAGAACTTTATTATTTCCCATAAAGAATAAACAGTAATTCACTTCCTGAGAAATCAATAACAATTACAAACTTAGATAATAGCAGGCATACAGAAAATAAATATTACTTAATTATTACATACTAAACAGAAATTTAACATATTTGAGGTATTGAGTAGCTAGCGGGTATGCTTAAAATAAAAGTACAACCTTTACCAAATTTTACTTTAAGAGTACCTGATAGGGAAAAAGTGGCATGAAGGAGCCAGGTTTTGAAGGAGCCACTTGCATTATTTCCGTAGTTTAGGGTCAAATCTGGTTGGAAATTATATTTTTAAGTGGCAACACTGATTTCCTATTATCCACAAAGATTTGGGGGCTCTCCGAAACCATTGGACGCCGGTACGTCGAGTTAAAGATTTTGGCACTAAAAAGTAAGTATTTTACTTACTTAAACCATGATACCTTTCATTTTAAGTATATTTTTCGCTTTGTTTAGAAAACTGGCTCTTTCATAGCACTTCTCCCATACTCTATAATTCAGTAACTTTTTATATTTCTAATCTCTCGTCGTCAATATCAGTTCGAGCCAAAAAGCGATCAATGTGATAAATAAATTAGGTATTTAAATAACTTTGACTAATTTTAATTTTGGGATCTTATAACTAAGTTTGATTACACGAGAAGTAAGAAAGGACTTTCCGAAATTCTACCCCTCAGGTGGTGAAAAACGGGGGCGAAGTTTGTATGGGACAACGTGAATTGTTGTGACTGAACGACTTTACTTTCAAATCAATCAATACATTAGGATCATGTTCAAAAACAAAAAAAAAACTATGAAATTATGAAACTATTAAATACCTAGCTTGTTTTTGACTTACCTACTATGTAAGAGAAACTAAAACAGTTAACATTTTGATTGAACTCAGTAAATAAATGTTTTTTACCTTTAAAATTTTTCAAAATTAGCTATCAAACAATCAAACATGTAAGTCCAGAGAAATCGAAATTGTCTCGTTGACAACCTAAAATTATAAAACAAAAACGATTGGTTGCCATTTCAAAAAGAGGGCGTTAGACCCCTTTATTGGAGATTTTTGTCAATAAGATTATGTCTATTTAAGCCCTTAAATTAGTTCATGACCGGACACCAGTACTAGTACCTATAGGAGAAGTGGCATGAAAGAGCCAGTTTACTAAACAAAGCAAGAAATATACCTTACATTAAAGATATCATGTTTTTTGTTTTTCAAATTATTATTTATTTATTAAAGTAGGTAATTTCATACGGAAAAACATTAAACATGACAAAAAATTAATGAATTTAAGCCAGTCTGTATTATAAAGCGTTATTGCAAAAATTATGCAAAACGAAAATTACTGCAGTATTAAAAAACAACAAAATGACAATTTCTTAAAAAACTATGGATGTTTTTAAGATTGTTAAATTCTATTAGTCATTATAATAATCATTTTAACAATCGCCTTAATCTTATTAATAAACAATTATTAAACATATTATTCAGTCATACCTTTTATTGTATAATCTTAAAATATTACATGTGGATAATTTTTTAATAATAAAAATCTAAAAAAAATTAAGAAAATAACAAATTTCATCTTCTAGCAAAAACGTCATAGAAAGAGTCGGCTCTTTCAAGGCCTTTTTACCCGGCTCTTTCATAACCTATTCTTTATATAAATATAACTTTCAAAATAAAGATGTTAAAACTTTTTCGGCTCAGTTTTCCCTAATCTACAAGGTCAAATATATGCACAAAATCAATTCAAAATCCGTGTACCTATATTTGTTTCCAATAAAATACCAAAAAACAATTTAAATGAAGTAAAATACTTACTTTTTAGTGCCAAAAACTTCAACTAGACGTACCGGCTTCCAATGGCTTCGGAGAACTGTCAAATGTTTGTGGGTGACAGGAAATCAGTGTTGCCACTTAAAAATATTATTTCCAACCAGATTTCATCCTAAACTATGGAAATAATGCAAGTGGCTTCTTCACAACCTTGCTCCTTCATGCCACTTTTCCCCTACCTGTATTATTCGCTTCTGATATTGCGGCACTAACACGGCATTGTATAATAAAAATACTATGCAAACAAAGAATTACTTAGAATGAAATTGGTTAATCGTAGGTAATATTAAAAGTCTATAAGTTGTTCTCGAGGGTTGTCACGAACCGACACGCAAGAAGACTCGACGAATTTCAGCCTCCCGAACAGGCCGGGTTTCGAAGAGATTATGGAACCGTAGACCACATCCACACAGTACGGCAAATTATTGAGAAGACCGAAGAATATAATCAGCCCCTGTGCATGGCGTTTGCTGACTACTAACGAAAAAGCCTTCGACTCTATCGAAACCTGGGCTGTTCTGGAATATTGCAGCGGTGTCAAGTCGACTGGTGGTATGTCGAAGTGTTGAGATGCCTTTACAGTTCAGCTACCATGACCGTCCAAATCCAGAACATCCAGACAAGGCCCATCCAGTTGCACAGAGGTGTGAGACAGGGCGATGTTCTATCGCCGAAACTGTTCACCAGTTCGTCATTATGACAGAATCGCTGCAGAAGCTGCAAGAAATGCTGACCATCCTAAATGAAGCCTCTCAACGAGTAGGACTCTGGATGAAATTAGATAAAACTAAGGTAATGCTTAACTCGCATCTTAGGTGGCACAGCTCTCGAAGTTGTTCACGAGTATACTTACCTCGGGCAAATAATGAGATTAGGTAAAAACAACTTCGAGAGCGAAGTCAACAGGAGGATTCAGTTGGGCTGGGCAGCATTTGGAAAACTTCGTCACATCTTCTCGTCGCCGCAGAGCTTGAAGATCAAGGTCTTCAATCAGTGGGTCCTACCGGTTATGATCTACGGGGCCGTGACGTGGACACTCACGGTGGGGCTAGTCCACAGGCTTAAAGTCGCTCAGCGAGCTATGGAAAGAGCTATGCTCGGTGTGTCCCTCAAAGGCAAAATTCGAAACGAAGGAATTCGATTGAAGACGAAAGTGACCGACATAGCTCTAAAGACTAGCAAGCTGAAGTGGCAATGGGCTGGCCACATCTGCCGTAGATCCGACGGACGCTGGAGCAAACGGCTGTTAGAGTGGAGACCGCGGCTCGGCAAACGTAGTGTGGGACGCCCTCCTGCTCGATGGCGCGACGATCTGCGTCGGACGGCGGGAAGTAACTTGATGAGGAGAGCCGAAGATCGGGTTTACTGGCGCGCCTTGGGAGAGGCCTATGTCCAGCAGTGGACGAATGTCGGCTGAAGAAAAGAAGAGAAGAAGACAATTAAAAGAAGATATTTACATAAATTGGAGTTTTAATTATATGGTAGCTAAGTAGATTATCTCAGTTCCGTGGATATATAATGGATAAATGTCATACAGTATAACACGCTTATAAAGATTACTGCGAATTTAGATAAACTCGCAGTGTCCTTGTGTTAACAATATTGGTATATGCAATAGTTTAACAGTAGCGGCACACTTTGTGTGCTATTTATCAACAAATCAATAAATTGTTTTATAACAGGCACGTGAAGAACGATTGATATGCTATCACAAACAGCGGTGAATTTTTAATCGTTTTGGGCCCTAATCGACCTAGTAATCCTTTCTAGTTAGAAGTATATAATTCTTATAGATGTGAAAGTAACAACATTTTGCAGTGGATTATACAGTTTATGATCTGTTTATCTAGTCACGTGCGGAAATATAACATCAGAGCACTTAGATTCCAAAATAATAAACGCCGCCTAGCGCCAAATAATGCGCAGAGCCCGCAATGTTGGTAAATTCACTATAAACACGTTTTGGTTTTATATCATGATAAAAAATATTAAGGTTTTATGGAAAAAAATAAAAGCTGCTATTTTCTGACTGCTTCCTCATTTGATTCGATTCCACCTTCGATTCCACACAAATGCAAACTATAAAAATTGAAGATTATGTGCACTTTAAACATTTTAGAGTGATCCAGAGGGTGCGCCAAAAGAACGCTTAAGATGGGACAATCAAATCGAATTCCTCATGTCCTGTATATCCGTCTCGGTGGGATTAGGCAACGTGTGGAGATTCCCCTTCGTTGCTTATCAAAACGGCGGTGGTGCCTTTCTCATCCCATACATCATTGTTTTAATAGTCATAGGAAAACCTATGTATTACTTGGAGACATTCCTCGGTCAATTTAGTAACAGCAATTGCGTAAAAATTTGGGATTTGTCTCCAGCTATGAAAGGTAAGCTTTTCAAGTTAAATTTCGAGCGCATTAACTATATCATAATCAAACAGAATCTACTTTTTTACTAATCATTAGATCTGATTAGATTGAACCTTTGTCTATATCAATATTTTGAACAAAAATATTTGTTGACGTCATATTTATATAAATTGAAAACTACCTCCTTTTGACAGTGGGTTTGAAGGATAATAAATTAATACAAAGTAATAAATTAATACAAAATAAAACAAAATAATCATTTTTTTATATTTCAGGAACTGGTTACGCTCAAGCGTTAGCAGCCGGATATGTGTTGTCATACTACGTCTCTATTATTGCACTCTGTTTTTACTACTTCGCTATGGGTTTTCAAAATCCTTTACCATGGGCCGTTTGCCTGCCAGAATGGGCGAACTGTGTGCCATCTGGAGAAGCGGTTAATATAAGTAATATCCAAGGAAGTCCTATTAGCAGTGCGGAATTATACTTCACGTAATTGTTTAAATTTTTTGCATTCTTCGTCTCACAAAAAGTTAATTGCGTAGACATCACATATTTCTACGATTATACGAGCGTCACACGGCCTACGACCGCGACGCGGCGACGTAGCCAGCCAATCGTCTATTCTTACATGAATACCTACCTAATATGAATACCTAAACATGACTGTAATAATTGTTTAATACATTGTAATTATTTAAGTTAAAGTACTATCATACAGATTAGTAAATATTAAGTATGATAAAATTCGTAGTAGCGTTTTAAGAATGGGTATCTATTTAATTTATCATACCTACGATTTATAAATTGAGTAACATTTCATACCAATATACTAGTCATGTTATGTTTTAGACATAAAAAAGAGTCATTGTGTATTATATTCGATAAGCCTAATTAATAGATAGTTAATTAGCACAAAAAAACGCAAGTAATCAATCCAATTACGGGATAAAATGTACATTATCAATATCTAGATAAGACAAAGATTTTAGATTTTTTATTAAATGATTACATGATGATAGCGATAGAAGTTAAAAAAAATATACTAGATGTAGAATTTAGATAAAATTAATATTTACTAGAATTTTACTGTTAATGCTCACAGCTGTTTGTTACTTTACAGACAAACTGTACTACGGCAGTCAGATGGCATCCACGACGGTATAGGTAAGTCTGGTATAATTAAGCATATTAATTAAATAAACAGATTTTCAAACTCAAATAGCGTCTATTAATTCAAACAAATTTGTTTATTACCCTATTATATCTAGTTATTACCATTATTATTGATCGAATAGATTCAAGTAATTTACTTTCTTCTGTTTGTGTTTACGTTTAAATTCAAATTTAGGATTTACGAATGCGTGCATTCACATGCGTGGCAATATAAAATTTCACTCTTATCTATTAACAGTCTCAGTATTGACGTCGTCGAAAAAATTATATCTATTCTGACGAAAGTCCCCTGAGCATTCTTTTTTTTAAACCAAATTCGCATTAAAATAATAGGTACACAACATTTAATCCAGGTGTGCCCCTGTGGGACCTCACGCTCTGTCTGCTAGCCTCGTGGATCGTCATCTACGTGATCGTAGCACGAAGTGTGAAGAGTTCTGGAAAAGCCGCCTATTTTCTTGCTATTTTCCCTTACATCATCTTGTTCATTTTGCTGATCAGGTAATATAATTAACCGACTTCAAAAAAAGGAGGAGGTTCTCAATTCGTCTGTATGTTTTTTTATTTTTATTTTTTTTTATATTTGTTATCGCCGCATTCCGTCATTTGTTAACCGACTTGAACCGTACAAATTCTTTATTTAAACTATAATAATGGTGTCCGTAAGGTTAAGAAGCCAGTTGCCGCAACCTATGATGAAGCATTAAAACTAAGACACCAGAGTCAGATAATAGAGTGGAAGTAAAACTATGACAACTAAAAAGCATGAAATAAATTAATTTTTAACAAAAATGTGAACCGACTTCAAACCAAAAAGTAAGAAATAACAAACAGACTTCAATAATAAGGTATTTTTTTTTGGAGTCTGTGCCCAAGTTCATCCTGTTTTTTTATAGTCAGGGGGACAGAGGGAGGTGTGTGGGACTCCCCCCTACCGAGGCAGGGTTATACCCACTAAACCCTACCGTGCTCCTTCATCGCTAAGGTGACGATGTTGTGGGAAATCGGCTGAGCCTTAAGCGTCCACAACATCGTCGGCGACTGCCTGCCTTTCGTGGTAGGCCCTACGTGCCCCCCTTACGGGGAGGCTACAGGAACGACCAGGAGCACCGGGTCGTTCCTGTCCATCGGTGATGGCCTGTGCAATGCAGGTGGAGGCACCCCCGTACTCCCAGCCTGCAGGCCACCACAGGGAGGGAGAGAATGGTCGTATTGCCGTCTTCTCCTTCCCCTTCTCCGTTTGCGGAGCGGCGGCTGGGATGGATCGTCCTCTCTCTCCCGCCCCGGCCCAAGTTCATCCTTAGTTTAACCTCAAAAATACCTTCTTATTGAAGTCTGTAAAGTTATTTCTTACTTTTTAGTTTAAAGTCGGTTCACATTTTTGTTAAAAATTAATTTACTTTAACTATTTTTAGCTTGTGGTAGGTACATAGCGCTTTAATTTGATGGTTTATTTAATTTGATAATTTCTTAACATTTGATATACATACTTGTTCATTGTTAGGTAAGTGAATATACCTACAGAATAGAATTCTAATTTTTATGTTGTTATTTTTTGCAGAGCTGTTACATTACCTGGAGCCGCAAAAGGCATATTATTTTTTATCACTCCTGAATGGAATAAAATCTTACAAATTCGGGTCAGTTCCTAAGTTATAATTATTTACACATTGTCATTCATCTCATTTTGTATGTTAACAGTAAAATATTTTTTATTTAAAATTGCAAGCTCATCCTGAAGTTCACCATATCACTGTATTTAATTTTCATCGCATTGACTTCAAATGTGTTTGATTTAAACTACTGATTTTAACAACATCTTTATATTTAAGGTGTGGTATGCAGCAGTCACTCAAGTGTTCTTCTCTTTATCCGTGTGTTCAGGAGCTCTCATTATGTTTGCGTCCTATAATGGATTCACACAAAACGTTTATAGGTTAGTATTTATAGTTTACGAGTGATCGCCCAGTAGTCGAAATTCGACTATATTTTACTAAAACTTTCAACTTCTATGTACTTCTACGATAATTTTAAAACGAAAGATTTATAAGGTAAGACACCTGTTGCTGACGGGTTGCACTCGATGTTAAAATTTTTAAATTTATTGGTACAATGTATATTATTTGAATTTAAAATCAATAATTACCATAAAAGTAGGCCAATTTTAACAATTTAAATGACCTTTAGGGCGAAATAAAAACACGTGAAATCTTATTTGAATAATGACTCATTCTATCACAGTTCGCGGGCACTCGACCTTTTTTAAAAATAATTATTAATTTGTGTGAAATTGGCGCGGTCCACCTCTTCAGCCTAATAATTTCAAAAAATACTTTTACACTTACATATTTCAAAATAATGTTCTCCGGTTTTATTGAAAAAATATTCGTATTGAAAAAATATTATATCTAATAAAAAATGGATTCATAGGAACCAACAATAATTTCCATAAGAATATTTTAAAAACAGAACGTTCTTTTGCATAGCAAACACACGTAATTTTTTTATTGTGCACTTTTATAAATTTATTTCTTCAATATTTTCGTGATCTTAACTTTTCCAAAATTAGGTATTGTCAAATCCTTTATTATCTTTTCTTTTTCTTATCTTTCCCTTCTTGTTAAAAATATGAAAATTATAACTTCAACTTGTCACTGGGCCTCCGCGCGCCATAACCAGAAGAAAAAAATTCATGTCGTTTTTTTTTTTTATTATGTGTAAAAACGTATAGTTGTGTGATTGCTGTGTTTTGTGTTTTTTCATTAATTTAATGTATTTCCAACGCATTTACTTAATTTTATTGACCGTCTGCACTAAAGCTCGTCAATAAAAACTTTATGTTTTATAAACTAGTATAATATAAGTATAATTTTATAAACTAGTATAATAGTTTTGTTATAAAACTTATATAATAATATTATTATGATCTTTTCATTTATCACAAAAATTTTTTTCATAAACCCAATTGTTTAATGTGTAAATTTAGTTTAAGTACTGTGTAATTATAATGCATAGTTAAAATAAGTGACATGTTAGAAGTTTTTTAATATTGTTTTTCTTTGTTGTTTTAACCCATTAATGACCCATTACAGGGTCGGGTCTCCTCTCACAATGAGAGGCATGTAGGCCTTAGTCCACCACGCTGGTCTACTGCGGGTTGGTGTTTGTTTTTCTTGAATGTGTTAAATTACTTTATGGGTTCGATTCGTGGGTTTTTCGAAAATCCAATAATGCAGTTTTAGTTTTCATCAAAATCGGTCCCGAGACTCCTTTCAGAGTTTTTCGCTATTCCACAATTTCGGATTTCCCCATCCACGCACATTTGAAAAATTCACCTGTTTACCTGTAAAGGTGAATATGGATTCATCAAAATCCGCTAACTAATCCTCCTACCTCCTGCAGCTGCTCTGCCAATACCCGAAGCAAGTTAGAATACAAAACTGTAAAAGAAAATTTTGTTTCCAGAGACTCTATGATAGTGACAACGTTGGATACCTTTACAAGTCTGATTTCTGGAATCACAATTTTTGGCGTGTTGGGCAATCTTGCTTATGAGTTGAACATAGAGGACGTCGGAGACGTAATCGTTGGAGGAGGAACCAGTTTAGCTTTCATATCATATCCGGATGCTATTGCTAAATCTCCCATCGTCCCACAGGTATTTATTATTAAATATGTCTATTTATATCCAGGTCATTCTTGGGGCTGACCTGGATATAAATATAATAATTTCTTATATCTTTTCTCCAGCAAGCGTTTTCAGTTAGCAATAAATATTTGACTTTACATAATGTTTACATTTATTTTACATTATGTTTATAATGTTTCGGCATTAAATATAGTGACGATTTAAGACTCCGTTCCTGTATTTTAGTGATTTTGACTTGTTTGTTGGAGCTGATTGAAACTAAACTAAATAAGTAACAATGTACTATATGTTAAATTAAAGTTTATTTCAGTGTTTAAAATGTGGCCGAGACAATTTAGCGATTTTCATTGTAAAAGTTTGTTTAATTCCAATTAATCTGAGACGTGTTTCAATTTTTTTTGTGTGCGACGTTCATGTCTTTGTTGTTTTTAAGGAATGTATATTATGAAATTGTAGTACAAAATGTACAGTAATAAAGACCACGACAAATCCTAGAATGTGGCCGAGAAGTTTTTTCTACTTTTATTTAGAAATTTAAAAAAAACTTGGTTAAAAAGGCTTTAATTTGAAGAAATTATAAGTGAATTCATCGTCGGATTTCTAGCGCATACGACATAGTAGAAAAATAAAAAATATACACATATGAAGATTGATTCATGCTTAAACACTTGCAATAAATAAATAAAAATATTTTCTCCTGAATGAAAATACTGAAATAGTTCAAAGTTCCTCGAATAATCAAATAAATACGAAGCGCAAACGGCGCGGCGGTGAGGAGTGCTGATCGATACTGGTGGATTCGTGGTCCTGAGGGACGAAAACAAATCAAAAGAGGAACCGCCGAAGTTTGATATTGAACCCTAAAAGAATGCCCGGGACGATCCAAGGAGACACCGGGCCAAAATTGACAGAGATTTTTTTCTGGAGCAATATATTATAGGAAATGCAGACAAATAACTTGATGCAAAAAAAGGCACGAACCTAGAGTCGGTGAACAACAAATGAAGATTATAAAAAAAAATAGTAGTAGGATAGTAGAAATTAGGATGCTAGTGGGTAGGTATATTAAAATAACATATTTTGGAGAAGTGCTATGAAAGAGCCAGTTTTCTAAACAAAGCGAAAAATTTTATATACTTTAAATGAAAGATATCATGATTTTTTGTCTCTCAAATTATTATAGGTAGGTAATTTCATACGTTAAACCTTAAACACACTAAAAAAATCAATGAATTTACCTATTTTACAAAATGTGTCATCTGGCTCCTTCATAACTTATCGGTTATGAAGGAGCCAGTACAAGTTATGAAGGAGCCGGTTTATATTTCAAAGTATTATTGCAAAAAATATGCATAATGAAAATTACTCCAGTATTAAAAAACAACAAAATGACAATTTGTTTTTAAGAATTTTTATATTCTATTAGTCATTATAAGTAATTCTATCAAACGCCTTAATCTTATTAATAAACAATAATTTAACATATTATTCAGTCATAATTATTATCATACAATCTTAAAATATTAGATGCGAATACTTTTTTATTAATAACAATAAAAAAAATTAACAAAATAACAAATTTTATCTTCTACCAGAAACACCATACAAAGAATCGGCTCCTTCAAGGCCTATGCACCCGGCTCGTTCATAACCTATTCTTTAAATAAATATAACCTTCAAAATAACAATAATATTAAAACGTGATTAAAACTTTTTCAGCTCAGTTTTTCCGTATTACAAGGCCAAATATATATGCACAAACTTAATTTATAATCCGTGTACCTATATTTATTTCCAATAAAATACCAAACCATTTAAAATAAGTAAAATACTAAACTTACTTTTTAGCGCCAAAAACTTTAACTCGACGTACCGACGTCCAATGGTTTCGGAGAGCTCCCAAATCTTTGTGGGTAACAGGAAATCAGTGTTGCCACTTAAAAATATAATTTCCAACCAAATTTGACCCTAAACTACGGAAATAATGCAAGTGGCTCCTTTAAAACCTGGCTCCTTCATGCCACTTTGCCCCTACCTATAATAAGCTTGGTTATCAAATCGAAAATAACTTGTAGGCAGTAGGTACCTTCTTCACAAAGGTATAAGGTAGGTAGGTAAGTAGGTATTTAAAAAAAATCTTAACTTAATCTTTTTTATATTGAATATTTAAAAGTTGTTAAATCTTATGTACAAAGTAATTAATTATTTCTGAGGCTGAATGGAAGAATTTTCTTACACACCAATCGAATGCAATTTGTTACATAGACAGTTTAGATACATGAAGTGGGTGAAAAATACTCTGATACCATATAAACCATATTTTATAGTCGACCCGAATGAAATCGTGGATAGCCTCATCACCAAATTAATTAAATGTCAATTATGCATTAATATAAAAAAATCGATAGTTGTTCGCAGTTCTTTTCTTCCTGATGTTGGCTGTCCTTGGCGTCGGTTCTGGCGTGGGGCTGCTGTCCACAGTCAACACAGTGCTGCTGGACTCCTTTCCCCGCGTGCCAACCTACATTATGGCCGCAATTACTTGTACCATTGGATTCTTATTAGGACTTGTATATGTTACACCAGTAAGTATAACATTTGCTTCATACCTACTTATATTTCAACTGCTTGAAGCCTTTCGGGTATGTGGTCGTCGACTATACAGAGTGAATTTTTCAAGTGTGCGTGGATGGGGAAATCCGAAACTATGAGGAATATCGAAAAATGCTGAAAGGAGTCTGGGGACCGATTTTGATGAAAACTAAAACTGCATCGTTCGATTTTTAAGAAATCAATATGCCTAGCTAGGAATCGAACCCATTGATTTTGAAAATAAAATAGCACACCCTATATTACGTATTACACCATTCGATAGTGTCACTAATAAGGGATAAATTCTGGAAAGTAATGGCACATGGCAAACTTAAGGATAGACCTCATTTTTAACAAAATACTTAGATTTTTTCCATCCATAGCTTAACCGATTACTTATCGATTACAATTATTTTTAGGGTGGCCAGTATGTCTTGGAAATTGTTGACCACTACGGAGGAACGTTCATGAGGCTATTTGCAGCTATAGTAGAAACTATGGGTGTTGCCTGGGTTTACGGTAAGTTGATCGTTCAATTAAGACTCAGTAAGTGATCGTGCTCTTTGCTTGACAATATTAAATTTTGTTGCTGAAGGTTAAAGAAAGAATAGTATACTTTTTACTGTTTATAGTCAAATAGTCTATTTTATTTCAGGTTTGGAAAACCTTTGTTTGGACTTGGAGTTCATGTTGGGAAAGTCAACTTCGCCTTACTGGCGTATCTGCTGGGGGATTGTTACTCCATTCATTATGTTGGCAGTTTTCTTCTATGCACTGGTGACGACGGATAAATTGTTGTTCGGGGGCACATATGTGTATCCCGAGGGTGCTTACAGTAAGTGATTTATTGTGGAGTAAATATAAATTTATTTAAACAAATATTCTAAAATCTGAACGAACCTCCAGATTTATTTAATCAAGAGGGAATTAAGAAAAGGATTTTAGAGCCAGTTAGAACATTTAGTTTGGTGCTAGAGGCATAGTAGCTCACTCGGAGAGGTACTATACCACACAACCGTTTTAACCCGTCATAAAGCAGCATGTTCATGTCATGTGTTTCGGTTGAGCAAGTATGGTAGCCGGCGATACTTTATTTAACGCGAAGTGACGCGAACATTTTAGTCCTCATCCAGCAAAGCACCCGCATACAACTTTTGATAGGCTTTCTTCTCTATTTGCGGTTGGATGTGGGTGTCCGTAGGCTGCAGTAGCCTCATCCGGTGCCCTTCCATCCCCGTTTGCTACTACTAAAAAAAACATGAAACCTGCAAGAACGTTCGATACCTTACGTTACTTATGTTACCTAACATAAGAGGTTTGTCTGATAATATTGTTTTAGTTAATTTTCATTTTTCAGTTGCTGGAAGTTGCCTACAATATATCGGAATGTCTTTAGTGCCTATATTTATTCTCGTAGCTCTGTGGAAATATAGGTCTAATTCGATCGTAGAGGTAAGAAGACTTTTAAATTAGATCTAATATTAGATTTTTAAAAAGTCTTAATTATTAAGTATAATTTCACCAAAATTTCTTGGCATATTTAGAAATTTTGAAAATTTTGAAGACACGGACAATATTTATCTAAGTATGGTCCGGCTGGCTGGCTGCAATGCAACCCTCTAAGGCCCACTGTGAGGCACGGATCTCTCCCCACAACAGGGCCTGGAGCAACCACCAAGCTACTTTGATGAGAATTGGTGGACAAACGGGCTTGTGGCCAACCCGTGTCGGATGTTCAACTGTCCGGCCGGCCACAGGTACTGGCGGTGCGACACGTGCGTTCTTAGCTCAAGACATTATTCAGTCAAGAATGGCGGCGTACCCACTCAACCAAAAAAGAAGAGAACTTGGCGAATTTCACACTCTTTATAATGAATATACAGGTTACCCGTAAAGCATGAGCAACCTCGCAGCACTAGGTAGCTAACATCATAAGCAACAACTTTTGTTCTATGAGTTCGAACATAACTCAATACATAAAAAATAAATGGTTAAACAAGTTTTTGTTGCACTGTTGTGACATTTGTAAGTCTACGAAAATATGTTTCATTCATGAATGCTTTCATGATGGCGAATAGGTCAAGTTCAATCAAAGGCGGTAGCGCTCTGCTCTGCATGCTCCGTTGGATTTTTGAAAAATCAATATGCCTAACTAGCAAGCGATGTCACACGTCCACCGATGCTGCCGCGCGCGCCGCTGATCTGTGGCCGCATCGGTACTCGCTAGTACATTTGTACGCTGTCGCTAGTACATTTGTACGCTGTCGCTAGTACATTTGCTCGCTAGTACGTTGTCGCGCCGCCGGTAGCTGTGGCATACTTCATCAGTTGTGCTACATTTGTTTTCGTTACCGCGCCGTAACGACTGCTATCTACTCGATAACACCTGGGACCGACGGCTTAACGTGCCCTCCGAAGCACGAAAGCGCGTAGGTATTTAATTCACTAGTTGCGGTCACCCATCCGGGTACTGACCGCGCTCGACGTTACTTAACATTTTCGATCTCATGCGATGTACGAGTATGTTTCGAAACAACGGGGCTATGCGCGCTAAGTGTGTCTATTAAAAATTAATTTTGGAATTTATTACCATACAACTCTAATCTAAGTCAAAGGCAAATAGGTACTAAAGCAGTCGTTTCATATTATAGGTATCTTATCTTGTCTTTATTTAGCAGATACTTGCAATTTTTTAATGTTCCTTTCAGACTGTAAAGACTGCTTTTAACAAGAAGCCATCATACGGTCCAACAGACCCTGCCCAGAAGGCAGAATGGGACGCTTTCAGACTTGATGCTAAGGCTAGCAGCAAGCTAATACGCAGAAATTGGTTCCACCACATCGGACTCAGTCTTTGGGGTGGCTACAGACGAGGCCGAAAATAACACTGTATTATACAGTGCTGCAGAGCCTTGAATTTACGAAGAAAAAAGTCTCTATGTATACTTTATTGTTTATATTAATATTATAAAGCTGAAGTGTTTGTTTGATTGTCTGTTAGTTTGAACGCGCAAATCTCAGGAACTACTGGATCGATTTCAAAAATTCTTTCAGTCTTGGATAGTCCATTTATAGAGGAAGGTTATAGTTATTCTATTTTCAAAAAAATTAGGGCTCCGTAAGAAAATTGAATCGAAAACCTATTTATGCGTGCGCTGCAAAAACTATTGACAATAGAACAAAATGATGTACTACGGGTGTGTAGGTCTTATTTTAAGATGTACAAAAAAGTCTGCGAGAGCATAAGTGCTCAATCAGATTACGGACTCATAGTTTAGTCACAATAACCGCTTTTATGATCATAAAAAATATTAATTGGTCTGAATAAAGAAACTACGTTAAATGTGTCTCGTAATATTAATCCTTATCCAAATTAAACATTATGTCGTCAAGGGTATTTCTGTAGAAGTAGAAAAAATACTTTTTGTTTTATTCCAATCGGACATATTTTCGTTGAGAAATTATCACGAGTAAGAATAAAAACGCAAAGAATTGGTAAGTACCTAATAATGAGTTATTTGCCAGAGTTTTATCACCATAATAATATCCTACTAAGTAGGTACTTACTATTATAAATGCGAATGTTTGTGAGTATGGATGGATGTTTGTTACTCTTTCACGCAAAAACGGCTGAATAGATTTTGAATTTGAACGGATGAAATTTGGTACACAGATAGATCAGAACCTGGATTACCATATAGGATACTTTTTACCCTTCTCTGCACCAAGTTCTAACATCCACGCGGGCGAAGCCGCGGGCACAGTCTAGTACTACTATAAGTGTTAGAACTAAATAACAAATAAGGTGTGTTTATCTGTTTATACGCAAATACTACTACTACCTCTCATACCACCATCTACTGTACATGCGTGTTGCGAAATCTCCCCTGTTACGCAGCTTAGTTAAATAATACCCTTTACAAATTAATTCTGGAAAAGATCCCTCGTCGCCTTTAGCAATATCTCTAGCATCGTTGAGCATTGTAAGACGAAAGTTTAGATTGGGAAGCAGCGCAATATTATTTTATTTGTAGAGTTAGGTATATCACCCAATAATTTGTACATTGTATTTCAAAATATTAATTAAAGTATTCGTGTTCGTCATAGAAATACGAAGTAGATAGAACAGCGGGCATCCTAAATTATGCCCAACTGAGCGCATATTAGCTCATTCTATCATTCTCCACGCGACTGCACGTGAGTCAATACGCGTAGAATGAATTTGGGGCGTGAATGCCGCTAGCAGAACTAGCTAGAGTGGTGCGGAAAAATAATTTTTATTATTGCCATTATATTCTTACTATCTACTCTGCTCCCATACTTTTGAAGACTTAAATTTTTACAAAATATTCATTAAATAAAATTAATATACAAGTTTCAACAGAAATGTTGCCTTTTATTTTAATAGTAAGTAGGTTCCTACTTAAGCTATTTCAAAGAATCTATGAAAACCATTCTATGAAAAAAAATATTTAAAAAATTAAACCAACATGGTGCCAAAATTTAACAATAGAAACAAAATACTTGATACTTACTAAATATACCAACCTCAAAAAATAGTACGCCTAAAGTAGATATGAAACAAATTTTATTTCCAATTTTTTATGTCGGTTTATAATAACAACCAGATAATGCAAAAATTGGAGAGTTTGTGATACTGATAGAATATAATATACAATTTTAAATAAATATGTCATGCATGGGTAAGTTCAACTTCGAGAGAGAGGTCACTCGAAGAATCCAACTCGGCTGGGCAGCGTTCGGGAACTCTACGACACGTCTTGAGTTCTTGACGTCTGATATACGATACAATATACGAATAAACGATATACGAATTTCATAATATACTAGGGTTCGCCTAGTAGTCGAAATTCGACTTTAATTTATTAAAACTATTCTATTTCTTTGTACTGCTCCGATAATTTTAAAACGAAAGATTTACAAGGTAAGATTAATCTACCTGTTGCTGACTGGTTGCACTCGCTGTTAAAACTTTGAATTGATTGGTAAAATGTATATGATTTGAATTCAAAAACGATGAAATACTATAAAAGTAAGCCAATTTTAACAATTTAAATGTGGTTTATGGGTTAAAATAAAAACATGCAAAATCGCATTTGCGGACTTATACTATTCTATTTCGGGGCACTCGTTCCTTTTTTAAAAACATGAATTTGTGTGAATTTCGCGCGCTTCCATATCTTCAGCCTATAATTATTTCAATTAACTCTTTTTTTAATTTACATAATAATTTACATATCTCAATATAGGTAATATTCTCAGATTTAATATCGTATTGAAAAGAGTTCAAAAAAAAAAGTTCTCAAAGGCATGTGAAGTCCACCAACCCGCACTAGGCCAGCATGGAGGACTAAGGCCTACATCCTTCTCATTGTGAGAGGAGAGCCGACCCTGTAGTGGGTCATTAATGGGTTACTGACAACTAGGCTATATGAAAAAAATATAAATCCAAGATGGCCGCCGCCACAAAATGGCGGATTACATATTTATTCCGCAACTACCTCAATATGGGTATCAACTGAAAGGGATTGATTAGTAGAATAGAGCTCATTATTAAAAAATGAAAATCCAAGATGGCCGCCGCCACAAAATGGCGGGTTACATATTTTTTTCCGCACCTACCTCAATATGGGTATCAAATGAAAGGGCTTGATTGGTAGAATAGACCTCACTATGAAAAAACGAAAACTCAAGATGGCCGCCGCCACAAAATGGCAGGTTACATTTTTTTTCTGCACCTACCTCAATATGGGTATCAAATGAAAGGCCTTGATTGGTAGAATAGAGCTCACTATGAAAAAAATGAAAATTCAAGATGGCCGCCGCCATAAAATAGCGGATTACATATTTATTCCACAACTACCTCAATATGGGTATCAAATGAAAGGACTTGATTAGTAGAATAGAGCTTACTATAAAAAAATGAAAATCCAAGATGGCAGCCGCCACAAAATGGCGGATTACATTTTTTTTCCGCAACTACCTCAATATGGGTTTCAAATGAAAGGGCTTGGTTGGTAGAATAGAGCTCACTATGAAAAAAATGAAAATTCAAGATGGCCGCCGCAACAAAGTGGTGCATTACATATTTTCCACAACTGCTTCAATATGGGTATCAAATGAAAGGGCTTGATAAGTAGAATAGAGCTCATTCTTAAAAAAATAAAAAATAAAGTCAATAGAATGAGAAGTATCAACTAACAACAAAACTAAAAACTTGAAAATAAAAATTAAATTAATAAAAATGGTGTGGTTTTATGAGACACCAGGTAGGAACGAATAAGTCATAGAAATAGAAATATGCATGTTATTCATACCTTTTTATTAATCCTTATCCAAATAAATTATTTTGTATTAAAATTGTTTCGATACCCATAGATTACTTTTTGCATTTTTCAAATCGTATATTCCATTCAAAAGATATTAGGAGAGGGGCGGGCACATCTATGAAATAGGTAGGTAGCCGCGAGGCTCATTCGCGCGGTCGGCTCCCTACGCATCATGGAGGATAGAGCTAAGGAGGATCATCAGATCTGTATACCTACATGAAAAAATTTCCGTCGAAACGCATTAAACTAGGGTGGCGCCACTTTATTGTCGTGCCACTGTATTTTTGTGTGTTTGTGTATGTTTGTAATGAATAATCTCAAAAACTACTGTGCCGATTTCAAAAATTCTTTCACCATGGAAAGCTACATTCACCCTGAGTAACATAGGCTATATTTATTGCTAGAAAAGATTAGGGATCCTTACTAAAACTTAAGTAACATAACTCAAGGTGTAAAAAAAGTGCCCGAAAACGTCTTTCGTCGCAAGCGCTGCGGAAACTACTGATGATAGAACAAAAGTATGTGGTACAATATTAAAGAACATAATTATATCAATATTCACAAAAAACTTTGCGATACCATAAAAAATTATGTCCAACTATTATCATTATGTCACAATAACTACTTATTACAGTTTAAGTTAATAGAAATACCGACCAAAATCAGACCATGTTATTCATGTCAGTAACCCATTAATGACCCACTACAGGGTCGGATCAATGTACAATGAGAAGGATGTAGTCATGTAGGTCTTAGTCCACTACGCTGGCCTACTGCGGGTTGGTAGACTACACATATCTTTGAGAACATTTGTTTTTGTGAAATCTCAGGCATGCAGGTTTCCTCACGATATTTTCTTTCCCCATAACAACAGGTGATATTTATTTTTTTATAAAGCGCACATAACTTTTTTTACAAAGTCATTGGTGTATGCCACTGGGATTCGAGCCCGGATCCCTCGATTCGAGGTCGAATTCTAAGCCACTGGGCTATCTGTTACTTCTGTTATTCATACTTTTGCTTAAATCCTTATCCAAATATTTTTCGTTGTAACTAACGTGTTAAAGTTGTTTGGTTTTCGCGATGGACTTGGTGGTGAAAAGTTGACTGTGTTTCAAAAAAAGCTTTTGATATTAGTCAAATTAATTGGCAGAGCGACGCCTGCCGGGTCAGCTAGTCATAAATAATCTTTAAGAATGCAGAACTTCAAAAATCAGAGTCCTAGATGTCTGCCTTTTTTGATTTTTGACATCTTTCTAAACATCAGCCTTAGAGGCAGACATGAGCAAATGATATAATAGGTACATACCTGTGTTTTTTAACATTTTTAAGGCGCTGTCAATTGACAACGTAGCGCTACCATGGTGGCAGACGCGGTCCTTAATATTCATTATCGTATAATTATCGCTATTAATAAAATCTGTCACACGAGCAAATCATATAGATTTTTTGCTCACCAGCTCCCTATCTATTATAACTAACTGACCCCGCAAACGTTGTTTTGCTATATACGTTATCGAGCGGGATGAAAAATTAATAAATTTCTAAAATAACTATTAAAAATAGGGGTTGTTGATAGAAGGGTGAAAAATTAGGGTTCTATGTATTTTTTTATGCCACATTATTGAAAAATAAAAAATTGTCCAAAAAATAAAATAAAAATGTTAGGTGTGGACAAAACTTAGGGGTTTGAAAAATACAGTAGCCGATTCTCAGACCTACTGAATAGGCATATAAATTTCATAAAAATCGATCAAGCCGTTTTGGAGGAGTATGATAACTAAAACTGTGACATGAGAAATTGAGAATTTTATAATAAGAATACATCTATGGCGAGGTCGGTTTTCAAGATCATTAGATACTAGCCAAAACTATACAGAGCTATATTCCTCATATTTTATGTGATAACAATGGTCAGCCGTTGCCACGATCTCTATTCAAGCAAAAAAGTACTGAAATTATTTGAATATAATTTTCAGTATATTTAAATTAACTAGTTATGTTTGTGCATTCATTGCATGTCAACAGAGCTTTATCATCTGTCTGGTTAGAACAGAATGAATATATAACAGAATTAGTTTAATGTTTAAAGCATTCAGAGGTATATACCAAGTAGCTACGTTGCTTGATTGATTAGCATTGTCGATCCTGTTTTTAAATCTTCGTAATTTACTCATCGTAATAACTTATTCTTAAAGTGTTATCACATACTATTTGATAAAATAAAAGATTTTTAGAGTTTTAAAGTGCCTTTATTATATTTAGACAAAATTACGACAAATGCCCTTTCCTAGATCAGGTAAAAGATATAGTAGATACCTTCAACATTATTAATCTTATTATAATAAAAGTTAATTTAAAAGATGCAATATTGTGAAAAAATTACTTATGCTTTGCCTTTTTCTTCTTCTTGCTAGATTTTTTCTTATGCTTGCGTTTTTTCTTTTTCTTCTTATGATCATCCGAGCTAGAACCAGAATCACTATCACTGTCACTAGCTACTCGCTTCTTTTTCTTTTTGGCTCGTTTCTTCTTCTTTTTCTTTTTGCGAGCATCTGACGAGGATGAAGATGATGAAAATTCGGAATCACTAGAAGATTCACTCTCTGTATCAGGTTTCTTCTTGACATTAGTCAAATCTAACTTTATAGTTTCATTGTCAAGTTTAGGTTTCTTTGGATCTACTTGATCTGGAGATCTAGAACGGTCACGTTTTTTATTTGTCTCTTCCTTGGGTTCAGTGTCAGATTCCAGTGTTTCATCATAATCGGGTTCGAAATTCGATTCGTCTAAAGTTGATTTCTTTCTTTCGCGTTCTGCATTTTTATTTTGATCTATTGCTTTATCATATCCACGGGATTTTGAATCAAGCTTTTCGTCACCATGCAACTTTCTATCTTCTCGGAAGTTTTTATCAGTGTCCCGTTTGCTTTCGTTGATATTACGGTAATTTTCATCCAATTTGTACTCAGCTTTAGGTAAATCATTTCTATTCCCCGTTTCAATTTTTCTATTCCTATCTTTTTCTACTGTTACTCTACGGTATGGTTGATCGCGCTTAGGAGTTTTTGAACGAGATTTGACACGTTCTACTGTACTTTGTACAACACGATGTTCTCTAGGCCTTCTTATATCTTCAACTTTACCACCAAGTCTATCCTTAACGGAGAGACGTGGAGGAGGGGTTTTAGAAAGTCTCTTCTTTCTTTCATTCACATCAATAGATCGTTGCTCTGTATCAGTTACAGGCACAGTTATTTGTATACTACTCATTGCATTTTTCGTTTGAGACTCATCACCATACAGTTTGATACGATCACTACTTATTTTTTTTATTTCTATTGGGCGTAAAGAATTAATGGCTTTTGCAAATATTGCATTTTCAGCCCGTTTTAACACTTCAGTTGTAACCTTACCTTCTTCATCTTCCTCTGGAGACGTGATCTCACCAGGTTCTTTAGTCTTTTCCATATTATCATCTTCAACCTCCCATTTAGACAATTCAGGCAAAGGAGCTAACATTTCTTTAGGAGCATTTGTTCCTTCAATATCAACATCTAAATCGTCTGTGGGCACTTGAAGCTCTATACCATCGAACGGTTCTTCTTTCGAAATTTCTGTAGTTTTAATGCTAGCTGTCCCATCGTTATTTTCTACTTTTATGTAGTTTTGAATTATTTCCTTATCAACAGCCTCAGCTGCTTCATCACCATATAATTCGTTGTTGGCTTTAATAACAACATCCGTTGTATTGTTTTCTGTTTTAACGTTCAGACCTTGTTCTTCCGTTTTAATAATAGTTTCAATTTTCAAGTTTTCGTCATCTTTTGCTATTTCATGGGAATCATTTTCTGTTTTAATATTTTTAGTTGCATCCTTTTTCTCTACACCGCTGTCTTTCTTTATAGGTTCCTTGTCCTTTTTCTCCTTCTTTTCCCTTTTCTTCTTTTTATCTCCATCCTTTTCTTTTTCTTTTTCCCTCTTTTTCTTCTTTCTGTCCTTTAGTTTTTTATCCCTGTCTTTATGTTCTCTGCTTATGTCTGAAGACTTATCGCGAGTCTTCTCTTCTTTCTTATCGCGCCGTGAATCTCGATCACGATCTCTAGATCTACCCCGAGATTCACTCCGTTTTTTGTCACGTACATCTCGAGAACGTTTCGGTGAGACACGAACTTTCTTATCAGGTGTCTTGTCATGAACGACCCTATCCTTTTCATAATCACGGTTTCTGTCGTATTCACGAGCCCGGTCATCTCGTGAATCACGGACTTTCTCGTGCCCTGATCGTTTTTCCATGTCTCTCGGTTTATCCAAACGATCAGGTTGGTTTTCATTTAAACGTTCCCGCTCTCTGCCATCCCTCTCTCGATGTCTCTCATGATCGGGATTAGGATTTCTTCTCGATCCCCCTTTACTGCGAGCACTGCTTCTGTAGCTTGAACGATTATCTCTGCCATTTTCGTCCCTGTAGCCGTCCCTATAATTGGACTCATTATAAGGCCCCTGCGGTAGATCCCGAGGATCAGCATTGGGATCCCTATAGGGAACTCCAGCATCACGGAAATTATGCGGGGCATTATCTCGAAAACTACTTTCTCTGTATGACATATTCCTGTAAGAACTATCACGATACGGCGGGCCACGATAATTAGGGTCTCTTGGGTCTCTAAAAGGCGCTTGCGGTCCTTGGTCACGGAAGGGTTGCCCGTCTCTATATGACACTGGACCATGATCGCGGAACGAGTGTCCTGGTCTAAAGTCACGAAAACGCAGATGTTCACCGACGTGAACGGGTATTTCATTTTGAAGAGATGGGATAGGCATATCTCTATATCCTCCTGGACCGTCAACATATGCAGGCGGTCTGTATTGTTCCCGGTAGTTCGGTGGAGGCAATCTATCTCGTTCAATCGGACCGGCTGGGCCAAAGGATTGTTTATCAAAAGGTGACGGTTCGAATCCTGGAACCGGTGGTTCAACTCCTGGAGGGATATCTTCAAAGGGAGGTCCATCGTATCGACCTCTATACCCCGGTGGTGGTTCATTTGGCATCGGCATATTAACCAACGATGGAAGTGGTTTAGGACCCATTGGTGGATACGAGTTGGACGGTGGACCACTGCGAGGGCCATACCTGTAAACAGAAATAATATTAAAATTAACTCAAACCCTTTGTCTTAAGGGCTTCAATTTCAGTGTTAATTTTTGTGTTTTAAACCAATTGGGATGTGGACTCAGAGTAAATTGATACTTTTATTGAACTGTCAAAAACAAATATTGACGTAATACGGTTTTTTCATACAAAATCTATGTTTCGTCTAAAGTAACCGACTTGAGACGTTATCAGTATTTCAAGTCGATTGACTTAATTTTATTATTATTTTCGCACGCAATAAATATCATTTTTAGATACTGGAAGTTGAACTGTGTTTTTAAATGTTACTGAAAGCTCTCTTTTTTAGGAATTACATTTTAAAATTAATTGTGAATGGTGTCCACATCCCAATTCAACAGCACTTAATCTTAATTGATTGCCTTACGAATCGAACCTGCAAATTTAAGTGAGAAGCTTTATACACAATCTTCATACACATAAGATTTATTTGTGTGATAAAAGTATCACACAAATTAATCACATGTGTCACACTGTCTCGTCATATTTTTTTTATTTATTACTAATAGGGATCAAGTGAACTTGGGCAGAACATTAGCAGAAGTCCCCCGAAGGTAGGTGACGAATCAAGCCGGATGCAGTAATAGTAGTTCTGAAACAACTGTAACATCTGTAACATCTTACATAGCGCATGAGTGGAATTATTCTAAATATAATGCTTTTCAAATTATCTACTAAAATCAAGTGCTTTAATTTTATATTGACCAATTATATTGACGAAAATTATAGAAATTACTAGCTGACCCCGCAAACGTTGTTTTGCCATATAAGTTATCGAGCGTTAAAAATCGACAATTAAAAAATAGGGGTTGGTGATAGAAGGGTGAAAATTTAGGGTTGTATGTATTGTCCAAAAAATAAAATAAAAATGTTAAGTGTGGACAACCCTTATCATTTAGGGGTATAAAAAATAGATCAGACCTACTGGTCTGAGAATCGGCTACTGTCCTACTATTCAGTAGAATATGCATGTAAAATTTCATAAAAATCAGTCAAGCCGTTTTGAAGGAGTATGATAACTAAAACTGTGACATGAGAATTTTATATATAAGATAATCCCTGATATATCCTTACATCGTATAATCTTCTCAAAATTTTTCATTTATAAAACACTCATAATGAAATGTATTTTAGCCGACTGTAAAATTCATTTCTACTCATTGTTGATCATATAAACCTAAGTATATCTCTGAAGGCCCATTTAAAACATATCCAAACTATAGTAGAGCTATCCGTAACCTGTGGTCTAATTATTAAAATTTTATTCAAGTTTCATTATATTTAAATAAATGTATCTGGATTCTGGATTTTAATAAGTTAAATACTTTTTTAATTCATCAATTCATCAAACTTTGATTTAATTAATCAAAATTTAAAGATTAAAACTTTAAAACATTCTGTGGTATACATGTAATTTTGCATGTGCGAGAGTATGCTTATAATTGTAGATAAAGTTCGCAGCGTCAGCACCTGCCGTAGACTGGTGGTGCAGCGTTTTAGTCCTACGGCCGCACTCAGAGACGTCATTTAACGTAATGTTCATTAACAAACAAATAAAATCGTCTTTATTCGTATTGACATAAGTGTCATCGTTATTTTCATAATGAACCATTAACGTTAATGAACGTCTCTGAGTACGGCAGTTAGACTTGGTTCTCAAACTTTGCAGTTAGACCCGAAAACCGACGAGGCTTGAATACATAGCTAGTATAATTATTAGTGTTAGTTTAGCAACGTTAGGTGTGGTCTGCATTTGGCTATCCAAAGGTTCATTGGGGGCATGCGAAGGTCCGTGCCTCGAAGGACATATTCAAGGGTTAAGGAATTCAGATTGTTAATAAAATTAATCGTTAAATTTTATCGAATTCTCTATAAAAATTCAGAAACTACAGTGGTGCAGCTTGGTGGAGTATGCTCCAGGCCTCCCCCTGTTGTGGGTAGACCCGTGCCCAACAGTGAGCCATAAAAAGGTTGTAGCCATTAATAATGCCTAAAAAACCTGTTCGTATCTGGAATTCAAAACCGCAAAAATGTGGTGATTATTTTTTTTCAATTACCAGACGCTAAGTTACGAAAACCTAAAAATTCTTAGATTTTCAACGGTTTTCTTTTTTAACTTTGTTATTTTTGATTCTTCGACTCAATGTTTTGGATCAAAATTATAGAGTACTAGCTGACCCCGCAAACGTTGTTTTGCGATATACGAGTAAGTTATAGAGCGTTAAAAATCGACTAATAAAAAATAGAGGTGGTGATAGAAAGGTGAAAATTTAGGGTTGTATGTATTTTTTAATGCCACATTGTTAAAAAATAAAAATAAAGCAAATTGTCCAAAAAATAAAATAAAAATGTTAGGTTTTGACAGCCCTTATCACTTAGGGGTATGAAAAATAGACAGTAGCCGATTCTCAGACCTACTGAATATTCGTATAAAAATTCATTAAAATCGGTCAAGCCGTTTTGGAGGAGTATGGAGAATTTTATATATAAGATTTATTTTCTTCGGATTTAATCTTTCACTAACCCCCTAGACATGTATAAAATTAAATTGCATCCTCTGAAAAATGTAATTTATACAAATCCTGCTTTTACAAATCTTTCAATAGGATAGGAAGAGCAGGAAATTCAAAATTTGGCATTTTAGCCTACCGATTAATTTATAGAATCTATGACGTTATTTATTTACTCTTTTTTTGTGCACACATTTTAAACATATAAACATAGGACAACACAAACGGCGGTTTTATCGCTAAAAGCGATTTCTTCCAGACAACCATCTCAGTAGGAGCCTAGGAGGCAAGCAAAGAGAATATGAAAGACGGTAGAGTGCACGAGAAAAAAAGAGGAATAGATGAAGTGATGAAGAAATTAGAGAGAGAGATAGGGAGCAATTAGGAATAAAGTATGACAGAAAGAGACACGGGTATAGTAGGTCAGAAGTTTAGCATGTGTGCCTTAACTAAGTTTTTAAAGGAGTCTAACGACTTAGCTTCCTGGATGGATTTCGGTAAGGAGTTCCATAAGCGGATGGCAGTGACAGTAAAGGACTTTTCATAGAAGGAAGTGGAATGAGGAGGGGTATAGAGGATGAGATTTTTAGATGAGCTAAGAGGTCGGTCATGTGTCATGTGAAGGAATTGGAAACGTTCTTTAAGGTAGGGGGAAGCAGACGGATTAAATAGCACAGAGTAAAGTAAAAATAGAATACGAGCATTTCGTCGAAGACGAATTGGGAGCCACTTGAGCTTGGCATGAAATTCAGAAATGTGAACATATTTACGTTACTATGATGTTATTGAAATAAAACAATCCTTTTTTGGAAATTTTTGAAAAATTTTGCTTTCTGTAAACATGTAATTTTACGTATGCGTATCGTAATTTTACACCCCGTTAGGTACTTGCAGAAATATAACACGAGATTGACTTCAAGGTCGGCTCAACCCTCTCCCTCCCCTAAACACCTAAACGTAATTAAACGATTCCTCCTAAGAAGTATGTTTCTAATACCTACAGAAAGCAACACCTCCCTCAAATATTACAATATAACTGAGAAACTATTTCGGAAATTAATTATAAAACATATATATATATATAATATAAAGGACATGGAAATAATATATTGGGATGAATGGATTTTGTCTTGTTGATGTATTTTATGAGGAAAGGTAGATGTTAGGATCAAAATATTTCACTGTAGAAATCAATTCTGTAAATACTTTTTTACAAATTGTCACCATAGGAATCTAGACTCCTTATGTTACATTAGCATACGACACTTCTAGGCAGGTACGTCCGGACTTTGTGGATCCGTATTTATAAAATTCCCATCGAGACTAAATACAAAATTGTAACAACGCCTACATCTCTACTCTGTAGTAGACTATCAAGGTGGGATGAACATTGAGAACACACACTAAATTAAACTTGACTAAACACGATCTCTTCGTCGTGGTTTCATACAGTGCCGATATAATACAGAGCTTCAAGCCAGTTTTAGAACACAACGACAAATACTAAGATAGCAATCTCTGACGAAGATTAAAATCTTATCAAGGACTACAGTAGTATCCGCGAGTGGATGCCAAAAGGGCTAATAAAAGTTAACTCTAAAGGGCACTGTAATTAACAAAGATTAGGTTTTTAGCAACGCATATACAGGTTACCCGTAAAACATGAGCAACCTCGCAGCACTAGGTAGCTAACACCATAAGCAACCACTTTTGTTCTATGAGTTCGAACATAACTGAATACATAAAAAATAAATGAATTTAAGTTTTTGTTGCACTGTTGTGCTATTTGTAAGTCTACGAAAGTATGTTTCATTCATGAATGCTCGCATGACCGACGGTCGGACGGACGACTGAAAGGGGAAATTAAATTAATAAATATTTTTGTATGAAATTAAAAATTAACAAATTACCAAAAGTCGTAGTACACAAGTTGTTGCTTATGGTGTTAGCTACTCAGTGCTGCGAGGTTGCTCATGTTTTACGGGTAACCTGTATATTTATACAGAAAAACTATTTTACTTGGTTTCCTAAGAATATGTAGAAACTCAAGTTTTTTAATCATAATATGACCAGGAGGGTTACTACGAACTCTTAAATCAGTGATGTTTATTAAAGCTTAATTTATAAATTCATATGAGTACCATGATCTCTTAAAAAGTGCGATGTTTTAATAATGTTTCGTTTCAAGTTGTGTGGTAAATCGTTCATTCTTTTCTATGAATTTGACACATTTGATTCATCTACAACACATTTGACAATTCCTTAAAAACGTTTTATGTCAAATCGTCCCTGTCAAATTTATAGACATCGTAAAAAAGTTGGTTTTTCGCGACGGATTTACAATTTGGATTTTATTTTAGCGGCGTAAAGTTAAAGTTGTTAACTATAGAAAGTAACAACAAATGTGTTTTTTTTTTTCAATTTCATCCATGATTTGTTTGAATTTACATCTTTTTACATCACTAGGCAGAACCGACACAATACGATTTTATAAGAGTTCACAGTACCATTTAAGGTAGTTTTGTTTTAATAATGAAATAAAACATCATTGTTTTATGATGGTTTTTAAGAGTAGTAACCCCCCAGTGTGACCAATTAAAGTAATTTTCCTTACAATACCCTCAAAACGGAAGTGTATTGTAGTTGTTCTATTTAACTTTTATTTAAATCTATTGGACGAGAAATTAATTAAAACACAATTATGTAATAAAAAATTTAATCAGTCGTTCGTAGTCGACCTTATAGGTTAATACTTACTTAATCTTTTATAACGACATTTCAAATCCAATAACAGTCAGGTACACAAGAAGGCAAAAACATAGTCATTACATACTAACAAAATAATCTCAAAATCAGATTTAAATAAAAAAAGACTAGTTCAGGAATTTTAGCACCAAAATATATTGGTTCGCTCTGCAAAAAATCCTTCTACGTGATTTTCGATTGGATTATGTCAGAGGGTACCCCCTAAGTATAAATCCGAGTTTCTGTCGTCCGAAATCGCGAGCGTTAGCCGCCACCTTGGAAACCGTTTTTCTTTTTGCATATATCTCGGAAACGGTAAGTCTTACGTTGAAAATAGTAGATCTTTTTTTTTGTAAAATTGGTAATAATAAAATAAAATATTAAAGAATATAAAAATAAAAAATTTAATAAAACCATACTGTGTCTCCGCGCGCTAAACCAAAAATTAAATTAATAAACATAAGGTGCTGAGAGTTTTTTTTCTCCGGTTTTTTCTCTCTCACCCCAATAGTGGGTGGCACCAATTGAACCGATGAGTCCGATTAGGTAAAACAACAAAATAAATGAATTGTTAACACTACATGCCAAATTGTGTATAATTGAAGTAATCAAATCTAAATAAAAAGAAATGATCGTATTTAAAGTGTTTAATTTAATGTAGTTAAGTTATTTATGAATTTAATTTGGTAGTTTTATTTACTTTATATTTGCATACCTAAAAATGGTAAATATAGATTGATCTAAATAATTTGTAACAACTTTATACCTATATTTGTGCAAATAAACGTTATTTCTTTGTCTTTGTAGAGGACAACATTTCCCATCTTTTTTATACCAAACTTTCGACCCTATTGTAGGATATTTTCCGATATATTTAGGTAAAAAAACCAATTTTTTTGTTTTTGTAAAGTATCTCAATAATTTTTGGATACGAAAGAAATGTTTAAATTAAAGTTGGAGCATGAAATTTTCTACAAATTTTGTATGAAACTTTTTCTTGTAAAATGATTAGTTGCTGAGTTCTAGCGCAATAAAAGATCATGGCAAGATTACGATTCTTACGGCGCCTCGATCTGAAGGCGGATTCGTATAGATCTCGACAAAACAAATACTTGGGGCCTTGGGGGGCACCCGCTTACATAATACAATCGAAATATCACGTAGAAGGATTTTATGTAGAGCGAATATCTAAACATTTTGGACTATACCGGATAATTAGAAATTGTGAGCTAAATTGTTAAAAATTATTATAAACACATACATT
This sequence comes from Erynnis tages, assembly GCA_905147235.1. Taxonomy (NCBI): domain Eukaryota; kingdom Metazoa; phylum Arthropoda; class Insecta; order Lepidoptera; family Hesperiidae; genus Erynnis; species Erynnis tages. The sequence goes on from LR990082.1 coordinate 6,297,726, forward strand.
ACACTAAGAACATAACACTAAGAACAAATATTTTTAATTAATTTTATAATCCAATCCTCTCATATACAACAAATTAAAAAAAAAACAACACAATATACAAACGAAAATAAACTAACAAATTATAAAAAAACCTTAACCATTAAATTAAAACGAAGTTTACAAAAGTTTACAAAATCCTGTCACATTAAAAAATAAAACTTAACTCCTTAACGTCGTGAAGCTTACATGCACTACAGCAACAATTTTTTGTCACTTTCTGTGAATTTCTCTAATAATAATCTAAAATATAAAATTATACTTACTAAGTATTCTGTAGAAAATTTTCAACATCGTATTTTCTTACAATTGAGTTAAAAGAAGATATAAAAAATTACATCACTTAAACCATCTTACGCTGATAAAAGTACTTATACGTACCAAAGTTAAATCAACGCAAGTATTATATTAAGTTTAATTTTATTTTGATACGGATGTAATTGCCCCTAAGGTTGCGTTGCATTTCCATTGACGCGAAACTGGATGGACCGAGATTTGGATAATCACAGTGCTCGAATCATCGTGGAAACATCTCCGCGTCAGTGTAAACGAACCCTAAAGGCACACACCCAATAAGTATATTTTAATTTAAGAATATAAATAATTTTATTTCTGGACAGTGAAACACCAAACGCAATTATAATTAATATAAATTTTGTGTCACCACAGTAGCAAATTATGTGCAATAATGGTATTCTTTTTAATAATTTTACATTCGTTTTAATGAGAACATATATTCTATATAAAATATAATCTTATTACGGGATGACAGCTTTCCACAATGGGTTAAGTTTAGTTTGTACAGCTACATGATAATTTTATTTAAAAGTTTCCTAAGTTCCAAGTGCTATACAAAGTAAAGAACAGAGGCAAGAATGTGAAAATGTGTAGAATAAAAAATATTATTAAAATAAAATAAAAAATACTTATTAAAATGAAACCTCTAGTTAATTCTAAAATACTCTTAAAACATATAGTTTTTAAAAAATTAAGGTCCATTGGTTTCAACAAAGAAAACAGATAAAGTTTAGACTTTTTATACATGAGTTATATAAAATTATCACGTAAGTATTTATGGAATACTAGAGATTTACAATATAATAACAAACTTACAAATTGACCACAATTATATGAACTTTAAAAATAATATTTATACAAAAATCCCTATACAAAAAGAATCACAAACATTTGTACCAATTAAAAATATTCAGGTATGTTTTACAAGGTACCTACCTAAATGTACCATAATATCACAGTCATATAAAACTAAAAAAATATAACAACGTCAAGTAGAAACAATATTATCATAATTGTATAAAAATAACAAAAACTGTATCCAAATCGAATCAGCAGTTTTACGTGTAATGAAATATTAAAAAGTCAAATCATAGGCAAATTTCCTTAATATTTATTTACTCTAATCGTGAGTTAGTCAGTCTGTTGAAAAAATATGATAGAAAAAATTAAATCATAATAATGCAGGTAACATTTATTCCCATAGAATACTCAAACTCCAACTCAAAATTCAATAATTAGAATAGGGTATTTCGCACCATGCAAGGAAAAATCCAAAATTATGTAATATTGATAGATTTTGTTAAAAGCAAGTGAAAAATGGTGATTTCTGTTCTAAAAAATGTAGTATACATTTATTATTTCAATTTTAAAATTCAGATTTGTTAATCTGTTTTTCAAATGTCAAAAACGCTATACGCTATGAAAGCTATCGGCGTGACGTCATTAGCAGTGTAAATAAACAATGGAGTATAACTTTCTTCCTTTACTGAGATGTATTGTTTACACTGCGAGTGACGTCACAAGCATGGCGGCAGCGCCGAGACGGCCGAAACCGTGTTTTCGCGGGGATTTTTGAAATTAAAATTGAAAAGTCTTTTTTTACATAATATTTGTTTGCAAATTTTTTTTCCAATTTCTTATGGGTTTTTATGACTTACGAATTCATATAAAAAGCTTTTTGACATAGGCCGTAATACCCTATTGAATCACTACGAAGTTTTATGCAATTCGAAACATCTTTTCCATTTTTAAATTATACTACTTACCCCTTTTATTTTAGTTAAAAAAATTATATTGTTGTTTAATTTACACTTTATTGCACTCCAGTAACAACGACACACAATTACAAAACACAATACAAGAGGCGGTCTTATAGTATAGCTAAGAGCGATGTTACAAAGAACCTAAATTACAGTAAATGTAAATATACTTGTAAGAAAGAAAAAATGGGTACAGGTGCATATACGATTCTAGGTATAGTTACGACATATCAATTTTAAATGTATGGATACATAATTATGGAACAATTAGACGTTTACATGTTTTTACACCAAAGCTTTTTGGGCCACTGTCAGGCCTGTCCCACTCCCCGTGTAGGTATCAAAAATGTACCTACGCTACAGCGGCCCCTCCGAAACGGCTAGTCAGTGGGGCCTCACGCGCGAGCTGTGAGTGACGTAGGTAAGCGTAAGGTTTATTTCGTTTTTCTTTTGATTATAGGTACTTCACTTGTTCGTTGCATTGTTTAAAAAATGGAGAAAAAGATACTGTGCAGTGTTTAATTGTCTTAACAAAGATAGCGATTTAGATTAATTAATTTTTTAAAAGAACACAACCCCGTTTTTCGTCAGAAAAGGTAAGAGTTACGCGCTCGAAACAGATGCAAGATGTACATAGGTATAGAATCTATCAGCATAGGTGATAAGCGCTGCGCGATCTGAATTGAACTTAATCGTATCGTAGCAGCAGCTACAGTCTATATTTCTTTAAATGACTTTTCGAAGTGGGCCTTTTGTACTCCTACTATTATGTATTCTGTGCCAGTGTCAAGAAATTCGAAGTAACAAACAATATATAAAATTATGGTTCGATGCAATTGGGATGTGGACACATTTTGGGAATTGCTTTTATTTATAGTTAGACCCCATTTATTCACGAAAAACATTTATGCAAATATTCGTTAAATTTAAATTAAAAAATGCGAAAAAAAACAAGATTTAAATTTTCGCGCAAAAACGCTCCGTACTGTCATCTGACAAGCGTGACATCACAAGTAGGGATGTTCGATATTAGAAAAATCGATGTTGACATCGATATCATAATCGAAAACCCAACATCGATATTCGATATTTATCGAAAACCGAACATCGATGTTGGACAACATCGATGATTTTTGCATTAATAATTGACAAAGAAATAAAATACAGTGCAAAATCGTTCGAAATTTATTAAGAAACACTACAAAATATTACATATTCCAGTATTTTTTTATCAATTGACTGAAGGAAAAGTAATTTTGAGAAAGAAGATCCTTTTAATCTATTTCTTTATTGATAAAGAGTACAGCACATCGGTTTCATACATTTAGTATGGTTAGAGACATATTTGTAGGTCGTGTCATGTCGTGTCGCGTTCTAAAGTTCAAAATTAGATATTGGGTATTTTCCCCTTTTTTACCCCCAGAGTTTTTTCAGGGCTCAACCGATTTTCATCGAACATAATTATTATTTTGTAATATGCACGTGATGCGCTTTCATTAGAGACCCCACTCGATTATATTTGCAGACATTCGGTTAATCTTCCCCAATTTCACCCCCCACAACTTTTAAACGACTCAACAGATTTTAATCAAACAGAGTCTAAGAACACTCGCCCGTAACTCACCTTTCATACAAAAAAAACTAAACTGAAATCGCTTCATCCGCTCGCGAGCTACGGTACTACGTCAGACTGACAGACAGTCGGACAAACAGACAGACACGTCAAACTTATAACACCCCTTCTTTTGCTTCGGGGGTTAAAAATGAATACCTACACGCTATTATAAATGCTGTACAGTGCCGATGTATTAATCAGTTCGCCTGAAAAACTTTATATAAACGTCCCAAAAGTTGAATACATAGGTTGTTCCATTAGTTTTGCAATACGCAATTTCGAGAAACGTAGCGTTCTTAAATTTACATATATTAATCATAAAGCTTATTATATGTTGATAAAATTACGCAATATTGTACTTACTACGTAAAATACTATTAAACTGTTGTTTTATAACAAAATACCTACTTTCTTTAATTTTATTGTTGAATCTACATGTTAGTTGTTATTCAATTCAAATAAAACATCAACTGTACTTTTTAAATCGGAAAAACAAAACAGTAGTAATCTTTGTCACCCTTATAATACTCAGCGAGTGTGAGAGAGGAAAATAGATCTTCAGTCGACGTCAGTGGAACGTCACGTAGAAATCAACTGCCTGTTGTGACAGGCACACTTTCACACACGCACGTTCGCACACTATCATACCGTGTACGTATACAAAAAACACAATCAAAGACTCGTCGCAAAAATCCAGCGTATGATCTATACGATATTCGATGACGAATTCGAACATGACATGTGTCAGAGTAGGATTTCTGCGATATATTCGGCACGGTATCATATCGTTTCGAATGTATCGTTGTCGATTTTGGGAGTAGACCTCCAGGTCAACACCGACACGTCGGTGTGCAATATTTACCTTGTAATAAATTATAGAGATAAATAGGTCACAGGTGATACTTTTACTATGCAAAATCAGACTGTTCGACGGATAGTGACGGATCGCGCTCTGATAGGTGTTCGCAGTCACGTGATAAGTGATACTCAAGACGCTACTTTGGCAAAGTTAGGAAAACTCTTATTTTTTCTTTTATACTAAAATATATCCAGACAAGAGCTGTGCCATTGTAATTTTTAAAAACTGCCTATAAAATAGCTGCAAACTAATATTAGGTATGTACATAATATATACGAATAGGAAGCGCGCGAATTTCACACAACTTAATATTTTTAAAAGGAACGAGTGCCCGTGATCTGAAATAGAATAATTTTCAAATACGATTTCGCGTGTTTTTATTTTTTCCCATAAAGGTCATTTAAATTGTTAAAATTGGCCTACTTTTATAATAATTCATTGTTTTTAAATTCAAATAATATACATTTTACCAATTATAATCACATTATAAATATTAAAAAATAGGTAATGTAGGCCTTAATACGATAAATAAACTACAATATAGCGTAAGTTTATTTTTCCAATTTAAAAACATTAGTAGTTTTTCGATAATATTAATATACACATTATGGTAAAGACTCTTAGACAAAGTAAGTACATCATAATTTAATTTTATCATCATAGAATAATGTAAGTATATAAAAACATCCATCGACATATAAAAATAATGCTTTAGATATCGAGGTTCGGACATAAAGGAAATTGCTAGATGAAAAAGAGATACTTATTATAAAGAGCCATAAAATCGTTAATTCAATATAACAAAATATACAATATAACAAAGAGTTCTGGTAATAAAGATAACAAAGGAACCGATACGCTAATATTACGATCCACTACGACCACTTCCCGGAGCTAGGCTACCATTATTATAAAATATAAGTCGAAATAATTGAGCGCTTTATGTCTGTAGCGACACCAAGAAGGTTTTATTATTTGTTTATTTTATATTTTGATTTTCATTGACAACGCTTTCTTTTGTTTATTCCTGTCAATTCTTCTTGTTTTTGATTTCCATTTTGTATAGACCTAGTTTACGTGTTATGTTGTTTTTTTAATAGAAATTGTAAGATGTAAGTAAATAAATATTTGTATACAGTGGAAGAGAGTTATTATCGTGAACATTCAAATTGGAGATATAATGAGGAGACAAAAAGGTTAATCTTATATGTATTTTTAAGTTAACAACATATAAAGTTTATATACTGTTCCGTTCTGATAGTGAGTTGAGTGAGTAGAGTATTGATGTTCAGCCTAATAAAATTTGTATGAGTCAATAAAGAGTTTCAAGTGCTATTTGAATTAAATTTTTACAAGAGAACCCAACGGATTATGGGCCCAGGCCAGTCCTAACCCTCAGAAATATTTCTTTACTACAACCTGAACCGGAGAACGTTGTGAAAACGAGGGCGCGTGTCAAATTGGAAAACACACAATTGGGTATTTCAAAAAAAATATTGCTTTTTTTATGTATTTTAAAATTTTATTATTAATAATATTGATATTGAATGCAAAAAACCAAAAAAAAACAATGTTTCAATTAATTATAAACAATTAAAAATTGATCAAATTTAAATAAAGATCGCGTGACTATAAACTCGCCATGATTGGTCACCAATGGTGACTCACCATAGTTGTGACGCCATAATGTTATAGATTTAATAACAGTACAGCGTTTACGGCTATTAGGCCGGCTACACACGTTGGTCCCAACGCTCGTACCAACGTTGGACTGCAAATACGGTGAGGCGTACACACGTTGGCTAATAAACTAGTTCTGTCCCGTCAGGGCCAATGTGAAGAAAATGGCATTGGTCCCAACGTTGGGGCGAGCATTGGTAGTTGGCCGGCTCGTGTCGGTTTCATCAAAGGAATCTGCGCCAACGCTCGCGATCTGTCCACACATTGGCGCTTTGCTCAATTCTGTTGCAACACGCAGCGAGTGCGTACGTCAAGCGAGAATGGCTTCCTCATCCACAAAATCGCCACCGGCATGGACAAATGAAAAAGTTATAGAATTTATTGAACTTTATCAAGCACATCCAATAATATGGGACGCACGGAAAGGATCATAAAAATAAAAAAATATTAGCTGATGCATGGCGCACCATTCAACAAAATATGGGAATGATTTTCTCATTTGAAGATTTAAAAAAAAGCGAGAATCATTAATGAGCACATTTCGCCTTTACAGAAAAAAGCTTTTTCTTTTTTCTCAGTAAAAATATAAATGTGCACTCAATACTGTTCACTCACTCAGAGCAGTTTCGATTTCTGTATCGGACATCTTCACATTGGCCCTAACGGGACAGAACTAGTTTATTAGCCAACGTGTGTACGCCTCACCGAATTTGCAGTCCAACGTTGGTACGAGCGTTGGGACCAACGTGTGGAGCCGGCCTAAAGGATCACACGTGACTAGACATTAGATATTTGACATTGTTTGTCATCTTGGGGAACATTAATTTCTACCGACTGCAATGAGTGAAAACTAACATTATGACGTCACACGCGCTCGAGAGTTGTCGGCGTGTCTACGGTACTAGATTCAAAAATTAATTTTTATTTTGAAGTAACTTTCGAATTATTGCGAAAAAAAGTAAAATAAAAATAGTTTTGTTATAAAACATTTATCACAAAAAAAATTGAAAAGGTCAATTAGTATAAATACGGTTAAAAATGCTATGAACTGAAATGCATGGAGATTTCAGACCCAAATTATGTTAAAAGGTCGAGGTATTCTCCACATTGTACTCGGATCGTAATAATATCCGACAAGTCATACAAGAGACAGTGACTGACAATTTAATTTATGGATGGAGTCTATGACTCAATATTTTTAATAAAATCGATGACATAAACAATAATAAAAGTTGCAGGGGAATCGGAAGGGCTGATTCCGTTCTAGAATTATCAAAAATGGTTTCAAAAGATAATAACCGAGTTCAGACTTGTGAAACAAATGATACTTTATCGAAATCTTTAACTAACTAATTAACTTTATTTAAGCCCATGCCTTCAAAGCCATAAAATGTTACGGTGAAAAATATTCCATCTCAACTTAAACGTGCTTTATTTTGATTAGAACCAGAAATGAAAAAAAATTACAGAAAAGTTAAGATTGCTTCATTGGATGTGAAACAAGTAAAATGCTAAGATATATTGCTTTTTGCTGAAAATGGTTCCTCAAAGGTAGATTCTGGGTGAAAAAAACTTACGTCAATACATTCCTTCCTCTTTTAATAATACCGCGGGAAAGACGTTCATTGCATATAAACAACATTATTCAGTGACTTAAGAGGTTTTTGCATGCACCACTAGATGGCAGGAGTAGTTTATGACGGAGTTTTAAATGACATTTTAAATTTGCTTTGTTTTGATTGGTTCAACAATATTTCAATTTTTGTAAACCATCACCATGTAAGTCATAAAAGTCATTTTTATGTACTTAAGTCATAAAAAAATGTTCGGAAGCATGATCGTATCTACGTCCCAGGAGAATACATTGATTTGGTTTCGAACTCCAGCTCAACATTTACAGTCATATAGCTAAAAACTGAAGATGTTTTAGAATTTAAGAAATGGTGGCCAAATTTGTTCAAAAAAACATGTTTGTCAAATGAATTTTAAGGAAAAAGAGTCCCAAGGACCAGAAAAAGTCATTTGCACCTTCGACATACATGAGTTTTCAGTAAAGGAACTATCATAGCCGAGGAATATATTGATGGATTGATTAAACATTCATTCTGGAAGAGCATATGCCATTTTATAACAACATTTTCAGCTGGCCAACTGCAAATGTTGAAGATAATCCAGATGAGAATGATGGAGAATATGACAATGTACCATAAAGATATTAAAACATGACAAATTAATACATATATAATGATAATAAGATAATTTTTAAGTGTAATTCTTAATTATAAGCAATAAAAAAATGCTGTATGGATTTGGATGCATCTTGTACAAAAACAGGTACAGGTACTGTACAAAAACAGGTACAGTACCTGTACCTGTTTTTGTTCTTCTATGGAAAAGTCGTCTGAAGGATCGGATTTAGCACACTAGTTTATCCACTGGATTATGATTTATGGTCAGTTTTAGAGAGTAAGGCCTGCTCTAATTATCATGATGGAGTCCCTAAAACAATCTATACGATTGGCAGTGAAGAATTTTCTCATAGAAAGAGTGTGTGCGGCTATTGATAACTGGCCTTAACGGACTCAAAGGACTGTATTGCAGCCAATGGAGACCACTTCGAATAAGCTTTATATATTTTTAATGGTTTTCTATAAATGTATTAAACTAACACTTCTATAATAGTAATAAATGATACATACAATAAAATGTTGTTTTTCTTTGTAACAACATTTATGGCAAGAATATGTATACAATAAGTATTACAGACATTTTTATCAATTGCATTACAGTTTTACAAAGTATAACAGAACTAACCAAAAACCAAAAACTTCTTGAAATTAGTCATGTATGTAAAATAGCGTAATTTATAAAAACAGATTTTTCATTTATTATGTATTCTCTGGGGTTAATGATTCTGACTATATCTGTTTTACATTGCATTATAAGACAACATGCTAATGTATGTAAATATTTTTTACAGATCATTGTTTATTTTCATACAAAAATCACTGACAAGTGTACTCAAATTTTTGACTCAATAAATTTATGTACCTATATAATATTTACTATTAATAATACACATACTGCAATATGTCTCAACTTATTGTATAAGGTTAGCTTATAACTATACAATATCACATGCTGATTTAGAAACTTTCAGATTCATGACGTGCTCCAATTTTCTATTTTGACGGCACCAACTCGTTCAAAAGATGTAGCCCGGCACTGTAGCCTGGTGTGCATTGTAGATCACAGCACAAAGTGCATACTTACCGCTCAAAAGTAAATAATTATTATTAATGCAACTCGCGAATAAGATAGTATAATATAACAAGATTATTGTTTCATATTCTACAATCATTAATATCTTAAATGTAGCTTTACTTCCATTACTCAAGTTAACTGACGCGCAAATTTGAAGAACGCAATTGTTCGCGTTAAAACACTTAATTGATAAGCACAGGTTCAATCCGTTCGGCAATTTCAAGCAACACATTTTCCGAGAGGAGGATATAGGGCGCGTGAAGACACTATTTAAACGTTTACAATCGTACCTGGGTCCGAATGGTGGCTCTACACTTCGACGAGGCGGCGACAACAGTTCATCATATACTCCTGCGTATCTGTCGACAAAAATAACATATTTTAGTAGTTACCGAAAGCTGACCTAAACTATGCTGTTACGAGGCCACTCCTTCCTTGCATGGGCTGCAGTAGCGGCGCATTTCAGACCCAACCAATACCAGGGTCGGCTTATATTATACATATAATATTGTATATCATGTCATGAGGTGATTTGACCGACTTCAAAAAAGGAGGTTATTTTTTCTTTAAACCAAAGACACTGTCAGGGGTTTTGGGTGAATGGTAGGTACTACTGAGTACTAAGATAGATATCTTCCTCAGCTATGTTACCCCAATGGAAACATTTTTCCTCGCTGAAATTGATCGCACATGTACCTTCGATAACTAGAAGTTCAATATGCAATATTTTTCATCATTGAAGTATTAATATTGTTCCTGCATCTCACAACTTTATGTTACTTAATTCTTTCTTCCTAATTCCCTATTGCAATTGGCCCCGTGCGTGTGCGTGAGCTATGTAACTGACCTACGTCATAGTAAAAGAAGGCAAGTAGGCCGACTCGAGGCCCGAGCGAGCGATAATAGCCTAAACTCATAGGGCTGTTGCTTATACTCAATTGTCAAAAATTATAATACTCATGACGAAATAACATCGCATATCTAGGTACGCGTAGATTTTTGTTAGTTTCTTTATTCAAATCCAAACTAAAAATAGATATAATTTATGGAATCAAGGATTCAAGAGTACTCCCGACTATGCTTCTGAGTTCCGATCTACATACAACTATTATTGAGACATCCGTAGGCACTACAATATTTTCTTTTTCTATATTTCACTGAATTTGTAGCTATCTTCTTAAGCTACAAGAGGTAGGTTTTTATTAGGTAGATACCTAATAAAAACTATCGATCGCCAGCGCAGCGGCGCGTCAGTGTGCGTAGGCGCGGGGTTTGAATCGTAGCCACGACTGTCGCACTGGGATATTTTGTTAGTTTGTGCGTAAACTTCTCTTCTTTTACTATGCCTACGTTTTACGGCATTCATGTTATATATAATTTTAAAATTAAAGTTTTATTGATTTTCAAGCGTCCAATAATACAATCTAAGAGCTATTTTTACGGTTTATTAGAATAATTTCGAACGAATCACCACTAATTTAAAAAAATTCAAATAGCCCTAAGAAGTGTATTTTTTATTTTCAAAATCAAAATTATTTATTTGCACGAATATGGGTTAGGTTAGGTTAGTTTTACAAGGTATTTTGATCCATATTCACCTTTTCAGGTATGCAAATATAAAAAAGTAAAATAAACAGGTAAAACTAATGTTAGTCATGGGTACAAATTAAAACTCATAAAATATTAAAACTTATCATTAACACACAATTTATTTGTAAATTATCTAATCGAACTCATCGGCTGCCTATGTGCTACCCACCGTTGGGTAAAGAGAGAAAAAGCCGGAGGCAAAAACTCTCAGCACAGTTTTGGTTTTACTTCGTTTATTTAGACGCGCGTTTACACATTCATTTTTATAACATTAGGTATTTTTGTGTGGCTCAAAGGTTTTAATTTTTTTCGTTAAGTAATGAATTCTGCAACCCAATAACATGGGTTTCGGTTAGAAACATTTTTAATTTTCGTATAAATTTAATGTATTATTATTACTTTTTAGTGAGTTAGGCAAGTTATTATATATTTTTGACCCCATACAAAACACGCTTTTACTATATTGCTTTGTTTTGGAGGGTATTGCACATAACTTATTATTGTGTCTTTTTGTTTTGAGGGTGTCATATTTCTCTATGTTATTTCTTACCATCATGGCTATTCCGTAAATGTACAAATTTGATTGAATTATTTAATTAATGGCAAATTTTGAAAATACGGCTTACACATATCTGTTTGTTAATTGGCATATGCATCTGATGCATTTTTTTCAGCCTTAAATACCGTTTCTATTCCCGCCGCGTTGTCCCAAAAAATCAGTCTTAGGTTGACTCAACTTCACTACTTGATCACTAATTTTTATAATTTATATAACGCAAAAGAATATTTGTTTAGTTTTTTACAAACGTGTTCCATATGTGACTTCCAAGTTAATTTATTATCAACGTATATGCCTAAAAAATTTGTGGTTTCGGTTTCGCCTATTACCTTTCCTTCATAATTTATGTCTAATGACTGTTCATAAGATTTTATGAACATATGTTTGTTTCTGAAGACCATTATATTTGTTTTATCAAGATTTATTTTTACAAATTTTTCAAAGTATGAATTGAGATTGTTATACATGACTTTTTCGTATACTTTAGAAAAGATAGGTATAAGAGCAATAGGTCTATAACAACTCATGTCTTGTTTGTCCTGTTTTTTTGAAAATAGGTTTGATAATTGTTATTTTTAATTTTTTGGGGAATATACCAAATTCGATGCTTAAGTTTATTGTATAAGATAAAACAGGGGCAATAATAGTTGACACTCGTTTGATTATTTTCGTACATATACCATCAGATCCTGTGCTGTTTGTATCATTTAAGTTGTTTATTACCTTTAATACGTCTTCAGTGCAGCGGCAGCGGTGATAGCCCAGTGGCTTAGAATTCGACCTCGAATCGAAGGATCCGGGTTCGAATCCCAGTGGCACGCACCAATGACTTTGTAATAAAAGTTATGTGCGATTTATGAAATTAAATATCACCTGCTGTTACGGTGAAGGAAAACATCGTGAGGAAACCTGCATGCCTGAGAGTTCACAAAAAAAAATGTTCTCAAAGGCATGCGAAGTCCACCAACCCGCAGTAGGCCAGCGTGGTGGCTGAAGGCCTACATCCTTCTCATTGTGAGAGGAGACCCGACCCTGTAGTGGGTCATTAATGGGTACTGACAATACGTCTTCAGTAGAAGTGGGCTTTAAGAAGAAAGAGTTATGATGGCCGCAGTTTATTTTGTAGTTGTTATAATTAATGTTTTTACTACATTCATTTTCAATTTTGTCCAAAAAAAGTTATTAAATTCATTAGCAATTACTTAGGGGCCAGTTTCAATAGTCTTTAAATTTTATTTGATAGTTATTTAGATTTTGTATGATTCTTATATTATTATTTATAATCTTCCAAGCTGCTTTTGTTTTATTTGCTGCATTTTAAATGAAATAGTCGTTTTGGGATTTTTGAGTTAATTTTATTATTCTATTTAATTTTTTTGAGTAATCCTTAAATGCTAGTTTAGCAGAATTACAACGCGTTAACCTATATTTTAAGTGATACCTGGATTGTAGCGGTGACAAGGCGCGCGGGGGCGAGCGCAGGGACGACCGGTGCGGCGAGCGCATCGGCGACAGCGCGGAGAGTGCGGGCAGCGGCTGCAGCGGCGCGCGCGACGGCGAGCGCGGGGGTGAGCGCGCGGGCGAGCGCGCAGGCGTGCGCGGCGACCGCGGCGGCGACCGCAGCGGCGAGCGGTACCGCAGCGGTGAGCGGTGTCGCCGCCGGGGCGACGGCGATCTGCAACACACGACATCTCGTATTTGACACTTTGGACAACAGGCAACTCGGGTAACTTCGGAATATTATATAGGGATAGAATTTTTCGCTAGTCTTCATAGTTTCGGATTTCCCCATCCACGCACACTTGACAAATTCAACCTATACCGCTTTATGAGTAACTCACTTTATTTGAAAAACTTTATTGGGAAATCTTCTACGCCCTTAAAATATTCCGAGAAATTTTGTCTTGAACAACACTTCGACCAAATACTTCTAGAATTTGAAAAATATCAACGTTATCGAAACACAGCCTATTCTTGATATTACGACAGCCACATTTTATAAATTTTATCATAATTTAATCTGTAATTTAAAGTAAAATATTGAGTATTATTGGTAAAGCAACATAATGAAAACGTATGAAAACATGGGCAAAAGATTCCACAAGTTTCGTTTGTAATCCGCTTGGTGGCGTTTTTTCGTTTTGTGCTGCCCTCTATAGTTTCTGCGCTGAAAGGATCTTGGGAACCGATTTTGATGAAAACTAAAACTGCATTATCGGATTTTTGAAAAATCAATATTCCTAGCCGGGAACCTGTTGATTTTGACAAAAAAAAAATCACTTCCTGTATTATTAAGTACACCATTCGATAGTGTCACTGATAAGGAACGAAATCTCGAAAGTAATTACATACGGCAAACTTAGGGATAGAGCTCATTTTTAACAAAATAATATTTTTTTTCATACATAAACTGAAACTGAAAACTTAGCATTCAAAAATGATGGTTATTGTTGCCAATTCGTAGCTGGATTCGACGTCTCAAGGATTGTGTTGCTTTTTTGGGCGAAAACTCTATAACGCAGTTTCGTGGAATAATTAAATAGGCCACATTATAATGCAAGTTATTAACCACCTTAAAATTTTTTGGACATACCCTTTTTGGATAAGATAAACTAAGTTGTGCATCAATCTGTTTAGTTGAGACATAAGTTAAATTTAAATGAAAATCCATAATATCTTTAGAATGAGATGACCTGTGATCAAAGTGTTCAAAGTGATCTACAATAATTTTGGTTATTAACTTGACTAAAACTTTTATTAGAACGAAATCGGTAATATCACAGTGAAATACAAACCGTGTCAAAGACAGAGTTCTTTCGCGCGTGCGTCGACGTCGAGGAGACCAAGGTGACCTCCGCATTCGCCCCCGGGACATAGAACGAGATCTGGAAATATGAAAATATTTATTTAAAAAATCATTCAGTTGATGTCAATTCCAATATAGTAATGTAAATGTTGCGTTTTACCCTTGACATTGACCCTAAACATTGAGAAAATAAAATAGTCACCTACACCCATTTCACACATACTTATTTTCTAACATGGTTTTGTCATGTGTTGTGTACCTTGACTTTCTTGACAGTTAGGTTTAAATTTATTTCTTTAAATATGTATCTAAATGTATATATGTAGTTAAGTACCTTTTTATTTCCTTGATCTCCTAATTTCCCTAAACACCTACTACATTTTGCATTTTTTTAAAAAGATACTACTGTGCCTCAAACCCATAACACCACATTTACCTTAATACCTTCGTGCCCATATTAAAACATGACCCAAACTTAAATAGGATATGTAATCCTTTTGTTATGCTCGGCTTGTTTTTGTTTAAGTACAGAATAGGAAATGAAATTAACACCACCCATAGTTTTGATTATTGTCTATTGAAATCTAAAATGAAGTTTCCTTGATTCTTGATTTCCTGACAGGTATGAATGGAAGTTTAGATATACAGACTTATAGGTAGTCTACACAAAAACTATTAGCCCTGGTAGTTTTAAGAACATCAATATTATAAACCACCACCGATTACATGACATTCAATCATGTACAAAGAACCTTTAAATTAGAAATATTTTTAAAGTTCCAACTTTATTAGAATAAGGCGTTAAATTTTTTATGAAGGAGAGTACTACTGGCACATGCAATGGACAAAGCAAACATCAAATTAATATTGAATATTATTGTGATTGTGAGAGTTAGCTACAAAAAAAAAATAACAATATGATATAAGGTGCGAGCTGTGCAGACTTATAAGTGTTGTAGTTCCATCGCACATTTATAAAATAAAAGGTATGTATTTAAAATAGGTGATTAAAAATCACATCATACATTATCGACAACATAGGCAAGTCAAATAATTAGATCAGAAGATATTATTCAGGTCAGCTTATGGTATTCAGTGAGTTAAATTTTATTCAATAAAATAAAATTATGTAATTAAAGGGGAATGCATGGACGTACATCAAGGATTCGAGGCGCACAAGAAAATTATGTATCTGGATCTTTTCGCACACGAATGACTACACAATAAAAACTAACATGCTAAATACGAGAAGGCGGAGAATTCATGCCGTCGCAGCGAATGGCAAGCGATATGAAGTTCCAAACGAACCTAGAGTATCTGATTCGGCTTGAGCCGCGGCTGCGAGGGCGTGCGCGGGGCGAGCGCGGTGAGCGCGGCGAGCGGGCCGAGCGCGGCGACCGCGTCGAGCGCGGGGAGCGCGGCGTGCGCGAGCGCGATGCACTGCGCGAGCCCGAGTGCGCGCGCCGCCGCTCCTCCTCGCGCCGCTTGGCGCGCATCTCCTTCTCGCGAATCATCCGGTTGAAAGCTTCCAGCGGATCCTCTCCCACCCTACGACATCACGGACCACGCTATTATTCCGATCGACCGGTTAACCGTTCGGCGTATCCCCGTCGGCCGGGTCTATGTTACCCGTTGGGATTTTTTTTGCGGAACAGGCCACGTGAAATCGAAACTGATCACAGACTATTTTCGGCGGAAAACGAGAGTAGATGTGTTTATTTACCCGTTGGAGGGGGAGTCCTTGATCCCGGGAGGAGGAGGTTGGTACGGCTCCGGTGGCAGGTACCGGCCGTGAAATGGCGGACCACCGGGACGCACGGAAGCTCCGTGTCTTCCGAATGGAGCACTAAAAATATCACAAGATTTATAAGTAAAATGCCCTATGCAAAGGGCAAAGAATTTTGTAATTAACGATGACACATGATGACACGTGTAAAGCGTTTAGAGAAAAAAGGAATGAATATTATAAAACCCAAGCAAGCAGTTATATAAAATACAAGCATAATTACTGTGCGCCGTCATAGAAAGGTTTAGCCTAAGAGCTAGTTTTTACTTTCACACCTTTTATAGCGATAAAGATCTCTGCTTTTTTAATTTATACAGAATAATACTCACTTCTCAAAACGTGGACCTGGCGGAGGGACTCCTGGTAAGAAAGGCGGTGGACCCCGATTATACATTCCCTAAAATAAATTTATAGTTAATAAGACGTTGTAACGATGAATTCCTATCAGACGCATGAAATATTCCATTTCAGTAAATTTTATGTTAATATTGTATTACTAACATGTGACATTGGATCTCTGCGCTCATCTATTGTCGGCGTACTAGCTCTTTGCTCGTCCATTCTCGGCATCTACAAAACAAAGTTGAATAAGACAAACCTTTAAAAAATGTAAGAAATATAAACTCTACATCGTGGCTATTAAATTATTTTATAAAATTATCTTACATTCAATGGTGCATTTGGTGGATCCATGTCGGGTGGTTTCATACCAGGAGGTGGTCCTAAAAAGTAACGCACGTAAAAACATTAAAAATTCAAAATCAATCATTTAACACAATTTAAAACGCATGTCATAGCATACAGACACAGATCTACAATTCTGGTTATAATTAGAATTTTTAGCTGAAGTTTGTTTTATAATTGGGTATTTGACAATTTTTTTTGTGATAAATGAAAAGATCATTTATAATTTTTATAACAAAACTATTTTTTTCGTAATAATTCAAAAGTTATTTCAAAATAAAAATTAATCTCTGAATCCAGTACCGAAGACACGCCGACAACTCCCGAACAAACGTCACGTCATAATGTTGGTTTTCACTTATAACAGTTGATAGAAAAATGTTCCCCAAGATGACAAACTATGTAATGTCTAATGTCTAGTCACGTGTAATAGCCGTAAACGCTGTACTGTTATTAAATAGAGCTATAACATTATGACCTCACAACTATGGTGACCAATCATGGCGCGTTTATAGTCACGCGATGTTTATTTAAATATAATACTCTAAATATCAATATTATTAATAATAAAGTTTTAAAATACATAAAAAAATCAATAATATTTTTTTTGAAATACCCAATTAGAATTTGCATTAGAAATGCACATTTGCAATTCATAGCCAAATATTCTATTATGATATAAAATTGCATCAAAATCGCACTTAACACGCATTAGCATACCTCACACTACATTTGAATATGCAGAGGGAAGATATGTATTATTTAATTTTAAGAAAAGTTTTCTTGTAAATAGCAACAAAAATATGACTAGGTAAAGAGAGTTTAAATCTGAGCTGCAGCTAATAAAGTGCTAAGTCAAATAAAGGCAGTTAAAAACTTTAGATATTATTAATTTAATCTTATTTCATTATAAACTAAATATTTATTTTAATTGTATATAAGTGCAATTTTTACTTTCGTTCTTAAGTGCAATTGTAACCTAAGTAAATACAACATTTATTATATTTATAAACCAATGAACAGAAATTTACTTTGTGTCAAAATTGTTAATTATTTTATAAAAAATATTATTTAATAATATAATATATAATATTAAATAATATATTTATAATATTATTTCTAATATATTTATATATTGTTGTATGGTGTTGTTGTTAATAACAATAAAAAAATAGTTGTAAAAAGATATAAGATGTTAAATTATTTTAAATGATTTTAAATTAAGCTTTAAAATATTATACACTTATAATAGGCTAGTTGACAAAATTTGGAAATGAGTTTAAAAATATAGCTTGGTACCTATCTATTTTACCCCAAAAATATATTACTTGTTGTATGGTGTTGTTGTTAATAACAATAAAAAAATAGTTGTAAAATAAGATGTTAAATTATTTTAAATGATTTTAAATTAAGCTTTAAAATATTATACACTTATAATAGGCTAGTTGACAAAATTTGGAAATGAGTTTAAAAATATAGCTTGGTACCTATCTATTTTACCCCAAAAATATATTACTTAAAGAAAAATAAGTCATGTTATCTATGAATTTTTCGTTTTTAGAAAAATTGACATCGAAAAAGGCCAAGACTGTCATGGCGTCTTGAATGATGTCACGGCTCGCGAAACAAGCTGTTCACTGTATACGAAAATAACAGCAACAAAACGATGTTTCGCGAGGCGTGACGTCACGCTTCTCTGATTTGTGTTCAATCATTTTAATGTCACGTGATTAAATGGCCAATTTTATTTTCCGTAAATATGTATTGGTAATCTTTAATTATTTTAATGAAAAAAGTGTTTATTTGGTTACTAGATAACATGATTAATTATTAGAAACCCTATGCCAGCCGATTTAGTGGAAACAAGCCTATTATCTGAATAACGCCCAATGCATAATTATTACATAGTAAAATAACAACAAAATAACAATCAGCGGTGATAGCCGAATCCCGGTGGCACGCACCAATGACTTTGTAAAAAAGTTATGTGCGCTTTATAAAATTAAATAAGTATCACCTGCTGTTACGGTGAAGGAAAACATCGTGAGGAAACCTGCATGCCTGAGAATATACAGTAAAAATGTATTCAAAGGCATGTCAATTCTAAACAACCTGCATTAGGCCAGCGTGGTGGACTAAGGCCTACAACCCTCTCATTGTGAGAGGAGACCAGACTCTGTAGTGGGTCATTAATGGGTTACAGACAAAATAAAAACAAAAAAATTTAACGCAATAATTGAACAATTTCCAACGCACCATTTAATGCGTTTCGCATTATAACAATCCGGGACATTATACGAAATCCAAAATGTCCGTCGTAACGTTCGTATATATATCCAAGTCTGTCCGGGACACCAATGCGTTGTACATACGTTTTTATTCAGAGAACATGGAAATGTCATGGAAGTGTTTTTGAAACACTGGCTCCATAAACATATATGAATAAAGCATTTAAACTATGTACATTGTTCTATAATAAAGTTCTATAAATCCGTAAATTTATTACAATACAAACATGACATTAAATATAATAGCAGTGTAAATGAAAATATAATAAACGTTAAAAATAACCGCCACAAAAAAACCTTAGCGAGAATCACAATCTAGCCGCAACTACAAAATATAATCATGATACTTTGTCAAACGATGAAAACCACAGCGAGCAGGTACAAGATATTATACGAACTGGTTCTAAAACCAAAAATTATTTCGAAACGAAGTTAGTAAAGCATGCGCATGCAAAGGCATTACGTAGTGAGTACCGTAGTGTGGCGGTCGGTGCATGTTCGGGTGGCGGCGGTCGCGGTCGCGGTGGTCGCGGAGGTCACGTGGGTCTCGCGAGTCACGTGGGTCTCGCGAGTCGCGCGGGTCTCGCGGGTCGCGCGGGTCTCGGCGGTCGCGCGGTTCCCGGCGGTCGCGGCGGTGGAGCGGGGGGCGGTGCGCGTGCGCCGGCGGCACCGTCACCGTCACGTTGTCGTCCGCAGACCCGTCGGACTCCTCCCCGCCCCGCGCCGACCCGCCCTCTGCCGCCTCCGCCTTATCTATTGTATACCACACCCATATTCCTAACGTGTAAACTTTCTTCTTACATTACGATACTCTGAATATTGCGATTGTTCAAGTCTTTCTCTTTCTTTTCATATCGTTCGTAAATCCAGATCCAGCGTCACTAAACTATAACCACATCCAAATCAGGATAATTGGTGTGCCCGGAACAAACGCAGTTTTTTCTTTGCCAAAGCACTTCTATGTGCAAGTGTTGTTCTGGTGAAATATGAGTTTTTCTTTTTTTAGAGTGGCCTTTTATATCTAGTATTCTAGAGCCTACGAGTAGATATAAAAGGCCTTTTATACTACTTTATATCTAGAGCCTAGAGAATTGGCATCCCATAAAGCATTGCACTTTGTGAGATATGCAATAAACACCGGTTTCTTTTCAAGTGGATTCCTTCACAAACTGCTTCGACTACTCTAACGTGAAAGACGATAGACCCATGTCTTCGTTATTATAATCGTTTGCACATTAGCCAGACGCGGTCGCAGCCTGACATTTTGGAGGGGGTCACTCACTACACTGTCTATACTCATATATTATGTATTTTTTTGCTATTATGCCATCGTACGTAGTTCGTAAAAACACCACTAGATGTCAGCAAACTATAAATTTATCGCTGTTACGGGATAGCTAGAAAGTTGTTTTTATTATTTGGCACATTTTTGACATTAGCTTTGATCTACTATCAATTAGCGCAAGGCCTTCGATACGCTAATTCTATATGCAATATATTTCGCTACCATTTTTCCACTATCACTTCGATGTGAATCACACCAAACTTCATAATGTATATACCATTCAATACAATTCAATACATCGATGGTTTAAGATTTGGTCTGCAACTTTTGGTCATCTTTAATTTTCGACTGAAATACGACCATGTCTAATTAAGCTGCTCTTTTATTTAACGGTGGGCATTGAAGGAACTTGATATATTGACTGATATTGATTTAATATTTAATAATGTTCTTGCTTGTTTACTAAAAACATTCATGTAAAAAATCGTGTGATAAATAAAGCCACTTGAACTTTTTAAATGAAGTTATGAATGGAATTGGAAATTTGGATCCAATTGGATTGAAAGCGATACTAGATTGCAATCTTTGATTTGCAAATTACGATAAAGACTTAAGGGGTAATAAACAGCCCGAAATTGACAGAGGAATCAAGTCAATGTGTTGTTCTTAAACAATAGGATATTTGTATCAGTGTTTGGTTTAAAACTCAGTTTTATAGACGTGTTTTATCTATAATTGCAATAATAAAAGCTGCACTTCAAATACGGACAAATATAAATCAAAATTGTTATTACAAATTTACTATCGTTAATCGTAACGTAAGAAGATTAGCTATATCGCTACCTTCGACGCTCACGCCCCACCCAGAGCTCACACCGCGGCCTTTACGGTTCAAATCTTCACAGATAGGAACTTACATTAATAATCCTCCTAAAAAATCTTTAACTTTTCTTCGACATGCACCGAAAGCCTCACGCTCAAAAAAAGGAAGAGTTCAAAAAGGTTAGTTCTTACTGATCACAACATATTATTATACTGACCATTCATTGTCCCTTGCTGCATCGGTCCATTGGCAGGCATGCCAGGCAGGCCTCCCAGAGTTGGATCTGTAAGGAAAGTTGTCAAGTAAAGGAACTACAGTCCGTTTTTTCCCCTGTCTTATTTGGTAAACAAACCCCACTTGTCACAAAAATCACATATTTTCATAGGAAAACACATGTTTTGAGTTGGCAATAACTGTTTAGATTTGTGCATTGTTAGCATACGAATCGAATTACACTACAAATTGTTCTAAAATCACAATTTTATCACATAAATTTACGTAAAAACGAAATTTTCACGAAACTGTTTTACACAGAAAAATAATTCCACATTCCTAGAGTTTATTATAATACATTATAGTTTATTTTATTATATTATAGTTTATTATTTATTTTAGTTATTCTCTTTGATTTCGTATGGCTGCGAAAGTGGCTGATCGATGAATGAATGATTTAAAATTAGATCGAATGATTATTTGAATGATTTTAAATGAATAAATAGGATAAACTATACAATTTTTTTGTGATAAATGAAAAAAATCATATATTAGTTTTATAACAAAACTATTTTTTTTCGCAATAAATCAAGGTATTTCAAAATAAAAATTAATCTTTGAATCCAGTACCGAAGACACGCCGACAACTCCCGAGCGTGTGTGACGTCATAATGTTAGTTTTCATGAATTGCAGTTGATAGAAAAATGTTCCCCAAGATGTCAAACTATGTCTCATGTCAAATGTCTAGTCACGTGTAATAGCCGTTAACGCTGTACTGTTATTAAATAGCTATAACATTTTGACGTCACAACTATGGTGACCAATCATGGCGCGTTTATAGTCAGGCGATCTTTATTTAAATTTCATCAATTTTTAATTGTTTATAATTAATTGAAAAATGGTTTTTTTAAGTTTTTTCATTAAATATCAATATTATAAATAATAAAGTTTTAAAATACATTAAAAAAATCAATAATTTTTGTATAGAAAAAATTTATTTTGTTAAAAATTAACATTTCCTTAAGTTTGCCATATGTAATTACTCTCCAGATTCATTTCTTATTAGTATCACTATCGAATGGTGTAATAATAAAGGCTGTGATTTTTTCTACAAAGTCAATGGGTATAATTACTGGCTAGGCATATTGATTTTCAAAAATCCAATGACGCAGTTTTATATATATGGTTTTCATCAAAATCGGTTCCCAAACTCCTTTCAATATTTTTCGCTATTCCTCATATAACAGATTCGGATATCATCCATATCCACGAATACTTGAAAAACTCATCGTGAATAATCAGTAATGGAATTCAGACACTATGTTTTAAAATTTGCTGATGCAAAAAGACAGATAGCTGATGAATTAGGTACATGTTGTTATATCTTATGAGATGTAAGAAATGAGATAATATTTCAATCTGCTAGTGTCACATGAAGCCTAAAACAGCATTTTTTTTATTATTTGAGTGAAAAAGCCAAAGTGCCAATCATTGGGGTGCCAATAATCGTAGAGTTTACCTTAGATATTGTGATCCTGCATTCCTTAAGTAATTTATTTATAAGACAAAGATAAAATTTATAAATAAACTTTTGAAAAATATAAGTATAGAATTGCAATAAATTATTTTGATCAAATAATACCATGGTACCACAAAAAATAGTAAATATATGCCATCTTTAGTTTTGCAGATAAAGTAAGGAGGTAACTAAATAATAAAAAAAATTAATATAAAAACTAAATGAATGTTTATAAATAACTTAATTTAGTCCATTTTATTTAAATTTGATTATTTCTTATACACTACTTTACGTGTAGTATTAAGAATTAATTTTTTAGTTTGTTGTAATAATAATATATGAATATCAAGCATCTTATTTGGTAATTATAGTCAAAAAAACTTAAGATGTGTGTTCTAATAAAAATTAAAATATTAAAGTTGGTCAACACACTGCAATAATTACGATTATCACGACACAATGGCAATATACGTGATTTGTGTTTGCTCTGTGACTCGGCTCGTGTTACACATTAATATATTTAATATTGTACAGCATAATATTACCAATTCTATTTTGTTTTTTATAGAAATAAAGTACAAATGAAGTATATCCATGATAGTAACTACTTCGAAGAATATCATTCATTTCATTCATTCATTTCAATCACTACATACTTCACGTCCCTATTTATTTTCTATGGAAGATACAAGTAGCAAAACCCAGGGACCCAAAAGACAGGGGGAAAAAACGAACTATAAATCAACTATAAAACTTAATTAGTTCCATTGTCCGATAGATCAGCAAAATGACTGAAAGTGATTCAGGGTATCTAAATGCTACCTTGTTATATAATGCTACACTGTTCCTCTTTTTCTTAAACTCCCTTCCATAAAGTAAGGACTACTAACCGTGCACCGGCGGTTGCGCCTGCGGCGGTGGCGCGGCGGACGGGCGGTGCGGCTGCCGGCGACTGTATCCAGTTTGGTTCCGAAACGCCGACACTGAATTCCGTAAAAACCTGGATCAAAACGAAAATAAGTTTATCAGTTATTTTTCAATCAATATTGATTATTAATAAAACATAAGAGGAAAGTGAGATTATCATTCAATTGGTCCTTCACCTCTCCTTCTTAATTTTTAACAATAATTTATATGTCTACTAACGATTATTAATATTCTTTAAAGAAAATGGTTTAACTCTAATTATTACAAGATACTATGCAGACTTTAAATGTATATGAACAGGATTTTATATGATGATCCCAGTTTTTATTTATTGTTCTTGAGAGCAACATAGTTTGTTGCCAACTCAAATGTTTTATACAAACTTCACCTGTTAGGTATTAACGTTGTTGGGGCGATTTCTTTCTCACGACAATCAGGACATTCATGGTCCTCGGACTCCAGCAGAGCACCTCTTATACCTGAAAGTATTTAATCTTTAATAATATGTAGCAGTTTTAATGTCAAAAGTCAGATTGTATAAGGCTATGTTAACAAGATACAATGAAAAAATGTGAGCATAGATGTAGCTTATTACAGCTACATCATCTTACATAAAATGTAGCCCAGACAGCCTAGTGCCTTAGATAGTTAAAAAAATGTATTAAATAGTACTTACATTCATCGCAGAAAGAGTTACCACAACATGGTATCATCACAGCATCAGTTAGAAGGTCGCGACACAGACTACATATAAGTTCATCTGGAATGGTGGGCTCGGGCGCCGCAGGCGCATTTGTCGGCGTATCCGCACCTCCAGCGCTTTCAGAAGCTAAGTATGCTTCACTGCAAATTTATACATTCATTTTAATATTTTAATAAATAAGGCACCATATTCTAAGCGTTGAAATGCATGCAAAGCATGAAAATAAATACTAACTGGTCCACTGCAGGGACTGCATAAGTACCACTTGGGGTCATCATCGCTCCTGGTGCCTTTGGCCCATCAACTGGTACCATAAAGCTCCTAGGTATTCCTGTGCTCCTCTTAACATCTACAGCTTCCCCCTTGAACAAAAATATTGTATGAGCACCTAGATATCCAGGTGTCTTTCTTTACCAGTTAAAGGTCACAAGATAATAGTAATCCCATCAAAAACATATATGTGAAATGAGAGCCAATGGCAATATTATTATTGTTGACTTCAACTACAAATTTAAAATTCATGCCTGACCATTTAGATCTCAATTCTTTTGTTGTTAAAGTCAACAATAATAATATGGCTCTCATTTCACATTGATGTTTTTGATGGGATACCTTTACTTATTGTACAAGAATTATTATTAGTAGATATTTAAATTAATACCAAATATATTGCTCTACGGCTGCTGCAACATGCACCCGGTGCGCCGTCGTATGAAATACCTATTATTTAACTAAACTCAAGTGGCTCCGAATTCGTTTTCAAGCAAACCCAACATCGATTTTATATAAGTTATTGAGCGTTAAAATCGACTATTAAAAATAGGGGTTGTTGATAGAAGGGTGAAAATTTAGGGTTGTACGTATTTTTTGATGCCACATTATTGAAAAAAACACATTGTTACTGGTGACGAGACGTGGGTTTACGAGTTTGACATGCAAACTAGTCAACAAGCTTCGGAGTGGCGCCAACTGAACCGAAACCGAAAATACCACGCCAAAGTCGATCAAAAGTCAAAGTCATGTTGACTGTTTTCTTTGACTATCGCGGTGTTGTGCACTCGGAATTCTTGCCGGAAGGTCAAATGATAAATAAAGAATATTATTTGAGCGTTATGCGGCATTTAAGAGAGCAAATTCGACGAAAAAGACCAGATTTGTGGAAAGAAAATTCTTGGATTTTGCACCATGATAATGCAAGGCCATCATTGTGAACGAATTTTTAACCAAACACTCAACAAATACCATCGAGCAACCACCATATTCACCAGATATGGCTCCAGCCGACTTCTTTTTTTCCTAAACTCAAATTACCACTTCATGGCACCCATTTTCAATTGGTAGAAGAAATAAAGGAGAATTCCCGGCGAGAACTGAACTCAATTCCGGAAACAGCATTTAAAAAAATGTTCTAATGATTGGATTATTCGTTGGCGTAAGTGTATTGTTTCTGAAGGAGCATATTTTGAAGGTGATAAAATAAATTTGGATGAATAACAAACATTTTGTGTATTATTGATATTTTCCCGGTACTTTCTTGACAGAGTAGTATTATAAAAATTTATTCTGATTTTGTCTTTTACCTATCTGGATGACAAATTTTTACTTTCTATGTCATCAGTACCTCAACACCTCATTGCACTCATCCGCTCTCTATACCTGGACAACCAAGGAATGGTAAAGGTTGAGAACTGCACATCAGAGCTTTTTAGTTTCGGCAAAGGGGTAAGACAGGGATGCATCCTGTCTCCAATTCTCTTCAATGCCTATGGAGAGTACATAATCAGGCGGGCATGTGAAGGTTGGGAGGGTGGAGTCACAATAGGTGGCACTAAGATAACAAACCTCCGCTACGCAGATGACACCACTCTCCTTGCTGCAAATGAAACCGAGATGGTGAACCTCTTAGCTCGGATTGAGAGCATTAGTTTGCATTTGGGTCTAAAAATCAATCATAACAAAACCAAAGTAATGATAGTGGATCGCACCAACAGCCTTGAATTAACGGGAGCTCTGAAACTTGACATCGTGACCGACTTCGTCTACCTAGGATCCAACATTAATAACACAGGATCATGCGAAAAAGAGATAAGGAGACGTATAGGGATGGCCAAAACTGCAATGTCCCAGCTACATAAGATATGGAGAGACCGTAACATCACGCGAAGAACCAAAACCAAATTGGTGACTTCGCTAGTCTTCTCCATATTCAGTTACGGAGCGGAGACCTGGACAATGAAAAAGGCCGACAGAGACCGAATAGACGCCTTTGAAATGTGGACCTGGAGGAAAATGCTACAGATTCCATGGATCGCCTTTCGCACCAACGCGTCTATTCTGAGAGAGCTCAACATCAAAACCAGGCTTTCTACTATATGCCTTCGTAGGGTGCTGGAATTCTTCGGACATATTGCTCGCAAAGAGGGTCACAATCTTGAACAGCTGATGGTGACAGGCAAGGTAGACGGCAAACGTCCCAGAGGACGCAGTCCAACAAGATGGTCGGACCAAATACGATCTTCTCTGAACATCAACTTCCACAATGCCCTTCACGAAGCTAAGGATCGCAGCAGATGGAGGGAAATCGTACGAGAGAAACTGATGCAGCGGGGGAGTCACGACCCTCAGCAATGAGGAAAACGACGCGAGGAGGAGGATGTCATCTGGAAGTAGGTTATAATTTTGATCTACAGATCAGTCAGTGATAAAAATGACGATTTTTGGATGTCTAAATAACTGTTTGAGGTGTGTTTATGAAATTTGTAGCACCTATGTATTTCGCAAATTTCAATAGATGAGCCAAATTTGACAGGCCAATGTGGTATAGTTTTTGAGTTATGAGGTGGTCAAAAGTGGCTCCAATTGGTTCATGTTCAGCTTGACATTGGCTTGACTAGCTTACCAAGTATGAATTTAAAATACATTTTTTTTAAATAATGTGTCCATAAATTATTATTTATTTTTGAGTTTTATACGTACAGTGCTAGCAGAAGGGCAATCTTTGATCCAATGTCCCCTTTTCTGACACTTGTAACAAGTGTAATTAGAAGGCACCACACCTCTTTGATTCTGTCCTCTAATTTTTTGATAACTGGAAAATAAAAACATCATTTTTGTTATGGACTTTTTGATTTATTTACGTATTTGTTTGGGTAACCAACCTTACAAATAAATATAAAAATTAAATGAATAAAAAACTGAGAATAAGGCCAAAAATGGATAACAATTAATTTTATAGTTACTGAAAGTTACATCTATAAAACAATAATAATTAATACTAAAGGATTAAATATTTTTATTTTTTGATGGATTGAAAATCATTTTAAAGATAAATAAAAAATGCTGCTTCTATTTCATTTATGTTTATGATGATAATTGTTGTATGTGCAATGGTTGAAATCCATTGTTAACTGACTTCTTTTCAATTTAATAATATCAAAAAAGCAAGAGGCAATCAACTGCTAGGCTTTATATTGTGAAATAATTTTCATAAATCTTACTTGCTAGGATCGTAGTCAACAGTGGATTGTGATATCATAGCATTTATTTTATCCTGTTCACTACCTTCCATACGGGACAGGTCAGCCAATCCCTTGTTGAGTGCTGCATCTTTGTGCAATGCACCCTGACCACTCCCTGAACCTTCCCACTGCTTCTTAGGTTGTTGCGACAATGGGATTCGAGCCACCAATAGCGATGTGTTCTTTGGAATTAAAGTATTATCATCAACATATACTGAAAAATAATGAATTGTCATTATCAATTTTATTACAAAGACAAGTACAATAACAATGCCATATTGTTTGGGTGATATCACTTATTACTTGTCTTGTAATAGCAAACATTAAATTTATCCTATTTATTAATACTCCAATCATAACTTTTATTTATTGGTTCAAAATTAACCCATTAAAAAAAAAGATTAAATATTAAGAACATTATACCCCAAATATTGTGTTGAAATGATTTCAAATGCAAATGATGTAAAAACTATAACTAGCCTATCTAAATTTTAGCATTTAGAGCAGATACTATCCCAGTTTTTAAATTACAGCTGCTCACTTGTACCATGTTGTGTATGTTGTGTCATTGTCTACACTAATGTTATAAAGAGGAAACATATTTTGATTGTGTGTTTGTATTGAAAACACTCCAAAACTAACCTGAAGTCCACCATACCCGCTGTAGGCCAGTGGGGTGGACTTAGGCCTACATGCCTCTCATTGTGAGCCCTGTAGTGGGTCATTAATGGGTTACTGACAGGCTCTGAAACTACTGGACCGATTTTAAAAATTCATTCATAGAACTCTATGTTCAGTCTGAGTAACATAGGCAAACGCAAACAGAATTTTAACTTTAAGGAAAATAACAGGGTAGGGGTTCTTTGTATGAGGGTTAGAGTAATAATCATTTTATAGGCAGCGGAAGCCTATAAATACTACAAGTAAGCTCTGATTTTTGAAAAGTTTGATTTTTAGGGAGAGATAGAAAACTTTGGGAGAAAAAGAGTGCCTAACTTGGAGTTGTATATCTTAGAAGTAGTTTGGATCTAAATTAAAGGCAGCATTTAAAAAAAAACAAGGAGTGATAGTTTGCTTATAGACGGGCATAAATTATGGAACACTGCATACCTTCTTTAGTTTGGGCGTTAGTGATCTGCAGATCGAAATCAGAGGTTTTCCCAATACGCTTCTGTTGTGATATTGCAGCTTTTAAATCTCCTACTGATATATGCAGTCCATCGAAAGTAACAGTGTCATAATCCAATGCACTTTTAAATTTATAGTGTACAGACATTTCCGTGAATACAAAACTAATATTATTTTATGTAACATGACAATATTAGTTCACGTGTAAGATTTGCTTGGGATAACAGGGAACGATGCATCGACAGACCGCGAAACTTCTCCCTAATTAAATACAAAATGTTCTTGCGTTATTTTGAAATCATCTAAATTGTAAAGGATTTTAAAACCACTTATTAAGGCCCAACAATATATATTATATTATTAGTAACTCGTGAATAGAAATAATGTCGTGAATAAAAACCGACATGCATGAGCATGAATAAAATAAACTAAAGTGACAGTCAGTTCCGCCATTTTTATTTAAACCATAGAGTAATTACCTAATAAACGAACGAAGTGAAAGCTGTAATAGCAAACGGAGCAAACCGGTACTGAGTACCGGGTGCGCCATAAAGTACCGATTGACGCAGGTGTAGCTGTAGACATTGGTTTGGTATGAATATAGCAACGAGTTGAAGTACGCCGAGTTAAAAAAATTATTATTGTTGACTAAAGTAGTTACTTATTGAAAATTTCAACTACTTGCGTAGTACAAAATAATGTAGTAAATATAAGCCTCAAGAGTTATTATTCAATTTATGTAATTCATAAATTATCAGATATTAAAAATTTGGCGCTTCCTTTAAAATGTATACCTCGCACTAAAGAGGCGCCACCCGAGTTTGGTGCATTTCGACGGACACTTTTTGACAGACTCGCGTATAAGTTATCGTTTATAATTATTATTGCTAATTAATTGTACTTCATACCATGGTACCTCTAAAGTTTTGGAACTGTTTGTAGCTTACAGAGGGACACTTTTTTCAATTTTCTACTGAGATAACACTCCTTTTATCTATCCTCTATGACAAGCAGACACATGGATGGACGTATTATACTATATACTTATGTATGGGAGGGTTTCCATTCTCGACTTTATAAGAGTCGGTTTTACATCAAATCTTCCACCCTGAGACCCTCAGGGAGAAGAAGATTCGATTTCCCCAGCAAATTTTTCTGTTTCTGAATTATATTAATGTTAATATTGCTATCTAATTTATTTATGTAAACTTTTGCCTATTATTCCTTTATACTATTATAATTATACTACTATATACTATACTATACTACTATATATAGTATATACATATATATAATGTGTTTTTAAAACACTTATTATAATTTGGAAATAATAACAAAATTGTTGTCTGTAAAAGATATATTTTTCATTAATATTTCTCATAAAAATTTAGATTAAATTAATTACCCAAAACTACTTAACTTACCTGTAAAAGATAAATAACATTTAGAGCTATTATTTCACTAAGTTTTCACTGCATAACATTTAAATTAATATCTCCATATCTTATTGTTTAACAAAATTATTATAGAAATTAATATGTCTTCTATGTCATAGACGTTCAAACATCAAAACGAACAAAATAAAATCCTAATAAAGTAAAACTTACTTTATTACATATATATATATATATCAAAAGTACTACTATATATATACTATATATATTATATAGTATTATTAGTATAATACCTCCATGGGCAGACATGAAAACACAGAGAAAGATATGGATTTTATAATATACCTACTCGTGATGCTTCATCCACATTAACGGCCTGAAACGGTTTTAAGCTACACATTAAATACAAATATGTGGACAAGGTTAACGTTGAAAATAACAAAGGATTTTAACGAGTTACGTAGTTTAACGCGTTATAGTTGCCCGAGTTGCCGGCACGAGTGGTCAACACAACTTTCATTAGTCGGTTTGATATTGACTGCGCTGCGATGCACACGATTAGTTCGACAAACGTCAGTTCGTTAGTGAGCGTCGTCTATTGGTCCAGCACGTTTTTTCGGCTGCTGTACATTGGCCGATAGTATACAATATAATTATGCCTACCATTGATAATCTGTGCTCAAGACTCATGACGGTTACTATAAGTACTATAACTAACTAACACACTAACGTGGACGCACCCTGCGAATATGCCATATGGCAATACCATTCAGGAAACAGATACTTAGTCAACAACAATACAATTAAAAGTTTATTGAGCAATAACCGTAAACCAGAAAATTGTCTTAATTGTTTTATTATTTATTATTGCTTTTATATTATTATAATTTAATATTTATCAATTTGTAATTTATATTATAAGTTTAATGCAAGTTTACATATCAACGACATATTTGGCGAATTGCCATGAACTTCCGGTGTGATATAAAGACACACGCGGATCTATCGAGAAAAGAACGCGAATAATTATAAAAATAACTGGAAAAAGAAGACTTATATAGTAATTTTACATTGTCTTGTATTAAAAATGTCCAATAACGGTGCTCCGGATTCTTGGGAAAGTCAAGCCGATATCATTGATGAACAAGGTGCAAAAGATTCTAATGATGTGTCTACAAAATTTTCCACGTTAAATGTTAATGCCGTGGAGTTCGTGCCTTCTTTTTGTAATAAATCCGATTCTAATGACAATAGCGAATCCTCCCCAACTCCCCAAAAATCTGAAACTGAAAGTGAATCTACGAATTCAGCTGGAAGTCCCGTCTTGAACGGTAAGTCAGTGGTTCTGTCATCATAACTTATCTTCTCACGGATGTCCTATCTCGCCGGTGGCGGTTTCAGAATTAGATTTTGTAATCACATTGATATATTTCTTAACCTAAAAGTCGTACGTGCGGAACTTACGTACGACGACTTATTTTTTTTTCTCAATCCAGTTCTAACGGGTTATGTCGGGACACGCGGCGTAACTAGTTATGCACAGTAAACTTTCTCTATAAATAAAAGTATCGAATGCTGATATTTCCAACATGAAAGAGAATAAAGGTGTGTTTTTAAGTGTTAAGTGCTTTCGCTTTGAGTTTTCCAGTGTTTCAGAGTATTCTGTACACCACTTTCACTAACTGAGTGTTACAATTTACTAAAGTTATTAATGCAACGCTCAATAGTCTCGTTAAATCGTTTCCTAAGAAAATACTCGCTATATGTGATGATTTGTTGATCCAAATGCCAGTTTCATGAATCTAGTGAAACTTATATGTGATTTAAAACAGCTGTTTTGAACAAAGGCAAATAATTAGATTATGTCAAATTCCCACTGGTCTATACATTGATGTATACAAAATTATTGATTACAGTTCCACTACAGGCACAATGGCAACCTATATTCCATAATTAAATTGTACCTTTTCATAATGAAGTTTGCTTAACATTACCTTGGAGGTTATGACTGTTGTATGTCAACTCATTTACTATAACGTTTAAATAATTTGTTGGTAGGTTGTGGTGATAATGGTGACAGTGGTGATGGAGGAGCCGCATCAGCTTCTCCTCGGGTGGAGGAGCCTCCACCTGTGCCACCTGCTGAAGCACCTTCTACTTCTGCATCCACCTTGCCTGTACCTTCTGACATTTCACCAACGGCAGACAGTTGGGAAGTTGAAGCTGATGATGCTCTTCTTACCCCTGAGGATGGAAATGAAGCGGAGGAAGAGGAATCAGAACCACAGGTGCCCCAAACTGTAATTAGCATGGTTTTCCTTGCATTTTACGAGTGACATTAATTTATAATTCTAAATTAAATTGGAAATTTCATTGAACATATTATTTTGTAATGTGCACGATTATATTTGCAGATATTCGGTTATTCTTCCCCACTCACCCCCCACAACTTTTAAACAACTCAACCGATTTTCATCAAACATGTCTAAGAATACTCGGCCATAACTCACCTTTCATACAAAAAAAACTAAATTGAAATTGCTTCATCCCTTCGCGAGCTACAGTGCCATGAAAGACAGACAGACACATCAAACTTATAACACCCCTTCTTTTGTTTCGGGGGTTAAAAATGGCTATCATCAATATTTTGGTAGATGCATGTCTTTACATTAATTAGTTGTTCTTATTATTTACTTTGTCTGAATTATTTGTGTGCATGTAAGGTACCTATTCATTTTTGTTTTGACTTAGTTTTAATTTTAACAGATAGTGAGTTTACTACCTGTAACAGTGTGTAAAATGTTTGTTAGTTCCATTAGCAACAGTGATTCATAAGTTTCGGTAAAAAAATTCCATAGATATGGAGTTTATTGAGAGTTTGGAGTTCAAATAAAAATTTAAATTTAAGCTTAATTTGACATTTTATAATGGTTTAATGTGCTATATTTACTTTATCATACCTCATCCATAACTTGCAACAGCTATAATATAATTGTCTTTTGAACAGTATAATCAGTAACTTTAGACATGTTAGTGTTTTTCCTTAGCCATGGCTTCCTTTATATAGCAACAAGTACACATGCCAATAGTTCATTGTTAGATGGTTGCCCAGACATGTTTGATTAATGTTAAGTAGTTTACATTCATATGTTGTTTAGAAATTAATTTGGCAGTTTTATTAAAAAATATTTAGTATTTTATTGGATTAGTATTGTTATAATAATGTGTGTGTGTGTGTGTGTGTGTGTATGTTTGTAATGAATAAACTCAAAAACTATTGTGCCGATTTCAAAAATTCTCTTACCATTGGAAAGCTACATTCAGCCTTAGTAACATTAGGCTATATTTATTCCTAGAAAAGATTAGGGATCCTTACTAAAACTTAAGTAACATAACCCAAGGTGTAAAAAAGTGCCCTAAAACGTCTTTCGTCGCATGCGCTGCGGAAAATATTGTTGATTGAACAAAAATAATTATGTTCTACAATATTAAAGAACATGTCAATATCTACAAAAAACATCTACAAAGTTTAAAAGTTAATAGAAATACCGTCCAAAATAAGACCATGTTATTTATGTCAGTAACCCATTTATGACCCACTAGAGGGTTGGGTCTCCTCTCACAATGAGAGGGATGTAGGCCTTAGTCCACCATGCTGGCCTACTATGGGTTGGTGGACTTTACAATACTTTACATACCTTTGAGAACATTTTTGTGAACTCTGAGGCATGCAGGTTTCCTCACGATGTTTTCGTTCACCGTAACAGCAGGTAATATTTAATTTTATAAAGCGTATGAATACTGTTTACACTGTTTTTCACTTTATGATTAGGTATATCTTTATGATTCAACTCAATCCTTTCAATTATATCCAACAAAATCAACGCAAAGAATGCCAAATAATATATATTATAATATTGATATATATTGATAAAAATATGCAGCATTGTACTATGTAAAATATATTAAATTGTTGTTTTGTATAAAATATTTTCTTTAATTTTATTGTTGAATCTACATGTTAGTTATTATTCAATTCAAATAAAATATCAACCTGTATTTTTTTAAATAGGAAAAACAAAACAATAGTAATCTTTGTCAAGCTCATAATACTCAGCGAGTGTGAGAGAGGCAAATAGATGTTTTGGAATACATAATTGTATTGTTCAACGTCAGTGGAACGTCATGCAGAGAAATCAACTGACTGTTGTGACAGGCACACATTCACACACGCACGCACGCACACTATCATACTGTGTACATATACAAAACACACAATCAAAGACGCGGGGCAAAGATCCAGCTATCTATCTATAACTGGAATTTGACCCTCTTCCTGATGACAGATTGATCTGATATTTGGTACACACTCTTAATCTTGATGACAATACAATATATATACGTTTTTTATGATTGTAAATCCAAGATGGCCGCCAATACAAAATGGCGGAGTACATATTACTTCACAACAACCTCAATATGGGTATCAAATGAAAGGGCTTGATCTGTAGAATAGAGCTCACTATGAAAAAAATGAAGTGATTCGGACTTGGTGTTGAAAGTTTGTGACTCAAAAAAAAGTTTGGTTACTAGTCAAATTAATTTGGCAAAGCGAAGCCTGCCGGATCAGCTAGTAGTTTATTATCTGAATATATATAGGATACTTCTAGCCAAGTTCTAAAATCCCTGTTTTAGAACAAAACCACTGACAAAGTACCTATTAAAAATAATTTTGTTCTAAATGAGAAACTTGTTGTATCTTTCAGGAGGATATAGATGTTCCAGAAGCAGAAATGGCTAAGAAGATTCCCAAGAAAAAGCCCCCTAGAGTTGAAGACACCCGAAGCAAAAAAGAACATGTGAATGTTGTGTTCATTGGACATGTAGGTTAGTGCCCCAGTCACACATGATTTCACAGCTATGTTTGAATTATTATGTGCCTTTTCCCTTTTATTACCTATCCGTCAATTCCGTAATATTAAATTCGTATGAAAACAAAGTCAATCAGTGTTTGAAAATGAAATATCCCAGTGATTTTAAATTTTAGTAAATAATTAAAATATTGACTTTATAATAAGTCCTAATTTCTTTCACAATGTTTGTATGACATGTAATTTTAGATGCTGGAAAATCTACAATTGGAGGTCAGATTATGTCGCTGACAGGAATGGTTGACAAGAGAACATTAGAAAAGTATGAAAGAGAAGCAAGGGAGAAATCACGAGAGTCGTGGTATTTGTCATGGGCATTGGACACAAACCAAGAAGGCATGTGAACCCACTTCCATTGTACCAATTTTTTTTTTAATAAATGAATAATGTGCATGCAGGACTGATATTTAATATTTTGGATAATGGAAAGGAACAAACAGCGAATATAATTATTATTAATAATTGTTATTAATAAAATCTATTCAAAATTATTATTTTCATAAATATGCTGTTTCAAGTAATGCAGTTTAATACTGAACAAAATTTTAAATGGTGTTTTCTCTTAAGTGTTATACTTTTATTAACCACAAAACTAAAAATAAAATATGGGTATAAAAGGTTGTTTATTTATGTCTTAACAGAACGAGACAAGGGAAAGACTGTGGAAGTTGGCAGAGCATATTTCGAGACTGAAAAGAAGCATTTTACAATACTGGATGCACCGGGTCACAAAAGTTTTGTGCCCAATATGATTGGTGGAGCTGCCCAAGCTGATTTAGCAGTGTTGGTGTGTATTTAATTAATGTTCAACTTTTTTAAATAAAAACTTAAAATTGACAATGTTAGTTTCAAAACTATTGTATATAGTAGTTAATAAAATTGCTTCATTACATTTTCACCTTTTACAAAAGTAGGCAAAACAAATAGAGGGCAAGATATTTCTACTTGGTTTTAAACAGTCTGAACTTGGTTTGTGGAAAATATTCCGACTTGGTTTCTGATATATTGTCACTATCACTGTCCTGTCGCCACCACCACTCAGTCATTGCCATGTGCCTGCAGCCTAAGTCAGAAAATACCATTATTCATAGGATATCAAAATTGTTAGTAAAACAGTAGATACACATATTATGATATTACATTGTATAATTTCAGGTTATATCAGCAAGGAAAGGAGAGTTTGAAACAGGCTTTGATAGAGGGGGGCAGACACGAGAACATGCTATGTTGGCTAAGACGGCAGGAGTTAAGCATTTAGTGGCACTTGTTAATAAAATGGATGATCCTACAGTAAACTGGGATGAAAAAAGGTATGTGAAGTGGTCAGTCTTAATCAGTTTTATTCAATTAAACTAAACTAAACCCAATATTTTAAATAACAAGATAATAATTATAATGACTTAAAAATATACATTAATAAAATTTCAGATTTAAATTTTTCAATTATTGATACTTATTATAATTATATTTTTAACTGGCTAGTTATGACAAACAAAGCTAACCTGCTAGATTGCTTGCTTTTATAAAATGACTGTAACGATGTATATGATCTGTAATTATTTATATCTGTATATATCTGAGTCACTTATTTTCAGATACAACGAATGTCGAGATAAAATCTTACCATATCTTAAGAAACTGGGCTTCAATACTGCGAAGGACCTGTCATTTTTACCTGTTTCAGGGCAAACTGGACAGGGTTTATTGGAACAAGTATGTATATATGTTTTTATTGTAACATTCCTTCGATCAACAATACACTAGATATCGGGTCACGTACAAAATCAAAACTTATACTGTCCGCGTGAATACATACTTATACATCTTCATTTGTTTACTAACGAAATAAGACAAACGTTTTAAAACAGTTTTAAGTTCAACCTAATTACAACCATGACGCCTAGAAATAAGGTAGCAATTCTTCAAAATATTCTTTTTCTTACAATCATTCGTCACGAAAAACGAGCAAAGCAATAAATTACTCCCGTCACTTTGAAATGAAAAGACATAAGTTAAAAAACATTTTATGTGAAATCAACCTTAATAAGCTATAAATAAAGTACTTTTTCCCGTTATTACCTTGCGAGTTACATCCTTTGGTTTCGTTTCAGTTTGCTTCCTCAAATTTAACTACAGAAGGTATAGAGTCGCGTTGAACACAAAAATAATTTAGTATATTATTATGCACGAAAGTTTAGTTAAAATTATTTATATTTTGGGCATCTACGAGTATGTTTGATAGTATACATACATACCTATATGTTATTTTGTTACCGTTTTGTTGTGTGTATGTTTATTTATGTGTATGTATAATATGTTTTTGGCCAAGGTGTCTATCGCTGTTGTAGCTAGTAGGTACCTTAGTATTGTAGTCGTATTTAGGCATACTGTGTACAGATGTGGATAAATGTGAACAAAGGGATTCTTCTGGGTTTTAGGGTATCACAAACCGTAATATTGAAAGTACGGTCGTGTTTAGACATACTGTGTGCAGATGTGGATGAATGGGAACAAAGGGTGGTAAAAGTGCGAATCGACAATAGTTTTTTGTCACAAATAAAAATATCACTAAATTCCACAATATCTTTATATTCATGTTTACAATCTTCATTATACATGTACAGTTTAGTGCAATAATTAGATCAAAATAATAATTAAATATCGGTAGCTTTTTTACATATATAATGTAACCTGACGTCAATAAATTTTTGAACCACTGATTTGAGTAAATTAATTTCGTGATTGTGTTTATCTCCTCCAGGAAACACATTCTTGTCAATATATAATTTTAAAACTGATGTCCATAGAAAGTCGAGATCCATTCTGCACACGTAAACGGATTGCTCGGAAAGCTAAAATAAAAAAAGGAAAGCTAAGTATCTTATGAAAGTCCAACAAACAGACACAAAGTTTGTATTAACCAATTTTAAAGATCTAGTAACAAATAAATTATTACAATACAAATCTACTCCATGCATCTATTGTTCTGTTACACACAATTTTGCGCCAACGTTGGTCAAACATTTGTAGCGGTGATATAAAATCGGCAATTTTGATTTAAATTTGATATTATTTGTTAGTTTAAAGCATAAAATACAACTTATTCTACATGTACTTACCGAAAGTAAGACACTCCGGCCGTTAAATTGTTCCTTCGGGCATTATTTTTGCAACTTTTGAATGTACATTGCGGCATTGTGACACGTGTTTATATTGGCTCTTTTACAAGCGAACTAAATAAAAAAAGAGCTCACATTTCAAGTGAGCTGTTATTCACCGAGACGTATTTTTTGCGCCGACCCGAAATCTAGTGTATTGTTGATCGAAGTAACATTCACACAGTGTATTTCACACTGTAAATATTATGGTGTGGTACAGCACAGAGTGCACTACTCCCAACCTCTGAAGCAGAAGCTAACCTTTTCTGAAGCAGCATGTTCTTTGTGTCCTGTGTGTGGTAATCAATCGTATTTATATCTTATAAAATTCTCATGTCACAGTTTTATGAAATTTTATATGCATTTTCAGTAGGTCTGAGAATCGGCGAACGTCTATTTTTCATACCCCTAAGTGATAAGGGTTGTTCACATCTAACATTTTTATTTTATTTTTTGGTAAATTTTTTATTTATTTTTATTTTTCAATAATGTGGCATCAAACAATACATACAATCCTAAATTTTCACCCTTCTATCACCAACCCCTATTGTTTAATAGTCTATTTTTATTGCTCGATAACTACACGTTTACAGGATCAGCTAGTTATTAATAAATTTGTGTAGTGGATGTTTCAACTGTATATTCACCATATTTAAAAAATTTACTTACACAAAGTTTAAATAATTCTTTAGTTCGTATTCCCTACCTTATTTTATCTAATCATTATTTGCTACATTACAGGTATCTGAGGAAATTTGCCCATGGTACCGTGGACCTTCATTCATTCAGCTGATTGATGAGCTGCCATCACTTAACCGCAAGATGGACGGTCCATTCATAATGCCCGTTGTTGATAAGTATAAGGACATGGGCACTGTGCTCATGGGCAAGGTGGAAGCTGGAACCACAAGAAAAACAAGCACGTTGTTTCTAATGCCCAACAGAGTAAGTAAACGTAATTAAAGTGTAATATTATTTATTATATATAAATTATTAGGCATATTAGTTTTAAATTGCAGAGACTGATACCTACACTGTGATATTTTCTTCTTCTATACATATAATAAAATTGTTGAGCTATGAATTCTACAATTACATGTACGTGAAATTAATTTTTCCATGTCAGGACACACTTCTAAGCTCAAAAATATACTTTTTACATTTTTTGTCTGTTTGTCTGTACTTAACCCCAATTACAAAACAGTAATTGGGGGTTGAATTATGCAATAGACATTTTGTTAAGTCCGTGGACTTTCAGAATAACAGTACCTATATTCAACATTTAGTGATGCAGATTTTTTTATACTTTCGCGCCAAATCAGCAGAGTAGATTAGGATTTTTTAAATATATTTATACAAATTTTTATATCTGGATTGTAATATGGAATCCTTTAAACTTTGCTCTTGACAAAATCCTAAAGTTCACGTGAACGAAGTCATGGGCAAAAGCTAGTATACAAATAAATTGATACATTAATTGTAGGCTCAGGTAACCGTAGACCAGCTATGGTCGGATGAAATTGAGGTCACATCAATTGGACCTGGCGAAAATGTGAAAGTGAAGCTCAAAGGAATTGAAGAAGAGGATGTATCTCCCGGATTTGTATTGTGTGACATCGCTAACCCCATCACTACAGGCAGAGTGAGTAAAGTCAATATAAAATTTTGAACCTAGATTTATTTAAACAGGAAATTCACGTAAGCAAAATTAAATGTAGATAATCAAACCTTAAAATAAAAACTCTTTGAATGTCTTTTCTCATTACACAGAAAAAATGCAACCTTCTTTATAATATTAATACAGATAGTTTATAAATATCATGAATTGCAATCCATATTAAAAAAACTAAAAAATAATTGTGTTAATATAATGTCCAATGATGGAGCATCATATCCTTGAAGCTTCCTTAATATTGACTGTATTATAATCTGTAAGCTCTGAATGTATATCAAACAAAATCGATGTTTGATTACTGATCACTTTTTCTTTCAGGTTTTTGATGCCCAAGTTGTTATTTTGGAGCACAAATCCATTATATGTGCAGGTTACTCTGCTGTTATGCACATACACTGTGCAGCTGAAGAAGTTACAGTGAAGGTTACAATTTTATTATTGATTAAGTTTTTTTAAGTATTTTCAATACATATGCACTTCCTGCAATTAAATATATAATAATCATTCATTAAGTTTATTCAAAATTTAAGAAATATCATAAATTAATTATATAATTATTATTATGATGCTAATTAATTATATAATATGCTTACCTATATTGATTTCGTAAATAATGCATTAATATTTTCGCAGGCACTAATTTGTTTGGTAGATAAAAAGACTGGAGAAAAATCGAAGACTCGGCCGCGTTTTGTGAAACAAGACCAAGTAGCCATCATGAGGATAGAGTGTGCAGGCGTTATCTGTTTAGAACCATTCAAGAAATTTGCTCAAATGGGCAGATTCACGTTAAGAGATGAAAGTAAGCATTGCACTTTCAATTAATATTTTTTATTTAATTTAACAATTTGTCTATGTTTCCATTCAGTTCTGTTAACACCAGCTGTGTATATTTGGATTCACTAGAAGAAAGTATTCAATAGATTTACTTGAAATTTCAACTCATCAATTCCTTTCTATGATAAGAATTTTTATACGATAGCCATCCCGATTTAATTCCTAAATGCATCAGGGACAATTAATATCAGAATTGGCTCAAGTGTAACATGTCTTCCTTGTGAAAAAAGTGGTGATGCCACGTGCGTATGTGCTGTTGAATTATTTGTTAATCATTTTTCCTTTTTGTTTCAGATAAAACTATTGCCATTGGCAAAGTCCTTAAAGTGATCGAGTAAATTCGGCTCTACATTTTGTAATTTAGTTAGGATAGGCCTT
The DNA here is from genome assembly GCA_905147235.1 of Erynnis tages. Lineage (NCBI taxonomy): Eukaryota > Metazoa > Arthropoda > Insecta > Lepidoptera > Hesperiidae > Erynnis > Erynnis tages. The sequence goes on from LR990082.1 coordinate 6,339,440, forward strand.
TCCAAAACCTACATATATATCATCAGAGAGTGTGCATGTATTATGTATGAATCCTAAATCTTGGGATCTATTTGAGAAAAAAGGCTTGCTTATTCTATAATATCCTTTTTCTCACCAAACTTCAGTTTTTTTTTAGTAAAGCTAGTCTAATGCCATTACGCGAGTTATTATTAAACTAAATACAACACGCTTTTTTTCTAAGGAAACATATTGAAAATAGCAAGATTTAAGCAATAAAAAACATGTTTCGGTAATGGTTTCAGTTTTCAAACAGTTTTCAGTATATGTTATAGATTTTTTTCAAATATGAGTTTCAATATTACCATTTGATTCTATTAAATGCCCTAAAAGGTATCAGTGTATTAAAGAGTTTTTGTGTACAGTGAACAGAATTTGTTTTCTAAATTCAATAAAAATTAAAACGCGGTTTTTATTCTATTATTTTAACGTATCAATAAAATTGGTTGTATTATATTAGTACTTTATTAGTTATTACTTTCAATAATACTCTGCCGTACACACAAAACAGAACTTGGGAGAAATAATAAATATATCTAAAGTATTTCTTTAAGACTACTTGGTTAGTACAGTAATACCCCGGACTTACGCGATAGGTGGGTCCGAGCGATTGCCACGTAAGTCGGGGTTTAACGTTGCATATAAATACATATAAAGTATTCTCATTTTTTGTTCTTTTAGATGACATAATTAGAGATTATAAGTAAAACTCACTGCGCACGTAAAACAATTCCACGCGGAACACGTTCAAAGCTGTCGCAAACTGAACACAGAGGGAGGAGCGAGAGAGCCGATGCGCGCGGCAATCAAAATGAAAAACCGCGTATCTCCGAATTCGCGTAAAACGGGGTAGCGTAAGTCGGGGTATTACTGTACATAATTATTTATATTGTAAATTATTTTTACTAAATTTTTAAGATATTAAATTAATGCTGCTCTTGTTGGAGTGTAATGAAACTTTTATAACTCGCAAAGTAAGTAACTCACAAACGCAAACTGCGCTAACAATTGGTAATTGAATTTTTCTTTTGGTTATCTTGTTCTTAAAATTTCTCTTCCATTGTATGTGTAATCAAGGATTCAATGTGCAGTTTCCAAGATACTACTTTTTGTTTGCATTATAAAAGTCAAAAGCTATGAAAATAGACAATATTAACTTTACTCCTATAAAACACCCAGCTATTCCATGGCCTCATTAAAAACAGCATTGTTGTGGTTGAAAGATTAATAAAGCTCTCATATATATGATACATTGTTAGGGTGATCATCCTCCTAGTATTACAGAATAGCAAAATACGTATTGTATGTGTTATGGAAAAATTGGGATGATACTAAAGCACATTGTCGTGCTTTTGTAATTAAGCCGCAATATAAATTTATGTCTAACGTGTGTCGCATTTAAACATTGATATGTAAATATATAAAGTATGTATTTTAATGCAGGGCAGTTTTCATTTCTACAAGTAAGCAAAGATCATCCTAACAATATTTAGTCATATCTACATATCGATTGGTCCTATGTATAAGGGCCATACTAACAATTTAGTGATTTTGATCTTTTTATGGTTAGCGCATCTTATTAGTACAATTTATATGGTGAACTGAAAACAAACAGTAATTTCTGAATGAAAACACGTTTTTTTGTTGGAGTAAAACGGCCAATATAGCATAAATTTAAAAGTACAAGGGCCAAACGGCAGTTCGAGACTTATACGCGAGGGTTTCCGCGCCCGCGCGTTTCTTTATGTTGTCGGCCAATGTCCTGTTAGACACTTACGTCAAACGGAGCTACGGTCTCGTGTCATTACGTATTATTAGGATTAACGGCCAATGCGGTAGATAGGCCCTTATACGTGTTTCATTCCAAAAAATACACATTGGTTGGCCCCATGCTTATTTTTAATGAAACCTTGTAGTGTGTCTTTGTATTATGCATCCGTCAGTCTGTCACTTATAATTTGGTACTGTTTTAAAACCTACTTAGTCAAATACATTGAAAAAAAAAGTATGGAGTAAAATGTTATACGAGTACAATGGCCAATTTGACATATTAGCCTTTTTATGAAGTGTTTTTATAAGTAATTACGGAAAAAACAAACGTATGAGGGCCAATGTGCAGTTAAAAAAAACAATATAATTGTCTCAGCAACTACGCAGAGTTTCATAAAAATAAAAACTTTGGTGTTAAAATTAATCTTAAAATTATTTCAAATTTAAACTTGGGGAGCCGCTCCTGTAAAGTTGTGATTTTACACATTGGCCCTTATATATAGGACACATCGATATTTTATTGTAGGTACTATACCCTATTTGTCGAAACACCAGATAATCTTAACGATTTAATAATTTGCTATAAACATTACATAAATATATGTTTTATTATAGATGTTTATTTGAATTTTCACTTAAAGCAACATATTGAGTGTATATCACATCTCTCGGTTAAATTAGCAGTTATTTAGTGTTATTATTTACATGAAATATTTTTTAAATAAAATTATGCTAATAGGTAATTATTTGTTGATGACCACACGTGGGCATCGCGGGAAGCATCAGGACATGTCCTGCAAGCGAGACAGCAGTATTTATGAGCAATAGAGAAAAAGCAACTAGTTTGTCATCAAGTCAAAAAATCAAGGACTATTACTAACTTTTATAGCTCGGTACGGTCGGCTAACTTTTGTCGCTCTATACAAGAAATACACGAGATATCGAGACACGTTTGTCTCAGGAAACACAAAGTACTTACAAAGCTGTGTGAATGGTATGACTTGAGTATCCATTTTATAACATCGATTTAACTAAAAAATAATATTATACATGTATATGATGAATTTATAAATTTCCAGCGCTTTTTTTAATGTAATCAGTTAATTTTTTTAGTGGGGATTGTATCATATTCGATGTTTTGTGTATATCAGACAAAGCGTGAGGCGTATGTAGCCCCTTCTCTGTTCACATTGTGCTATAGTTTTTTTGCCGACTGCTTATAGTATCGGAGTGTAGGGCGCAAGGCGACGCCAGCCAGAGCCGCCTCGCGTCGTAGTGCCTTTTCTGTTTCAGTCGGGGGCTCCCGTCGCCTCGCGTGCATTCAGAATACTGCTATATTATTTTGTTTAAAATAACATAAATTTTATTAAAACTGCAATATTAGTTGTTTTATTTATCTCTTCCTATACTGCTATCCACAACTGAATTTTTCATTTCTCTTTAAGATATATAAATATAGTCAATGTGGGGAATCCGTCATATTTTATTTTAATTTATTTTTGAGACTTCATTTTACGAGTCCTATTCTATACAATGCTTCGATCAACAATGACAATGTTTAGAGATTTTAAACAGTGGTCCTTTTTTACATCACAAAAAAGTCAAAACGTCTGTGCATGAAATCACTACAAAATTGATCGATTGTAATTTAAAATATCAGGTAGACGGACTATATGTCGCTCCTTTAAAAAAAGTTTAAGTTAAACCCTTTCAAATTATATCATTTTTTGATGAAATCTCAAAAATCGTAAATTTTGAGTTAGTTTATTTTTAAACGAGAGCGTCGTATTCACATGAGATTTGTATTCAAGTTATATCGCTCGTTTGGACAACAGTTCATGGATAGTTCAATTAAAGAAAATAAACGACATTTAATGCTAATAATCGCAAGGTCGAATCCAAAATCACAATAATTATAATATTTAGCTTTTTCTATAACAAAATACACTTATTACGTATTTTCTTACCTTACGATCAGGGTCACGTGTCCTGTCGAAAGTTTAACAATTTTTGTGCCCATACCAAAAAGGGCTCAGCGCCGCTAAAGAAGTTTTCACTTCAAAAATTGCCAACCTATTTCGACGGTTGCAAGCTTATTCTGTTTTCTATGCCGCTAGCCGAAAGGGCTATAGTGGACTCGGAGCAAATACGTTATTATTTCCTTTCTATTACTTATTCTGTTTTCTATGCAAGTGTGTGCCAGAAGACGATAGCAAAGTTGACGGGATGGTAATTTATAACCTGCTCTCCACAAGGCTCAAATTTTTAGGGAACATTCTTTCAATTGTTTAAAAAATATATGTAAACAGCCAGAACATTCTAGCGGTTGCAAGTACCTGCCAGACGAGTATGTAGGTTGGAGTTTTCTACCGTGCACCGAAACTATGAGGAATAGCGAAACATATTGAAAATAGTCTGGGGCCCTATTTTGATGAAAATTAAAACTGCATCATTGGATTTTTGTTTGAAAATTCGATATGAGTACCTAAATTTTCATTTCCTAGCGGAGTCGTTGGATGAACTCGGCATTATGCTCAGCGACCTAAATAGTGACTCACAACGGGTGGGTCTTAAGATGAACATGGACCAGACGAAAATCATGTCTAACTTCCATGTCACACCCGTACCAGTGGTTGTTGACAGCACTGCTCTCGAAGTTGTAGAAGAGTACGTTTACCTAGGACAAAATTAATGATCCGAATGGGTAAGTCCAACTTCGAGAGAGAGGTCACTTGAAGAATCCAACTTGGCTGGGCTGCGTTCGGGAACTCTACGACACATCTTGAGTTCTTGACGTCTGATATACCTCAGTGCCTGAAGTCGAAAGTTTTCGAGCAATGTGTGTTGCCAGTGATGACCTACGGTGCCGAGACGTGGTCTTTTACTGTGGGCCTAATTCACAAGCTCACAGTCGCTCAGAGGGCAATAGAGAGAGCTATGCTCTAAGACGAAATCCGCAGAAGAACGAAGGTAACCGACATACATAGCTCTCAAAGTTTGCAAATTAAAGTGGCAATGGGTGGGCTGGCCACATCGTTCGCAGGACTGACAACCGATGGGAAAAAAGGTCCTCGAACGGCGACTACGTTTAGGCAAAAGGAGCATAGGCCGCCATCCTACCAGGTGGACTGATGACCTGAAGAAGACCGTTGGAAGGAAGGGAGGGAATTTTCATCGACCTAGACTAAATTTTCATGCGCGTGCGGCCAGTGTATGTAGAGTGTGTGATTTTGTCCGTCATTTCGCTGCGGAACACGCTTTTTAGTATTTCCAATTGGAATCCATTTCAATATGTTTTTGGTCAGTTGCAAATATAATATTTCACTAATTCGTACGATTTAGTTGTTTTTATAATACCTATACAAGTTACAAAAACTAAAACTAGCATGTTTAACACGTTGTGACTGCGAGTCGCACAACAATTGCGTTTATGAATGGCAAGCCAACTAAATTTCTAAATTTGATAATATTATTCTAAATATCTATACACCGACTTGAAATTCATGGTAATCGCACGCTTATCGTACGATATATTGCATAGGTACACGCTGAGTGTGGGGCGGCGGTCAGTTATATATATATATATACCTATTACTTTTTTTATAGCGCGTTCAGCGTATAGTCGCGCCGCACGGCTGTATTTTTTATTAGGTACCAATTTTTTTTTTCATAACTACACTGGACAGCAAATAAACCGAGCCACCCGCCATCTTGTAATACTTATTATCAGATTTTCCCAGGAAGTATGAAACTTAGAGCGATCATATTTATATCTATAGTACGAGAGCTCACGACCAAAACCATGTCGCATCGTTTTGCGGCCAACATAAAGTAGATGAATCTGAACCCGGCTAAGTGGGCTGTACCGGCTAGAACCGTCGCAGTTTTATGGGGAGGCATTTCTGCTACGTTAAAAAAATAGGCAAACAGTTTCGTCATTTTATTACGAAAAAAATTGTTTTCAGACATTTTGCGCGTCACATGTGACCTAAGCGCATTTTCAAAAATGTCAAAAAAATTACCCGACCTGTCGGAAACGTAATCCACGTTTCCGAAGCGTTTCTAAAAGCTCGAGTCAGAACAAGAATTGACGCATCCGAAATGTGGTGCTGGCGCAAAATGTTGAACATTTCCTGGACAGCGCGCCGTACTAATGAGTAATGCGTTTATTTTAAAGTGCTAGGGATCCGGACCCGACTTTCGTCCATCTGTTTGAAGAGAGTCCTACAATACTTTGGCCACGTTACTCGAAGGGATCCAGGCAACTTAGAAAAGCTGATTGTCGTTGGTCACGTGAACGGCAACAGAAGCAGAGGAAGATCTCCAACCCGATGGACGGACATTATCAAGGAAGTGTGCCAAACTGACCTAAACAAAGCCATGCCGCCTGACTCAATGCAGAACTGAATGGAAATTATACACTAACACTATCATCGATGGTCACAACCCTCAAGTCATGAGGAGACGACGACGAAGAAGAAGATATATTGGGAATTGTAAATGATGATTTAAAAAAAATCATTTTTTAATAAATAATTTAAATGGTGGATAAATGAAAAAATCAATTATAAACAATAGGCTTGTTTCATGTTATTTAGTAACCAAATAAAGACTTTTTTCATTAAAATAATTAAAGATTATTACCAATATTTACGGAAAATAAAAACCGCAAAATTGGCCATTTAATCACGTGACATTAAAATGTCTTATTTTTTTTAAATAAATTATTTTTAAATAGATACCAAGCTATATTTTTAAACTCATTTCCAAATATTGTCAACTAGGTACCTAGTCTATTAGAAATGCTCTTAAGAATTTTTTTAAAAAGTCATTATTTCATTAAGACAATAAAATGACAAAAAATTTTTCAAAAATATTCAACTTGTCTATTTGTTTATAACAAATTTTTAAACAATTAACGTTAAAATTTTTAGCTATGCTACTAAACGTTATATTAATACAAAATCAACCAAAATTAAAAATTTATGAAAAAATATTTTTTTTGTAACATTAACCGGATATTTCAATTTTTGATAACTTTGAAGTCATTGTAAACAAACGAAAAGGCTTTTATAAACTTTTCCAACTGAAACTTGTTAATCTTAGGTACCTATATAATTATAAAATTCTCATGTCACAGTTTTAGTTACCATACTCCTCCAAAACGACTTGACCGATTTTTATGAATTTTTTTATGCATATTCTATTTTTCATACCCCTAAGGGTTGTCCACACGCCTATTTTTCAATAGTCCATTTTTAACGCTCGATAACTTATATGGCAAAACAACGTTTGCGGGGTCAGCTAGTTATTTATATAACAAGAGCTCCTTAGAGAAATACATTTTTAAACACATTTTTTAAACTTTTATAAGAGATTTTATGAAAACTTAGGTCTACGAAAAATTAGTTAATTAACAATTAAATAACTTAAACAAAAAAAAACCTAAAATTTTTTTTGCGGGGCTGTATTCCTTCAAGTGTCTAGATGACACTATAATTTATTCAGATTATTAAATTAATATTGAATGTTATAAAAAAAATATTACGTGGTGCATACTTTGTTTGGCGGCGACGGCTATACCCCGAAACGGCCGCGCGGATCCCAATTTTCATCGTTAAATTCAAATTATAAATAATGGAGCTACAACTCCGGGAGTCGAGACTAATTTTACTAAAGTTTTCTCCTCTTTTAGGATCTTTTTTCGAATTTCAAATAACTTTAATATGTTTGAAGTTATAGATACAAAACCAAGACTCCCTTTTTTCTCGTTTAAATAACAAATGCAATTTTTATTGGCGGATAAATTAAAAAATACACTTTTTTCAGAATTAAATTCTGCATCCAATGCAATAATCGCCATATTTTTAAGAGCCCTGTAACGATTTTCCGCAGGAAACTCACTTCTCGACTAGAATAATAAATTGTCGGTCCGTCACATTTAGCGCGTGTTTAGGTCAGCGGGCTCGCATCATACCGCGCTCGGCGTGGGTCGGCGACAACCTGCACCACTAGCAAAATCGTGTGGCAAGATTTGCAGCCGCACAGGCATTGTTTACCAAGAAACGGCGCCGCAGCCAACGTGTACGTAATGTTAATTAAATATATTGGGATAAAAGAATAAAATAAAAGTTCTCATTACATCACATTGTTATTTAGAATCAAACCCTAACAGTACTGATAATTAATTTTGCAATCTAAGATCTCAATATAATTAAAAAATGAAACAATTTGTCGTTATTTAAATCTATTATGTATCAATATCAGGCATTTATGGATGGTGCTGTCTGGTTATTTAGCCAAATTACCAAGTGTGTAAATAAATAGCATTTTAAAGTATCAAGAATAAAGCAACTCGGCTTAAAGGCGCCCACATATTTGTCTAACAAAAGGTACAAATGCATTTTCTTTAATTACTAAATATCCACTTTAGGTATTGTGATTAAATATAAAACAGACATATAGGCACCTTTAGGAGACAATACATATTTACAAATTTTGGCTAATTCCATTACTGGAATGTCAATGCTTAATAAACTAAAGCTTAATAATTAATATACAGTGTGACAAATAGTTACAAAATATATAATGACACTATATACATTTATTTGAACCTCTTCAATGTTAGTACCTCTTAAGACCAACAATATGTTTACAATAATATGTAAATTGTAAAACCATGCAGGATTTCTCAATTTTATAATTTAGCATTCATTTATTGATTATCAGTCTCAATATCATGAATTAAGTACCTACAGTAGCTAAATTCTGGCAAAAAATAATCAATCTAATACTTTGATCTCAGTTTTTGTAACATTCTGATTCATTTGGTCATTTTCATACTCTACAAAATCATCAAATAAACTCGGCCAGGCTTCTGTGTCATCATAACTACTGAGATCATCACCAATAAATTCACAAAAATTTAAAAACATGTACCAAGTATCCTTAGGTATGCCTCTTATATGTGGATTTTTTTCCAGATAGCTCAACCACCTGTCTAGTATAGGAGGCTCATTGTTAGTAAAGACTAGGCGCCACAGAACAACAGCAATGTCTGAAGGCAGTATTCTTTGCCCAGTACTAACATCTAGACCAAACTTAAATGTAAATCTGTACAAATCTTTAAATTGTTCAGTATCTCTTCTTAATTTATTTGTTATTTCATTTAGTTTTTGTTGTATACCTTTAATATCATCTGTTTTCATATCTTTCAGCCCTTGTACAAATTCGAATTTTGTGAATCTGCACATTTGACTAGCGTTCAATTTCCAAGCAAGCACTAAGACTTTGAAATCATCTGGATTCAGCTGCAGATCATTACAAAGATTTTCAATACCTTCCGCTAGTATTACTTCTTCCAAGGAATCTTTATATTGATCAAATAACTGAATAATTTTTGATTCAGAAATTTTAGGTTCATTTGAACCTAAAGATGACATTGTCCGTGGAAGGGATGGCAATTTTTGATAAAATGATTTTTGAACTTTTTCAGTATTTACATTAGTCCTTTGTGAATTAACTATCTCTCCAGTGGCCAAATCGCTAAAAGAAATGGTAGTAGAATTTTGAGCAGAGCTGTTGTGATTTTTGTAACAATTTACATGGTTGTCATTATCACAAAGAAGAGGTTCCTCCTGTGGATAATCCGGGATCATGACGGAAGGCACTAGATTGTTAGTGACTATTTCAGTAATTTCTGAAATAAATCATACAGAGTAAATTTAATGAACATAATGTCAAATTTATAAAATAGAGAGAATGTATTTATATGAAAATAAAATAAATTATTACATATTAAATCTAATGCATTTATAGATGACATACCATCTTTTTTTCTGTGAGGGGATGATAAAGAGTCAGCATTTGTTTGGGTTCTGAAACAGCTGAGACAATGGCCCATTTGACAAAGTGAAAAATAAAATTTTCCAAAACAAAAAGCACTTGTTTTGGACTAAAGTGGACCAAGCAGACTTCACCAGTATTTCAATCACTATACTATACAACATAATGACCAGAAACCGTATTATAATTTTGTAAGTATTTAGAGTAAACCTGAAATAGATAAGTATTATTTATTCACATGGACTGCAAGTAATACAATACGATATAATTATTATCTAATGTAATAAATAACTCACTGGTAATTCATAATATTCACGTACCATCCTTCACTCTTATAAAGCACGGCAAAGGTCAGGTGTAAGCTATCAATTTTAAAATACGCATGGATTTTTTCAACATATTAATTTTTAACTCAAGACTTTTCTTTTATTCAATATTTATCATTCATTTATTATTTTTAAGTTTACGTATGTTTAATCTCTATCAGCATTTTTTACGATGGAACGGTACACTACACTACAAATGATGAAATGCAATGCATACATGCAAATGCAATTGCAAAATACAAACGCCAAAACTAGGTACCTACCTCAGTTTACCTAACTACCTACCTACTCAATGTATGTATGATTATATATGTAATCGTATTAGTAAAACTTTGTCTCACTCACACTCATTTGATTTTCTTCATTTTATTTATGTATGCTTTCTCGCTCATTCGATATATTTTCTTAAAGTGTTTGATTGAACTCCTGACAATTGAATGTTTACCAGCTCAGCATAATAAATAATAAAATACCTATAGTCCATTTTTATTCCCTTGTCATATTTGGTTAACAATCTTAGCATGTCTTTTTATTTTAATTTACGATTAAAAAATAATACAGACATAAAATAAATTATAAAAATTTAAAAACAAATTGTCATTTAATACAGAAACAGATTTCTAGAAACTATAATTTCTTTTTTGATGATAATTTAAACTTGTTGCCAAGATTGTTTACCAAATAAGACAAGAGAATAAAAATGAACTTTATAAAGTTGTCCATCGGCTGCGTCGAGTGCCGTCGAGTCGAGTCGACATCTGTAGCGTAACGGATAACGGTATCCGCTTTGAGTCCTTTTTGGATTCATGGTGATGTTTAATGCACCTTGTCAGCTTGGGCATACAAAAGTCTTCACAAAACTTTGAATTTTCGATTCCTGACTTGCACATGACACTAAGTAAAATTAAAATATACAATATTGTTTACCAAATAGAACAAAACTAAATGATACATCGCAGATTAAGGTTTAGTTTATGGCGGGAATTCAAGGCACAAGTGTAGAACAACCTTAAGTCTTTGTTTGTTTGAGCTTCTGTCATGGAGAATAGCTAAGGATGGCTTTTCTGTTCATCTATAGCCGTGACACTGTCACTATTTGACAATTTTGACATTGGCATTGACATTTGATTCTGAACTCTGAAGTTAAAAATTTGAAATTTAACGACAAATTAAATCAGTGAATGAAAATCAAAATTGAGATATTGAGAATACTAACATTACTAACAAACCAAAGTACCAAACAAAATAAAAGTAGTTTTCGTATATTCAAAAGAGTGTTGACTATATATAAAGTTTTAAAAATAACGTAGTTTCTTTAGTTACTTTATGTAGTTATACTCGCATAACAAAACAATGAGTGTTACAGAAAAATCATGGAAATACAACTTGGAGCTAAAAGAATTTGAAAGAAGTAAATTTTTTGATTTTGAATTAAATGTAAATGAATTGTGCAGACAACCTCTGAACATTTTGGAAGATGGGTTTAACCAGAGCATTAGTTATCAAATCAATAAAGGCCAAAGCTATGAGGACGATTTGAAAGTACTGGTAGAGAGGAATAAACAACTGCGCCAAGAGCTAGACAACAAAATAAAAGAGGTTTCTCAACAGAAAACTCAATATGAGAATTTTAAGCAAGGTAAAGATATCAAAATTAAACATCTTGAAATAATTCACAAAACAAAAGTAATAAAAATAAATATGTCCTATTTATAAAATACAGGTCATACTTATATTAATTGTTAAATGTTTATTAAAAAGACTGAAATTACCATAGATATAGTATTAGGTAGATTGGCTGTCAAATGATAGAGGCAAGACCAAAAATGTGCACGTCAAGTAGTGGTTTCAATGATGAATTTTGATATTGTTGACTTAATTTTTAAGAACACTGGTATGATTAATTGATTCTACATGCCGGATACATTTGATTGTAAAGCTTGAGATTAAAATAACCAACAATAAAACAAACATTTTTAAATTTTTTGTGTATTTGTCATTATCTTGTAATGAATTCTTACACATTCCAAATATTATTGTGATCAAAAACCATGACTTTTTTAATATATTGGTATTGCACTGATCTTTTATTGAAATTGAAATGAAATCTTTTGAATTAACTTTAAAAACTCACATCATAAACCGAACATACACAAGGGCAAAATTGATAATGTGAGTTTTATTACTTAAAGTGGTTACAACTAGACACTGCACACTAAAATTTAGGTTTTCTACATTTACTGAACACTTTTTACTTACTTAAAACTAGTTATTTTGTAAAAATGGTAATATTTTTTACTGCAATGCAACTGACAATCGTTTATAATAGGGCATTATGTGTTACAAAAAGGATTCATATATCTATCTCATTCTAACATACTGTAAATTATAATACATCTATGGAAATTACCTCAAAGTGTAAAGGCATTGGTTGTTTGGTTGGTTCTTTCATAATTATTTATGTAACTCCTAGGTTTACTAGTCGAAGTATTTATTTTTCAGATCAAAAATTACTGTCGCAGGAAATAAAGGAAACACATGAAGCATTTTTAATGGCAAAAAAATACTATAAAAAGTTTTTAAAAATGTACTATTGTATAGAATCAAGAACAGAGGATAAGAATATTATTTTCATACAATTCTTCACTGAAGCTAAGAAAGAATCAGAGAACTATTCCATCAGATTGATATGGAATATGAAATCGAAACAATATGAATGTAAGTAGTCATGAGTTTAATTAAGTCCATATGGCTTTGTGTACACACAAAACATTGGTAAAAGCATGCTGTAGTATTAGCCCAAGGCTCATATATATGTATATTATATATTTTTAGGGTGAACATTAAAACTCCTTACTTTTGTCTTATAACTTATAATTTTCCTTTTCAGTGTTCAGTGTTACACCTACACTAAAGAACTGGAAGGAATTCCAAAGAATATTAAAGGAGACAAATGATGTACCTGGAGCCCTTTGCTCCATTCGGGATGAGTTTTTGGCATTGAAAAAAGCAAGGAAGTAATATCCAAAGTGACTTTATCAGGGGAGAGCTATTCTATTTGTTTCAAACTTTCAGGGCCAGATTTAGGGGAGGGCAACCAGGGCTACAGCCCCGGGACCTCCACAAAAGAGGGGCCCGCACAATAGACTTCAGAAACAACTTTACCTTTCATATTTTTTTTTCGCATTTTACTTTTACCTACAGTACTTTGTAGAAACGTGAATTACATTAAATATTAACAGAAATAATTGATCTATATTTGTTCACTATAATCAAGTAATCAGTAAATTTATTATCATTATTTATTCAAAAACTCGACTGAAAAA